>JANRFK010001605.1:28961452-28980485 GCA_030068395.1 Apalone spinifera | reverse complement strand
AGGCTCGGCGATATTCTAACGCTACGCCTCATTTGCATAGCTTTGGCGCAAAAGTGCGCCAGTGTAGACGCAGCCTATAAGTTTGCATTAAAATAGTTTAAATTAAGAGGGAAATATTTCATACAACCATAAATGAAATAATGTATTATCCAGGATTTCATTAAACCCCAAACTCTCTCATCTCCAGCATTTATAAGACATTTGCGTTATTCACAGTCTGCCAATAAATCGTTCTTGTCACTCTTCTATGTAGCTGTAATGCCACCATGCAAGGGAGTTAAAGTCAGAGCCTTAACACTGTTCTAATGTAATTTTTGTATTGATTGCTCCTGGTGATTTTAGCAGAACTATCTCTTCTGGCATAAGTTATTGTCAGTGGAATTAACAAAAGTACCAGCAGAAGAATGACGAATCGACCATGCATTCGTAGAGCGTTCGTTACACAGCTTGCACGCGGAGCAGCCTGCAGAAATGTGGTGCAAGGCAGCTACCAGTAATTGCCACTGTGTTATCATTCTGCCTCCCTTAAAGGAAGAAAGGATGTGAGTAACAAAGCATGCAGGGGCCGTTCTCCTTTGTCTGTTGCCTTGGAAAGGCTTCAATCCTTCAGTTTAAAAAAAAAAAAAAAGAAAAGAAAAAGGAAGGAAGAGAAACCCTTTCAAGGGGGATAATGTCCAATACCTGACCCCAGACTGGGGCACAAGGGACACTCAGCAAGATGATTAATGGGAAGGCTTTATGGTTAAAGAGACAGATGGTGTTCAGAACACTTTGGTTCAATTCTGGCTCTGCAACATGTTCCAGGTGTGTTGTTGGACTATCAAGTCACTCTTTGAGCCTAAATTCCCCCTCTGTAAAATGGGGATTATAATACTTGCAATCAACCATCTTTTTATTTGTATTGGCTCTTCAGATTGAAAGCTCTTTAAGGAAAAGCACTCTTGTACAATGATCAACATGAGGGGTTCTGATCCCTTATGGCTCCTGCAGGTGCAACCATAATCCAAACATTATATTAGGACAGAAACATCATTGAGGGAGCAGCATATAGTGGCACCAAACCTTGCTCTTATTCTGTCTCTGTCTCTCTCTTTCTTTCCAAGGATGGAGGTTTGGTTTTGTTTTTCCTTCAGGGTTCACTCTTCACATTATGGATATTTCTAGGCAGGGAAATTACTCACTTGACAGCTGTGGATAAAACATGAAATTTTAGATAGTGTTTTAAATTCACTGGGTAAAAACCTGCTTCAAGGTAATTTATAGATTAACCAAATTCAAATATTGTCTTCTGGCATGTCTCTCTAATTAGGAAACTGTCTTGGTGAGGAAAGGAGACCTAAGAGAGAGTTAATACACAGCCCATTTTACAACTAAAAATAGGAATACCTAGAGGTTGAGTGATCTCAGGAAAATCAGCATGTGTGGAGTCATCTTGTTTCTTTTTGTGTTTAAAAGTTCTCCCCCAGCTCCCCAGCCTGACTAGCTTCACGCTTGCTGCGTTAAAGTGAGTGGGGAAAGAAAGTCCCAGGATGAAATGCTGATTGATTTGTGACTGCACGGTTTCTTTGGTGCTAATTTGATTTCACAATTCCCTCATTCCCCTTTCCTTCCTTCTTCCCACCTTTCTTCTGGTCTCTCTCTCTCTTACCTGCAGAAAAAGTGTACCCTCTTAAAAAGATGTTCTTAATAATTTGGCAATTAGTGATTCATGCTCCCCCCTTCTTTTTTGTTTCCTATACTATCTTGATCCTTAGGTACCTAGGTCAATGGGAATCTTGTGTGAAAATATTAAAGTGATGTGAATCATATGAGTAGCCAGATAGCAATCAAAGAGATGATATTCTCCGAACTCACCTGGATTTTTGAGCATCCAGATATGGGTTTCCTGCCCTCCCCCTGCGCCAGCCTTGCTCCCGAAAGAGTTAAATTTATCTCACACAAATGTGCTCTGAAGCCTTGCTTTTCCTCTCAACAGTTTTGTTAGTTTCTTGCTTTGAGCAGTTTCCTGCCATTGCATCTGGTGGCAAATTTTTCACAGTGCACGGAAAAGGGTGTATGGTTTTGCTTTGCACCCTGATTCCTCATGGGTTGCATGGATGCTTTGGGGTTTATGAACAATAGTTACATTACCAAGCAAATGCCACTGGCTTCCCAAGCTTTACAACTCCAATAAACAATTTGCTGCAGTGAGAGAAATGTCATTGATTCAACTGCATGAATCAGGGAGGAAAAGGGATAATATCCTTTGCAAGTGGTGGTGTGTGGTAACATATATCCAGCAGATTACACTTTTATTCAATTTCTTTATAAGGGGCCATGTGTCAAAAGGCTTTTTACCTAGATCTGCTAAAATGGTATATGGAAGGACAACATATTTTCTTCACCTTTTACCTTGGAGCAGTAAACATTATTGCTGGAGACCATTAAAACCTAGTTGTGTCAGCTCCATTTCTAACTCTGGCACTCTTTCAGGGTTAAGTAGCACTGATATTAATGGGAGGTGACATCAGTCAAAATCTGTGCCAAATTCAGGTACAGCAGCTCCAGGGCAACTTGCAGTCAGTAGGTTTTTAATTCTGACCTATAATTGCAGTTATTTTCTAAGCCTTAATGCCTCCTCTCTGCCATCTTCTTACTTCGTTACAGCTCAGAAGGGAAGATTGTGTGTAGCAACTAAAGAGTGTGTGTGTGTGTGTGTGTGTGTGTGTGTGCGCGCGCGCATCTGTCTGTCTGTGTATGTTTCCATGTGAATGTGCCTATTTAGAGTTGACAACATTTGATTAGCCCCCACAATCACAGGTAATACTCATTGATAATTTAGGCTATGTCTACACTACAGAGTTTTTGTGCAAAAATTCACGGAGTGTCCACACCTCAAGCACATTTTTGCGCAAAAAAATCGAAAGAGTAGAGGGGTTTTTGTGCAATAGGTATTCCTCTTCCTATGAGGAATAAATCCTTGTTGTGCAAGTTCTCTTGCGCAAAAAGGTGTGTGTGTGTACAGAAAGCAGGGGGGGAGGGTTGTGCAAAAAGAGGCAGTAGAAAAAAGCAGAGGTGCCCTGGTGGCCATTCTGTAAATAGCAATCAGTTTCCTTTCGAGAGAGTGTCCATGCAGCCTGGATACTCTCTTTCGCAAAAGTGCGTTGCTTTTTCAATGCGCTTGTGCAATGAGGACACTCTCTTGCACAAGAAGTTTTTGCGGAAGATCTCTTCTGCAAAAAGCTTCTTGTGCAAGAGGCCTGTAGTGTAGACATAGCCTCAGTGCACACCTGCTTATTGACCCTTGAAATGGTTCCAAATCCCCTAACATTTCCTGACAGTAAGAAGTGTAGGACAATGGAACAGACTGGCTAGGGAAGTCATGGAAGCTCCTTCACAAGAGGATTTCAAAAGGAGTCTGGCTAGCCTCATGTCTTGGATGCTTTAAAACAGGGATAGGCAATAATTTTTGATGGGGGGGGCATTCTAAGGATTTGGTAATTGGTCAAGGGCTGCACTGGTCCATGTTATTACTGGAGGCACTGAGGGGTTTGGGATGAAGGTTTGATGCAACAGAGTTTGGGGTAGGGGACTGAGGTGTAAGAGGGAGTGTGGGGTCTGGGAGAGAGTTAGGGTGAAGGAGTGGGTTGTGACCTGGGGCAGGGGATTGAGGTGCAGGGTCCAGGAGGGGGTACAGTTGCAAGAGAGGATTCTGATCTGGAGGAAGGGTGTTTCCAGCCAATGGGAATTGCAGGATTGCTTGAGGGTGGGGCAATGTGCAAAGTCCCCTTCCCTAACCCAAGGCACATGGCATGCAGAGAGCACATGGCCCCCCACAGCTGGCTGCTTTGAGCAACATGCAGGGGTGTGGCAGGTGTTAGACTAGATGAACCGTAGTCCCTTTTAGCCCTATGAGTCTTTGGTTCTGTATGCTTGCTGGGCAACTTATCCAGTAGGTGTGAATTGGTACCTAAAGGAAACCCACTAGCTACTACAATGGATTTTAAAGGGTCTGTGTTCTGAAAGGAAGAGGACTGGCCACCTGCTGCAAATAGACAGAGTGAACATTTTAATGCCGATCATTGGCCTTGAGAAGCGATTTTCTAAGCCAGATGAGAAGAAAAATTCCATTTGAAACAAATGGGGCAAACAAGGGAGGGTAGGTCCCCTGATCACAAGGCTCTGATCCAGCAAATAATAATGTGGAAATCTAAGCTGAGGGTGTTCCCATTGAGACACTTATTAAACTTTAACATTTTGGTTCTGATTCAGTGCTCAAAGATGAGAGTTCCTGCATTCCAGGAAATCCCCATCTCTGCTAACTCCATCAGGATACTTCCACTGAGTCATCAACCAATCCTTTTATTGCTAGCATCGGTGCTTAGCTGTGGAACTCACACCCCTTGGAAGTCATCTCAGGCTATGTCTACACCGTGGCATTTTTCCGGTATCCCAGAAAAACTCCGCCTCATCAAAAGGGAACGCGTCTTTTTTGCGGAAGAGCAGACACTCTTTCGGAAGCCCTGTCTTCCACCTTCCACTTTCTTCCAAAAGCAGAGGCTTTTCTGAAATTTGGCCCAGTGTAGATGGGCCAAATTTTGGAAAAGCCTCTTCCAAAAAACTATCAGAAAAAGGTACACAAATTACGGAGTGCAATTTGCATACCTTTTTCTGATTGATCAGTGCTATCTAGACATAGCCTCTGTCTAGTTCCCTCTGTTTAAAGGAAAAATCTTAAATTTTACTCCCTCCTTTCACATTCCCAGAACCCCCGTCTGTGGCAATTCCATGTTTAGAAGGTGACTTTTTCTCTTGATGGATTGTAGTGCATTTTAATGTTTTTCAGTGCTGGACAGGGCCACTAATGTCTCAGCAGGCCATAAAATAATTACTGTCCCCAGTTGATGAAATTTGGACTCAGACCACGAATGCATTTCACAGAGACCGAACAGTCATCCGATGAACATAGCAGAACTTGAAATGTTCCTGATTTCTGACAGAGCCCTCAGCATAGCACGAGTTTTCCCACAGGGAAAGATATTCATTCATCATCTAAAACTGTTCCTCACTTTGCTCTGCCCATCACACTGAAGGGGGGTTGTGAGGACCAAAGGAGGCAATCTGCTTCATTTAACATAGAGTAATCAATAGCCTCATGAATTCCTAACCAAACTCTGCTTATCCACGGAAGGCCTTTAAAAGTGCATGGTAAAGCAAACAGAAAACACAGGTTTATGCCCTCTGCTGTTCCTTCATGACATAGTGAAGGGTGGCAATACATTTCTAATATAAAAAGAAAACAAATATCAGATCTTTCTTGCCCCCTCTTTTATGGAAGTCATTAACCAAAAGTATGGTTGGTTTAAATGGGGATATTGCACCAGACTATAACCTGAAGAACAGATCCCCTTCCCCAACCAGATCTGTGGATGTAGGTAGATTGCTTGAAACTTTCATGACTTCACAAAAGGCAAAGACATTTCTTTCAGAGTGCAGACGTTTAGTGTAAAGATGTGAGGTACACAGATACCATGTGAGAATTCATGCTGTGTGCTGCAGGGGTAGAAGGTAACCAGTGCAGCAAAACCACTGGGCTGGGGTCCTTCAGGAACCTACCTACAGAGTACCATGGAGCACAGGAACTCCTGAAGCAGCCCTGAGGGAGAGATCAGAGGATTCAACACTCAGCACTGCTGACCCCTGGTCAAGATGGGGGCAGAGGGCATGCTTCCAGGCTCCCAGAAGGGTCAGGGCTGTAATCAGCCAACACTCAGTGCTGCCTGGAGCATAGCATCCCCTCCCAGCCCTTAACATTGGCCAGAACATGTGGTGTGGTGCTCTGGCAGCAATTTATAGAGCTGAGGGCTCCAGATGGTGGTCCTGCTACTGCGGCCGCAGGTGTGGCTGGGAACCCCAGGTCCCTTTGATTCGCTGGGCCCCAGGGATATTGCTCCCTTTGCCCTCCCCACCCATGCCGGTGGGCCTGTCAATACTACACGGATCCATTTTGATCCTTAACTCCCCATGCGCAGTAGGCTGAAGGATCGGAGCACAAAGCTAACGAGAGTAAAACTATGAAACACCTCTGCTTCTGCTTCATGATTCCTCATCCTTGCACCTCTAGCATCCACCTGAGTTGGGGCACTGGCTGGGAGAAGCAGAAGGGGAAGCGAGTGCAGACTTGATAGAAAACCCTAATAAGAAATAGTGCAACAATATTAACCTCCCCCTTTCCCCTTGTTATCAGCAGTGTGATGGTTTCTCACATTTGTACTCATTCTTTGGCATAAAGGTATCTGGGCAAGAATGCAACTCGAGCTGAAAAGTTGTTTGCTGTGTATCGATGTAGACAATGTATTACATATTGAATTCTCCATCATGGGAGCTGCTCAGCCTTTCATAGCAACCAGCTGTAAATGGACATGTCTTTCTACAGCACTAGACATCTTAAATGATAGTCAGATTTTCAGTTGCAAAACCCAGTGCAGACTCCTCCACAGACACAGTTGAGTCAGAGGCAGTCTCTGTTTGCTCAGTTTGGCCATGCCTTCACTAGAAAATTATTTCAAAATTACTTAATCGGCTTAACTCCCTATTTAACAAAGTCGAAATAGCATGTCCCCACTACGGGGAAGCATCAAAATTAGTTAGAATTGGTCCCAATTAGCACATCCACACTGATTGGAGTCTGCCTTGGACTTAGAGCCCCCAGAAGCACTCTGGGGTGGGCACCAGGAGGGCGGATACTTCCTGTAGCTGCTTGGTCAGGCTAGCTGACGCACGTGCTTTTAGGGGCTCCTCTCTAGAGCTGCATCTCACAAGCCACTCCTTCACTGCTTCCCCCCTCATGGGACACAAAAGAGACACAGTGGGCATGTGCCTTCTTGTGCTCTGGTTGCCCTTGCAGATGCCACAGCACTCAAAACATGGAGCTGGAGCTGCTCCAAAGCAGTGCTAGGTTCACCAGCCTCATGCTGCTCATGGCGCAGTATGCCCCATGTTGCTCCAGCAGGATGAGGACAAGGACATTTGCAGGACAAACCCCAGCGTAGACCGCACGCCCTGATCACCCAGGTCCTGGTGCTCCTGCTGCTGTGCATGCCTCTCAATCCCCTGAATACCATGGAACGCTGCTTGTGGGAGACCAGTTCACACTGGTGGGACCACATTGTCCTGTAGCTATGAGACAACCAGCAGTGGCTGCAGAACTTCCCCATGTTCAAGGCCACTTTCCTGGAGCTCTGTGTATGTCTCACCCCAGCCCTCAAGTGACAGGACACTCACATATGACCTGCTATCCCGATGCAGAAGCACATGGTCTTCACCCTGTGGAAGCTTGCCTTGCCAGACAACTATTGCTCCATTTGGAACACGTTTGATGTGGGTAAATCCACAGTTGGGGCCGTGCTCATATAGCTAGCGAAGACCATCAACCAGATGCTGCTACAGAGGATTGTCACTCTGGGGAACATGGCCAGCATTGTCAATAGCTTTGCCTTCATGGGCTTCCTCAGCTGCGGCACGCACATAGACTCATAGACTTTAAGATCAAAAGGGACCATTATGATCATCTAGTCTGACCCCCTGGACAATGCAGGCCACAGAATCTCACCCACCCACTCCTGGAATAATCCTCTCATCTATATCTCAGATATTGAAGTCCTCAAATGGTTTAAGGACCGCATGATGCAGAGAATCCTCCAGCAAGTGATCTGTGCCCCATGCTACAGAGGAAGGCGAAAAACCTTCAGGGCCTCTGCCAATCTACCCTGGAGGATAATTCCTTCCCGACCCCAAATATGGTGATCGGGAAGGAACATCCCCATGCTGCTCCCCAATCACCATGCCTCAGACTTTATCACCACTTGTTCATGATGCTCCTGGACCTCATAGATCACAAGAGATGCTTCACTGAGATCAATTTGTGATGATGGGGAAAGGTGCATGAAGCCCACATCTTTGGGAACTCCTGACTGTTCCAAAAGATGCACTCCAGCACTTTTATCCCCGACTACACCATCAGAGTTTGGAGGTGGATGTGCCCATTGTCATCCTGGGCAACGCAGCCTACACTTTGCTCCCCTGACTCATGAAGCCTATAGAGACAGCTGGATTCCAGCCAGGAGCAGATCAACACCAGGCTGAACAGGTGCCACATGCTTGTCAAATCTGCATTCAGCTGTTTAAAAGGGAGGTTCAGGAGTCTCCTCACCCATCTGGACCTCAGTGAATGCAACATCCCTTTTGTGGTGGTGGCCTGCTGTGTGCTCCACAACCTTTGTGAAAGCAATGGAGAGACTTTTCTGCCGGGGGGCAGCTAAGGCTGAATGTCTGGCCAGGGAATTTGAGCAACTGGACATCGGTGCCATTCAGAGAGCACATCAAGGGGCTGTGCTCATCTGAGAGGCCTTGAAGGAGAGTTTCATGCAAGGCCAGCTGTGAGACTCTCCCCCATGCCACTCCCCAAGGAGCCCCAGCATTCCCTCTGTGTGCCCTTCCTCCTGCACCCCTCCCTTCCCTTACCCTCCCTTCCCACATTACCCCCTTCCTTGCAGGGCAATCTATAAAGCCATCTTTTTTGCAAAAACAGGACTCTTTATTGGGGGACATAGAACAGGGAAGGGACTGAGGAAAGAACCTGGAATGTGGGGAGGAGAGAGGGAAGTTCAGGGAGGGGCCTGAGAATGGTGCTTGCCTCTGGGTGATCGGGAGACTTTGGCTGCCCAAGCAGTCCCACTGTCCTGTGTTCTGGAGCCCCAGAAACCCTTTAGTGTGGATTCCCCTCCTTTTTCTCCTTCAGCAGTTTCCTGTGCACGTGATCAGTCTCCTCTGCATCGCTGCACTTCTCAGAGAGGATGCTGCCTGAGTGCAGGTATGGCACTGTGCCATGTGTGGCACTGCTGTGCGGTACCATGACCTCAGACTCCTTTAGTGGTGGCTTGTGGTGCAAAAATGGAGGCTGGAGTAAGGTAGGCCTGTCCAGGAACCTTGTGAGAAGGGTCAAGGGGTTCCTGCATGAGAGAATCATGGAGCTGAGTGCTCCAGACTGGGGCTCCACATGCACACATATGAACAGGCTAATGTGCAGCCCCCAAGGTTAGTAGCCTGAGAGAACAGTGAACAGCCCCTCACAGTCCCTTGCCTGCCCCTATGTGTACATAGGAAAAGTTACAGAACTGTAAGATTCATAGAAGGCTGGCTAGACTGTCGGCCCAGCGGGCAGTGATCAACGGGTCGATGTCTGGTTAGCAGTCGGTTTCTAGTGGAGTGCCCCAAGGATCTGTTCTTGTTCAATATCTTTATTAATGACCTGGATAAGGGGATGGATTGCACCCTCAGCAAGTTTGCAGATGACACTAAGCTAGGGGGAGAGGTAGATAAGCTGCCTCGGGGATAGGGTCCAGAGTGACCTGGACAGATTAGAGGATTGGGCCAAAAGAAATCTGATGAGGTTCAACAAGGACAAGTGTAGAGTCCTGCACTTGGGACGGAAGAATCCCAAGCATTGTTACAGGCTGGGGAGTAACTAGCTAAGTAGCAGTTCTGTAGAAAATGACCTGGGGATTACAGTGGATGAGAAGCTGGATATGAGTCAACAGTGTACTCTTGTAGCCAAGAAGGCTAATGGCATACTAAGTTTCATTAAGAGGAGCATTGCCAGTAGATCCAGAGAAGTGATTATTCCCCTTTATTCGTCTCTGGTGAGGCCACATCTGGAATATTGTGTCCAGTTCTGGGCCCCCCACTATAGAAAGGATATGGACACATTGGAGAGGATCCAGTGGAGGGCGACCAAAATGATTAGGGGGCTGGAGCATATGACCTATGAGGAGAGACTGAGGGATTTGGGTTTGTTTAGTCTGCAGAAGCAAAGAGCGAGGGGGAATTTGATAGCAGCCTTCAACTTCCTGAAGGGAGGTTCCAAAGAGGATGGAGAGAGGCTGTTCACAGTAGTGACTGATGGCAGAACAAGGAGCAATGATCTCAAGTTACAATGGGGGAGGTCTAGGTTGGATATTAGGAAAAACTATTTCACTAAAAGGGTGGTGAAGCACTGGAATGCTTTACCTAGGGAGGTGGTAGAATCTCCATCCCTAGAGGTGTTTAAGTCTTGGCTTGACAAAGCCCTGGCTGGGTTGATTTAGTTGGGCTTGGACCTGCCTTGGGCAGGGGGCTGGACTTGATGACCTCCTGAGGTCTCTTACAGCTCTATGATTCTAACTCACTTTAAGCGTCCTCCCTGGGTTCCTCCAAAGCCTGAGAGACATCCTGGGAGGGGGTAACGATCTCCACAGTAAGGAGCAGCTCCTGGCTGGTGGACATGGTCACCTGGCTGGCCTTCTCCTCCAACTCCTCGTCCTCTGTTATACTGCCCTTCTGCAGACTGATGCCGGGCATGCTCTGGCTGAAATCGATGACAATGGGGGCGGGGACGGGGGAGATGACCCCCCCTCAGGATGGCATACAACTGGTCATAGTACTGGCAAGCGTGTGTAGTGCCACTCCAGAGCATCCTCTCTGCAACCTGGCCATGTGGTAAGCCTGCCGCAGCTCCTTGGTCTTCATGTGGCACTGGTGTGGGATCCTCTTGTGTCCTTTATTGGCCAGGCTGATGATGATCTAGCTGTAGATTTTGGCATTTCTTTTCCTGGTGTGGCAATCCTGGAGGTTGGTCTCCTGCCCCAAGACCTCTATGAAGTTCAGGATCTCCGCACCAGACTAAGCCGGATCTCTCCTGTGTCAGAAGCAGCGTGAACTATTTGTTGCAACCAGAAGTTAAACCACTTCACTAATTTGTTCACAGATTTTGATACAACAACAGGCTCTGGTGACTCCTAAGCTGTTCATACACTGTGCAAGCCCACACAAAAAACAGGGCTGTTTCAGCAGCAGTCCATATTTGCTTGCCCTTATATGTAAAGGTATTCACAGGTATCCTGTCATTTTGTAATAATTCATGGACAGGTTTTCTATTTCTTCTGGGATGCTGCATTTATAGATTATTCATCAAAAAGAGCCATAATGGCTTGGCAGTTCTCCTTCTAATGCACTTTCAAAACTCAATTAAAACCCATACCCAATTACTTATGGATAGCTTCTGAGAACCCTGTTAAACCAAAATATCAGCATGCTACAGCTAACTATTTAAAATATGGAAATACATCAATTTATGAGTGTCTTTCTGGATCTTAAATGTGACAAGAGTGTCAGGTACTATATAAAAGCAATTTGTTGTGGTCATTTTAAAGCTTGTTTTTCATTATTTTTCATTTTTCGACCTTCAGATAGTGGAAACTAGGTCAAATCACAAAGGATGAATATAAACAAATAACACAAGTATGTAGGAACAAAATTAGAAAGAGCAAGGCACAAAACAAGATTAAATTAGCTAGAGACATAAAGGGTAACAAAAAACATTTTATAAATACATTAGAACTAAAAGGAAAACAAAGGACAGGATAGGCCCATTACTCAAGAAAGGGGGAAAAACAGTAACATAAAATGTAGAAATGGCAGAAGTGTTAAATAATTTTTTTCAGTTTTCACCAAAAAGGTTAGTGGCACTTGGACATCTAGCATAGTAAATGTCAGTGAAAATGAGGCAGGATCACAGGATAAGATAAAGGAAGGAATAAGGTAAAAAATACTTAAACAAGTTATATGAGGAATATGAGCAATTAATGATTATCTTTGAAAATCATGAAAGATGGTGAAGATTCCTGAGGTGTGCAAATAGAGTGCCCATCTATAAAATGGGTAATAAGGACAGTAGGGACAAAGAGAACAGTTTGCTTAACTTCAGTCCCCAGAAAGATAATGAAGCAAATGATTAAGCAATCAGTTTGCAAGCACCTAGATAACGATAAGGTAATAAGGAAAAGTCAACATGGATTCCAGACCATGTCAAACCAACCTAATAGCTTTCTTATAACTTTTCTTTCTAATAGCCTTTTGGATAGGGGGAAAGTCTTAGACTTGGACTTTAATAAGGGATTTGTTGTCTTCCATGATCTTCTCATAAACGAAGTAGGAAATTACAACCTAGATGGTGCTACTATAAGCTGGGTGCAAAACTATTCCCAGAGAGTAATTATTAGTGATTCACAGTCAAGCTGCAAGGGCATATCAACTAGAGTCCCTCTATTCAATATTTTCAAACATGATCCTGATGATATAGAGAGTACACTTATAAGTTTTGCAGGTGATACTAAGCTAGGCTGGGTTGCAAGTTCTTTGAAAGATAAAATTATAAATGAAAATTATCTGGAAAAGTTGGAGAAATGGTCTGAGAAAGGAATGATCAGTTTCACACATACAAAATGGGAAACAATTAATTAGAAAGGAGTAATGCAGAAAGAGATCTGCGGCTTCATAATAAAACACAAGATAATTATGAGACAAGAGTATAACATGGTTGAAAGAAAAAGCAAACATTACTTTGGGCAATATTAGCGGGAATGTTGTAAGGAAGATACGAGAAGTAACTCTTCCACTCCACTGCACATTTCAGGAAAAATGTAGACAAATTGGAGAAAATCCAGAGAAAAGCAACAAAAAATGATAAAAGGTCTAGAAAACATGACCTGTATGGCAAAATTGAAAAAAATATGTATTTAGTTTGGAGAAGAGAAAATTTTCCTTAATTGTATATGAAGACGTATTGGGCAAGAGCAATTCTCTCATCGCTTTGTTCATACCATTCACAAAATAAATCAGGGTGGAGCAGGCATGTTGGGTAGTCCAAACAAACTTCTGAATTTTAATCTTGAATCTGACACTGCCTGCTATATCTAGACCTCACTTCAGAATAGCTCTTCACTGTGAAGAATTTTAAGCACATGCTCAATTTCATCTGCATACAAGAAAACACTTGAATGTGTGCTTAAGACTGGATGAAATGATGCTCAAATAGGGATTAGTTTAAAATTGAGCACATCCTTATATGATTTGTTGTACTGGGGGCTTAGGCCTTGCTTATTTCACTGTTAATTGAAAAGGTTGAAAAGCAGCTTCACAGCATCTTTTCCATTACAAGAACAGAGACAGTCAGTGTAGTAAAGAGCAAAAAAGACATAATAGATTAAACACAGAGAAAAACTGAATTAGATACAGTTACAGTAACATAATGAACTGGTGCTTTTGTTAATTAGCCAAAGCTGAACTGATCTCATTGTGGATCTCATTCTTTGACTCATTCAATAACAATTCAGGGCATATTTACCCCAGATGACATTTATCAAAGGCCTCAAATTACATTTTTGTATTCTGGTTTCATGGTTCACTTTTGAGTCTTCAAAACCTGAATGTTAATGTTGGGAGCTTCCGTTTAAATTCTCCTGGCTGCAATCACTCTAAATCTGGGCTATCAAACATTCTCTGTGTTAAAGTAACAAATAAATGAAAGTGTGAAACTTGTTCAAGTTTGAGCCTGATGTTGGGAAACTCTAATAAAGTTTAGGTCTCCTTTCTGGAATGGAGCCCTGCAACCAAACAGAGCCCATTTGACATTGTCAGAGATCCTGAAGGATGCCTGTGCAGTACTCATTTGAAGACCAGGCCCAGGTCTTGATGCAGGCTTTTCAGAGAGCTGCAAAAGACACAAAAGATCTTGTATTGTTTCACTCAAGAGGACACTGGGTGAGATTCATCCACAAGTAAAAAATTAGACTTGGGTCAATGACCAATAAAAGATGGAGGTGGAAGAAACCACTCCATAAATATAAAATATTGGAAACTCCTTATTTCAAATGTTTTAATTTTTTTAAATAAAGGATGGTCCTGTGGTTAAGGTGATGAATGGGGACTTTGGAGACATAGTTTCAATTCCGAGCTCTGCCTCGAGCCTCCCAAGTGACACTGACAAATCACTTCATCTGCCCAGGTTTCTGTTTCCCCTTCCACCGTTTTTCAGGTCTGTTTAGACTGCAAAGTCTTTGGACCAGGGATTATTTTTTATTCTACACATATGCTCAAAAATTAAGACTCCCCCAAATCATAACATTATCTTAAAAATCACAATATTTGCTTTTTGGTTTCTGAGCCTTTAAGGTGCACTTGTGCCACATCTTCAAGCTTCACTTCACAGCTATGAGGCTGTAAACATACCGGATTAAAACCTGAAAGCTGAGATTCTCATACAATCAGTAGCCTCCAGGAACTAGGGATTTAATAAAGCATCAAATATCACAAGGCTTGTGACGGTATTGGTGCCTAGCACTAGAGGGTCCTGATCTAGATTGGGGACTTTAGGCACTATTCTGATGCAAGTAACAAACTTTTTTTTTTTTTGCTTGTCGTCTTCTCTGTATTGAAAAAACTTTCTAAATGCCACAGCATATGATAAACTTTAGACCAGACATGTCAAGTCCTATCAGCAAGGAGAGAAGTTAAAAATAAATTTCAGGAGTCAACAAATTGTGTATTCTCATTTTTCCAGAAATATGTATATCTTGATAGCATTTGCTAGTGACTATTTGCATAGGGGGAAAGTATTTAAACATTGAAGCTTATCTGGTCTTTTCCCAAAAGCATTTATGGCAAAAATGCTGTTAGCTGTGTTGTTATTTAATCTGGTGTTCAAAAGAAAATGTCAGCCAGACCAGCATGAAAATTAAACTATTCCAAAGCCTTAGGACTCTTCTCATCTACTAACTTCAAGCTAAAATGAATATAAATATTTTTAATTCTTCTTTGAAATCCTCCTTTCTGTATGTATTTTTCCTCTGAATTTTCCATTTGTATCCCCTTTCCTTGCTTTTTTCATATATTTAACGGTTGTTCTTGCTCTCAGTTCTGTTCCTCTCTCTCTTTCTTGTGTTTAAATTGACATAACAATCTTTCTGATTTTTTATGTACTGTTATCTATATTCTGTGTAAACCAGAAACAATACAGGTTTGTCCTGTCACGCTTCAGGCATTACCTTCCCTGGTTCCTATTCAGTAACCTGGACTATGCCTACCTGAAAGAAACTGTTTGTCTTCACATAAATTGGGCCAGTTTTCATGTAATTAATCTATCTCCCCAGCAGTATCTGTGAAAATGGCAGAATACTCCCATCAACCTAGAGCTGTCTACACACAGGATTAGGTGTGTTTAACTACATCACTCAGGGGTGTGGATTTTTCACATTATGAGCGACATTGTTTTGCTAACCTAATTTCCTAGTGCAACCCAGGCCTCGGTTTACTGTAACACTCACCGCATTATCCCCATAGTAGACGAGAACAATATAGAGCTAACCTAATAATTCAGTTAAATTGGATAAGATCACTTTCTTTCTGGTTTTTGGAACGGTAGCAAGAGGACTGCTGTATCCTTAAATTTACCATTTATTTGAATTTGCCATAGTATTTGTTCTTGTGTACAGTTGAGTGAATACTCTAGATTTTTTTTTAAATAATTCAATCTCTTTGTTAGATGTGATTGGTCACATTAATCACATGATTTTGCTTTTGTTCCTTGTATTGGATGATTGCCCCTCATGATTCTGAGGAGGATTTAAGAACTGAAAAGACTGGCTGGTACTTGAATCACAAAAGGGTAGCAAGCAAGTAGGATCAGGGGTCTGAGAAAATGGTAAACATTTTTCTTTGTGTTCACTTGGGCTTTTCAATTCTAAAAAATGAGGCTTTTGTAGGACTGGTTTGCTGAGTGCAGAGCACAGAGTTCAAATTTAACTTTCTCCCATCGTGGCTTCACAGTCCATGGGCTATTTTACTCCCTGTGATTCTCATACTTCACTCATCAGCATAATATCTGAGGGATACATTTAATAATGTGACTAATAGCTGCCAGAATGATTTGTTCGCTCAGGGGGAGAAGCTTATGCAGGAGAAGGTCTTGTATTGATGGGGGTGAGGGTTGTTTTTTAAACAAATGCATTTGTTGCTCTGTATTTGTTACGGACAGCAAGCTCAAAGAAATGTGCCGGGCATGTAGTACAGATGGCGGTGAGGTTTACGATGGCGCAGTACCAGCTATGCAAGGTGAAGACAATTCCAGGTGAGTCTGAGTTGTTCAATTGCCTCTGAACTTTAGTGAGGGGTATAAGACCCTGTATCTGATGAGCTAATAAGTATTGTCTCAGTTGGCATCAAGCACACTGAGGGTATGTCTAGACTACAGGGTTTTATCGACAGAAAATGGACTTTTGTTGACAAAACTATACCTGCGTCTACATTGCCGCTGAGTTCTGTCGACATAACGTCGACAAAACTCAGCAGTTTTGTCGACATATGTAAACCTCATCTACGAGGAACGCCTTTTGTCGACAGAAGGCGTTATTGCATCTACACTGTCCTTTGAGTCTACACTCTCATGTCGACAAAGCAGCTTGCTTTGTCGACAGAACTGGATGTAGTCTAGACGCTCTTTGTAGATAGAAGCTTTGTCGACAGTATCTGTCGACAAAACTTCTGTCAACAAAAGCCTGTAGTCTAGACATACCCTGAGTGTGTATCTAGACTACAGGGTTTTGTCAACAAAAGTGGACTTTTGTCGACAAAACTATACCTGAGTCTACACAACCACCGGGTTCTGTTGACAGCCAGTTGACAGAACGCAGCAGTTTTGTTGACGGCGGTAAACCTCATTCTATGAGGAATAACGCCTTTTGTTGACAGAGTTATGTTGACAAAAGTCACTATTGCATTCACACTGTGCTTTTTCAGAAGAGAGCGTCTAGACTGTCTCTGTCGAAAAGTGGCTTGCTTTGTCGACAGAACTGGCTGTAGTCTAGACGCTCTTTGTTGACAGAAGCTTTTGTTGACAGTACCTGTAGTCTAGACGCTCTTTGTTGACAGTACCTGTCAACAAAGCCTCTGTCGACAAAAGCCTGTAGTCTAGACGTACCCTAAGTGCCTTGCTGCATTAGCTGGTCTGTAAATTTCTAACTGCACCATTACAAAATGGGCCTAAGCTGTCCCAAATTAATTACAAAAAGAGCAATACAATTTTGCAGTTGTCTCTGTTCTAGAACATCAACAGTGGGTTTTGCAAAAGCAGCGAGGGGTCCTGTGGCACCTTATAGACTAACCGAAGTGTTTGGAGCATAAGCTTTCGTGGGCAAAGACCCACTTCGTCAGATGCATGTAGTGGAAATTACCAGAGGCAGGTATAAATATGCAGGCCAGAATCAGGCTGGAGATGACAGGTGGTTCCAATCAGGGAGGATGAGGCCCACTTCTAGTAGCTGATCTGGAAGTGTGAATTCCAAGAGAGGAGAAGCTGCTTTTGTAGTTAGCAAGCCATTCACAGTCTTTGTTTAATCCTGAGTTGATTGTGTCAAACTTGAAGATGAACTGTAGCTCAGCAGTTTCTCTTTGAAGTCTGGTCCTGAAGTTTTTTTGTTGCAGGATGGCTACCTTGAGATCTGCAATTGTATGTCTAGTGGGTTTTGGAAATCCTGCCTCGTGTTATATCATCAGGGGAAAGTTGTATCCTACCTAAAATAGCCACCCCCATGCAAATTCTTGATTCCGTTAACTTTAAATTTACATTCTAGGTAAAATTGACACAGGTACCACTTGACCACGAATTTGAGAATTTAAGTGGGACTTAGGTACAGAGGTCTTTTGCTGGTCTGCTACATGGGTGAATTATTTACGCAAGTAAAACTCAATTGTTTTTATATTTATGGAAGGAGAAAAATAAAGGGCACAGCCAAAGCAAATTGATTTCCAGTACTCCTGGAAGCTTTGAGGTTTTTTGGTAGTTACCCAATTCAAAAAAGAAATAATGGCAATTCAAAGAGTTCTCCTCGTCCAACAAAATGAGACTTACAAATTAAACTGAACTGAAATTCAAATCTGAAATAACAGCATCCTCAATGCAACCAGACAGGTTCTGATATGAAAACAAGCTCATGTTTTTTTAATGGGAAGAAAATGTTTTTTTCCTGGGACTTGATGCATGATTGCTATTAAAGTGATCACTTGTGGCCATGATATACTACTGCATTTTCTCTCATGATGCTGACTCACCATTGGACTCATTCTGCATTCACAGATTAGCAGTGGGGATAGCCAGATTCGCTACTGAACAACTTTAATGAAAAATGCCCCACAAAGGAACAGTAAAAACCTTATTAGTATTTGTACAGCACCAGCTATTGAGATGCAATATTTCATGCGAAAAAAAGTTTTGATTTCAACTTTATTACTTCCATTTATAGCATTCAAAACAAAGCCTGAGATGCAAAACTTTCTGATATCTAGTTTCTTCCAACTGCAGGCAGCTAGTACTACATTTGCTCACTAAACAAACAAATAATGCTAACATTGTGCCAAAGCCACAAAATTAAGCATTTAACAACAGTGATCTAGCAAATGTCATATTTCAAAGGGCAACTGAATGTGCTTGTACTTTAAATAACGCCATGCTTCCTTTCTTTTTCCATGCAAAAAGAGCAGCATACTGTGTATATCTCTGTATTTCATTCACACACACTTCTTAATTTCTGCATTGAAAATGTTATACTAGTGAAAAATAAGAGCTTTGAAAAAAATACTTGGGATAAAATAGAAGCTAACATCTACACCCAAAACTCAAACCAGACTCAAACTGAGCCATTTTTGAGCTTTCAGAAAGTTTACATTACTTCACCTTCCCTTACCCCATAACTACATTTTAACCTTTTTATTTTAAAATGTTAACCTTAATGTTCACTCGTGGTACCACCATCAAATTGCTATTTACAAAAGTATTTCATATGAAAAGTTGGATGAGGGATGAGAGCCAGGAGCTGTGATAGGTAGAATAAAACAATGGCAACTTTCACAAATGAGAAAGGAAGATGATTCAAACCCTATTCATTTGGCCTATTCTCTTCCTTTATTAAATCATCTGTTTTCAGAGGGAAATGATAAAAAAAAATCATTGGGCCTACTCACACGATTTGTATTTGACCTGTGCAAATAGTTTGCAGTTTAATTTGTTGTCCAAAGCAATTTACCAAGTCATGGGCTGTAGATTTGTTAGAAGCAGTTTCTTATTTGAATAGTGTAGGGGTCAATTGTGGAAGAACTCTGTACGTGTGAAGTATAGGGGTGGTGA
>JANRFK010001605.1:28929974-28952742 GCA_030068395.1 Apalone spinifera | reverse complement strand
GTCGGCAGACAGGATACTGGGCTAGTTGGACCTTTGGTCTGACCTGGTACGGCCGTTCTTATGTTCTTATGTAACCAACCTTTGTGTCCACCAAAGTAAAAAGGACATGAAAATGCAGAGTATAGTAATTTTCTGGAAGCTCCTGGCCATATGGAAACTTCCAATCATCTTCCTCATTGTCAAAGGTACAACAGGAAGATCAGTCCTGATGTAATTGCAATGTTTTTCTCTTTCCATAGCATTTCATACTCTGATTTTACCCAGGTAGTTATGATTTCAACTCTGATTATACTGGTGTTCTTATTTATGGTATATACAAGAGACAAAGAGTGCTTCCATCGGAATTCTGACAGCAACATATTAAATTCCCCTAATGGGTTATAGATCATCAATACACCTTTCCCCCATGATTATTGTTGGACAGTTATTTCTTCATATTTCACCTACCAAGAGAGGAAGTCATCTTTGAATCACATAGAAGTAAAGATTAATGATATTTTAACCCTGCTGTTCTGCTTAATTCAACTGTGTGATGGATTCTGACTTATCTTAGTCAGTGGTTATCAAAATAGTATCCAAATCTCAGCTGTTCATAAGATAAGACTTATAAAGTTATTATGTGTGAATTAAAACGTGAATGATATTTGACCATGTGAGTATCTTTGCCTGAATTGTTGATTTCAGAAAAGACAGCAATTACTTCATCTTAAAAATGATTTTTATTATTCTATCTTTGTATTCAGAGAGAATAGCACTTTCCATGACATCCAGGCAATTAACTCCATGAGATGAGATGGATCTCCATTAATGTTTGTGCATGGCTTTGAAAAGATAAAGCTCTTTCTCAGGTAATAATGCTATGTAAACATTGTTATTGTTGTTTATTCTATTTCTTTAACATAACTAATTCATTCAAAGGACAACTCCTTTCTGTTGGACACTTTGTATTACAAGCAAACTTGGATTTTACATTTAATTACATTTAACATTACATATGTTAATTTTACATTTTGGTGACCATTCACAAAACAAGTCCCTCGGGGTATGTTTACACTACTGAGTTTTTGCGCAAAAATGGCCATTTTTGTGCAAAAACTTGTGGAGTGTCCACACCTCAGGCATGTTTTTGCGCAAAGAAATTTACAGTGAATCGACAGATCAGAGGGGTTTTGTGGTGTAGGTATTCCTCTTTCTATGAGGAATAACTCCTTTTTGCACAAGAGCTCGTGTGCAAAAAAGGTGTGTGTGGATGGGCAGCAGGGGTTTTTGTGCAAGAATTGGCCTCCAGATGGCCTCTTGGCCACTCCATCCAAGTTAATCAGAACTCTATAGTTTCTGTCTTCTGGCCCCCCTTAAAGCTGCAAGCACCCTGGACAAGCCTTGTGTCAGGAAGCTTGCAGAGAGCAGATGCTTTCACCATGAGGCTCTGCTTCAGCCACAAATGGCCAATCACCAAACTCCCCGAGTCCCCCCTGGCCCTTCCAGGGAGCAGCCCTACGGGTCCCAGGACCTTCCCCCCCCAGGGTGTCAAAAAGGCACACCCCAACCTGGACTGGCCCGGAGATTGTGACTCTCCTTGAACTGTGTGGTGAGGAGGAGTCGCTCGAGGATCCCCAGGACAAGAGGCGCAATGCCGAGATCTTTTCCCACATGGCAGTATCCATGGAGCATGGCCGAGGAAAAGTGAAGGCGCTCCATCAGGGGTACGTCAGGGCCACCGAGCATAGTGCGCGCTCAGAGGCAGGATCCCACACCTGCCCCTATTACACGGAGCTCCAGCACATCTTGAGGGGTGGGGAAACCTCATCCCCCTCCATCATGGTGGACTCAGGGCTGGAAACTCCAGTTGTCATTCACCCAGAGGTCGCCCCCGAGGATGAGCCAGAGGGCCAGGTCCAGTCCCAGCCAGAGGAGGAGGAGCAGGAGCTAGGGACCACCACCCTGTCCCTTGAGCCGGTTACCACAAGCCAGGACATCTCCCAGGCCTCCTCAGAAGCCTGGGCGGGATCTTCAGGTGACTTGACACACACACACATAGAGCAGGGGAGGTAGGTACACAGGGAGTGGGGATCACAGTGTAGCTTGGGTTGCTCAGTCAGCACATAGTGCTGCAATCTGTTCACATGCAACCACGTGCAGCGGCAGGGTGCAGCATGTGGGCACACATGTCCTGCCCCCGGGGCGGGGGAGATGCACCCAGGTGCAGGTAGGCTAGCTGCAAGGGTACAGGCATGACCCCAGACACACCAGGAGTGCTGCACACAGCACCTAGGCATGCCTGCACGTGAGAGGCAGAAGCCGCTCCCACAGACAGCACAGCAAGCCACAGCTGTGTGTGCAAACCCCAGGGAGGGCCAGGCTGCTCACGGCTCCTCTGCCACCCATAAGGGGATCCCACTGTGGCCACACACTTCCCGTGCCTGCCTGGCCATGGTGTGTGTGGGAGGGGGAAAGCAGGCAGCACGATCCTCTGGGCACATCGGTGCCCATGTGAAACAGGGCATGCTGTGCAGGCCACACATGTCCTTGCACCTGGGACATCCCCCTCCTGTGGGCTGTGGACTGGTGCATTCGCCACTCACTGAGGAGGGCATGGCCTCAGGGAATGTGTGTGCAGGGATGACTGACAACCTCTCCCTCTTGTGTATTCTCCACAGCCGGACCAGCTGGGATGGAGGTTCCAGCCACACCACTGCTGCAGCCACCTGCCAGAGTCCGGGAGACCTGCAGGTGAACCAGGGTACCGGAGGACTTCATGCAGCAACACACTGGCATCCTCCACGACATCCATGACACTCTGTCGTACAGGATCAATGCTGACCTGGAATGGCGGGAGCGTGCATGGAACAAAATGATGGTGCGGTGTGACACCATGTGCAATATCATGTCCTTCATGGGGGAACACCCACCTGATGCCGCTGCTCCTACTTTCCACCTCCTGCAACCCCTCCTAATGCCCATTGCCCATCCACCTGCCCACCCTGCTATGCCTCTGCTCCCTCCCTTAGGAATGCTTATGCCTCCTCCCCAAGTGATGCCTATGGCCCCTCCTCCTGCCCCCCCGACCCCACTCTAGACCCCCCCCCGCCCAACCTTTTCTGGTCCCCAGACCCACCCAACTCCAAAGAGGTCCCCACACTCGAAGTGGCATAGCAAGCTGCCCCACTACTCCTCCTAGTCCTTATCCTCCCTCCCAGTCCTGATCCCCCCTCCCAGTTCAGATATCCCTCTCCCCTGTCCACATTCTCTTCATGTTCAATAAAGATACACTCCTTTTTTTTTCAAAACAAACAGATATGTTTATTGGGAGGTCAGGGAATGAGCAAGGGGAGAGGGCGAAGGGGGAAGGGAGAAAGCAGAAACTCAGAAGCCCCTGTTGGGAGGGCCCTGGGGAGAGTTACTGGGGGGCCTGAGAGAACTTCTCCCTCAGGGCCTCCTGGATGCGCACCTCCAACTGATCTGCCCGGCAGGTGGCAGCTGTCTGGGGCTGTTCAAATGCATGGCCCATACAGCTGGCATCTGCCCCTCACCCTGGGAGGAAGGCCTCTCCCTTGCACTCTACAATATTTTCGAGCACGCAGCACACTGCCACCACCTCAGGGATATTGTGCTCCCAATGTCTAGGTGGGTGAGGAGGCAGCGGAACCATGTCTTGAGGTGGCCAAAGGCACACTCCACATGCATCCTAGCTCAGTTGATGCAAGCACTGATCACCTGCTAGGATCGAGGTGGCCAGTGTATGGTTTCATCAGCCAGGGCATGAGTTGGTATGCTGCATCTCCCACTATGCACACTGGCATGTTCTAGTCACCCACCACAAAGTCCCAGCGGGGGAAAAAGGTGCCTGCCTCCAGCTTGGCACACAGGCTGGAGTTCCTAAAAACTCGAGCATCGTGTGCCTGGCCTAACCAACCCACATAAATGTTTGTAAAGTGGCCCCAGTGGCCCACCAGGGCCTGCAGGACTACATAAAAGTAGCCCTTTCTGCTTATAAACTGGGCCGCTTGATGGCCCAGGGCCCCGATGGGGATGTGTGTGCTGTTGTTGGCTTCCCCGCTGTTGGGGAACTGCTGGGCAGCAAATCCAGCCATGGTTGCATCCAGGTCTTCAAGACGGACGGCTCTGTGCAGCAGCAGGGAGTTGATGGCCCTGATGACCTGCAGAAAGAGACAAAGAAACACACAAAACAGAGAATGGGAGAGGGGGTGCATGAGCCCTTGGAGATGCCCATTCCCCTCTCCTCCTTTGCCCCCCCAACCTCTCAGGAGCCACCCCCTATTAGCCCGTGCCCCCCCCCCCCCCAGCATCAAGGCTATGTGAGGGCGGGACAGCACAAGCCCCCAGGGCCAGGGCTTTCCCTCCACCCTCAGCCTACCTCCTACAGTCCCAGCGCCCCTCTCTTGAGAGTTCGCCTTAACCAACACCCTCCTCCCCCCCGTGCAGGGACTGAAGCCCATGAGCTCCTTACCTGCATAAGCAAGGCCCTGATGGTGGACTTCCCCATCCCAAACTGGTTGGTCACTGACTGGTAGCTATCTGGGGTGGCCAGCTTTCAGAGAGTGATTGCAACCCACTACTGCAGGGGGATGGCAGGCTGCAGGTGGGTGTTGCCCCTCTGGAGGGTGAGAGCAAGCCAGGCACAGAGCTCAAGGAAGGTGGCCTTGTGCATGCGAAAGTTCTGCAGCCACTGCTGGTCGTCCCACCGCTCCATGTCCAGCCAGCCCCACCAGTCCGAACTGGTCTCCAGCCTCCAGAACCTTCTGTGTATGGTGGGGTGCGGCAGTCAGAGTAGAGCAGGTGCAGCCACACAGAGGGTGATGAGGAGGAGTTCCGAGTCCACGTCCAGCATGAACATGTAGGCAACTGGAAGCAAATGCTGCAGAAACTGAAGCATGGCAATGTGGGGCCATCGCCTGCCCAGGGGCAGCTCCAGCTCCGTAGCACAGAACAGGAAAAAGCTGTGGCATCCCAAAAAAGAACAGGGCAACCACAGAAGGCACTGCTGACTCTTTGCTGTCCCTCAACAGAGGTCCGCAAGCAGGCAGCAGAAACAGAGAAACAGCAGTCCAGGGGCGTGTCTCTGCAGGGCTCTGGCAACAGTACTCGAGAGCAATTGGAGACCTAAAACCCGGCTAGAACTGGTCACAGGTGGTTTTATATGCAAGAGAGCATCCATGCAGTGTGGATGCTCTCTTGCGCAAAAGTGCATCATTTTTGCGATGCGCTTTTGTAGTGTGGACGTGCTCTTGCGCAATAAGTTTTTGCAGAAGATCTCTGCACAAAACACAGTTCTTTCAGTGCAGAGCAACACATGAAACTTTGTCTTCCAGTGTTACTTTGCTCACACCCTTTTGTTTGGCTTTGAGTTTGAATTAATTCAGAATTGCAGAGTTCGCTCTGTCTTAGTTTGAAATATGAAAACTATAATAGCACATGGTTTATGTGTGAAATGATCAGTTATTCCAACTTACCTCACAGCTCATCACAGATTAGGTTTTGAACCTAGCCTAAATTTTAGGATTGTACTGAAACCAGAAGCCATATAACAGAATTTATACTCTGCTTGTGAGTTCCCAGAAATGTTGTAAATTCTTTCACCAAACCCACTTACTATCAGTCCTAAGAACTGGCAATGAGGTGCATTAGTGATGGTGAATCATCTTTGATAGTGCCGTTACTATGTGTGACAACTTTAGCCACAAATATTCTGAGCTCCTTTAACTTCTGTGCTTAAAGAGGGAAGCAAGAATATCCCATTTAAGGGTCTGCTGCAGCTGGATGAAACTGCTTCTTAGTAGTTGTTTTTTTCAGAGCTTCTGTTCAGTTCTAAATTCTGCGGCAACTATCAGTTATATAATAGAGTGGTTATTAATTTAGACTGTCTCCTAAAGTATAACATTGTCATTACTAATTATATTAATTGTTTGAATTCCTCATTCCCCTGAGGGATTTTTTTGTTATTTCAGTCCTATCAGTACAAATATAAAGAGGGAAGGTAGGTGGGGGAATAGAGGAGGAAGAAGGGAGAGAGAGAGTCAGATGCTTTCCTCTTATATAATCAGCCTTCCCTTTCCTAACAATGACACTAAATTTAGAGAAACTATTCAAACTTGTTACATATTAGATTTTCACAGCCTATATATGGTGAAATGGCTTATTCAAGGATGAATAATACTCTAAACGATAATAAATTTCAAAGTGAAAATAACATCCATTACGTTACCATTATAAGAGCACTTTATAATTGAACTGTTTAAATATATACAGCAAAAATAAAGAGCAGTAACTGCAGGAGCTATTTTATGCACGGTACAGAGGAGGATTGGGGGGTGGTTAACAAACAGAACTGGGACACCAGAGATGCTAACTCAGTTTTTGTTTTTGCTGTTGTCTTCCTGAGGAACTTTGGTAAATAACTCAATATCTGTGCTTCAATTTGCCACTGTAAAAGAAAGATGGTACTTCTTGTTTCCCACTTCCTGTTTCTTTGGAAGGAAGGACTGTGTCTCTTTATGTTTGTATAAACCTGTCCTCAGTATGTGTCATGATTCACCTTCTGAGACTCATCCACACACGATATGAATCTCTTACAAGTCTCAGCCAGATAACAGAGTCCTTTATCCCTTGGGCCAACTAGTTATCTGATTCACTACAAATGGGTAATCCAGGCTATATACTGTTCAGTGGAGGGAGGTGATGTGCTTTTGTGCATCTGCGCTGCAAGCAGGAGACCCTTTGATTCTAGTAGAGATGGCTGAAAAGCAATTGTCCACAGACATTTTTTGACAAAAACAACTCCCTCACCTTCTCTTTTCCATCTACATGTACCGTGGGATATTTTGACTATAGGCAGAAGTTCTGATGTCAGTATTTTTCAATTTGAAAATGCTGCTGCTGTTCCTTATGGGACTTGTTGTTTGGGAGCCTCAGGTTCTATAGCAGTGATAGGGACCCTAAAGCCCCTGACTTCACTGAATCTGGCTCCTGACGTTCAGTGCCCCCCCAGAATTGGGGAGCTCATGCTGGTGCTCCAGCCCCCATGCTGCTCAGCTATGGGGCTGGAGCACACAAAATCTACTAGGCTGGTCTCCCCTAGGTACTGGTGTGCAAGGTGAATGTAGGGAGTGTCTTTCTCCTTCTAAGTTGGGGGACACATCAGTGAGAGGGTTTTTTGTTTGTTTGTTTGTTTTGCTTCTCACTTGTGTGTGGCCTCCAACATGATTTTTCTGTGGGACAGTGGCTCCTGACCCAAAAAAGGTTCCCCACCCCTGCTGTATAGCCTGTGCTCACTGTTCATAGAATCATAGAATAATAGAATAGTAGAACTGGAAAGAATCTCAACAGGTCATCAAGCCCTCATGGCAGGACCAAACACCACTTAATCATCCCTGACAGGTGTTCATCTAACATGCTCTTAAAGGGTATGTCTACTCTAAAGTGTTATTTCAAAATATCTAATTTCAAAATAGTTATTTCAAAATAAGATATTTTGAAATAACGCGTCTAAACACAAAATGCATTTCGAAATAGCGCTTTGCTATTTCGAAATAGCGCGTCCACACTGATTGGATGCTGAATTACATTTAAGGGCAGCTGAAACCACTTCTGGCAGGGCATCAGGTCAGGAGTTACTTTGTGTGGCTGCTGCCTAAGGCTATCTGAGGCCTGTGCTTAAAGGGACCCCCCTTGGCAGCTGGTTCTCAGCTTTCCCTGCTTGCTTGCCTACCTCTCTGAAGGACAGCAAAGCATTTTTTTCTCTGCGTGCTCTGGTTGCCCTCATTCAGAACACCACAGAACTCAGCACCATGGAGCCAGAGCTGCCCCTGAGCACTCTGGTGATTCTTTTGGATGTGTTGCTGTAAGCCTGGCAGCACTTTCTGGAGGCTGCCTCACAGCATCTGCTGCAGCCCAACCCCCAGGCTGTCCTCCAGACCCTCCTGGGTTATGTGGAGGAGCAGCTGCAGTTCCTGGACGCCAGCATGCCCTGCCGCATCTGGAGTCTGGACATCAGCAGTGACTGGTGGGACACATCGTCCTGGAGCGCTGGGGAAACCAACAATGGACCCAGAACTTTAGAATGAAGAAGGACACTTTCCTCAAGCTCTGTGAGTGGCTTGCCCTTGCTCTGCAGCAATGGGACATGCACATGAGGCCCTCCATTCCCCTCCAGAAGTGTGTGGCTATCGCCCTATGGATGGTCTCCACGCCAGATAGCTACCGATCCGTGGTGAACCAGTTTGGCGTGGGGAGATCCACTGTCGGAGCAGTGCTCATGCAGGTACAACAGTCTCCAGCCATTGTGCCAGGAGTGGGGGATGCAATGAGGGGATGGGCTCCCCTAGGGAATAAAGTAGAATGAGATCTACCAATTTCGAAATAAGCCCTCCGCTATTTCAATTTAATTTTGAAATAGCGGTTTGGCTGTGTAGATGCTAGGAAAGGTATTTCGAAATAACTTTGCTGAGTAGACATACCCAAAAGTCTCCAATGATAGAGATACTATAACCTCCACAGGCTATTAATTCCAGTCTTTAATCACCCTGACAGTTAGGAAGGTTTTATTTTCCTAATGTGCACCTAAACCTTATGCCCATTGCTTCTTGTCCTATCATCAGAGGTTAAGGGGAATGATTTTTCTCTATCCTTGTAACAACCTTTTAGATACTTGAAAGCTGTTATCATGTTCTCTCTCCGTTTTGTCTTTTCCAGACTAAACAAACCCAATTGTTTCAATCTTCCACATAGGTCATGTTTTCTAGACCCTTTAATCCTTTTTGTGGCTATCTTGACCAAGATCTTTCTTGACCTGTCTCCAGTTTGTCTATATCTTTCCTGAAATGTGGTGCCCAGAACTGGACACAGCACTCCAGGTGAGGCCTAATCAGTGCAGAGTACAGTGGAAAAATTACTTTTCATGTCTTGCTTACAACACTGTTAATACATCCCAGAATGATGTTTGCATTTTTTTCAACAGTGTCACACTGTTGATTCCTGACTGGAATATTTGCTCAGGAAAGACAGGCAGGGAAAAAAGGGAAGAGATGTTGCCTTATATATTAAAAAATGTTTCCCCCCAAGTCTCAGTGATACCAATTATATCTTACTTTTGTTTATCTACTAGCATTTTAAGTTCTTTCTGATAATTCCCCATATTTCTTGCATTAGTATACAGATGACTAATATACTGATCTGATATTGACCCCCAGTTTTCTCTTGTTTCTCCTTCATCCCTGCTGTTACATCACATGGTCCCCCCAGTTTCTTATCATCTCCCAAGTCTCCATGTGTATGACTTACCTGTGGCCTTTGGTCAACTGCCTCTGTTGAACCTAGTTTAAAGCCCTCCTCACTAGATTAACCACTCTGTCCAAATACTCTCTTTCCCTTCCTCATCTCTGATTACCAGTCTTTCTGTCTTCCATGATGCACTACAATGCCCCTCTGGGAGAGTGGAAGTAGTGCACCCAGTTATAGTACTCCATCTGCTTGGCCCATAGAGGAGTGAGGACTTAAGGCAAATAAACTGTAGTTCCCATGAGCCACGATGATAGCATTTCCAGATGGTTTTGTTTTAGGATGACTGTTTATTTCATGGAAAAGAAAAAAAGTCCATGGAAAGCAGACACTTTATGTGATTTTTATTTTAAATCTCTATTTTTCATCAAAGGCAGTTTGGATGTAACACTTTCAACCTGCCCTAGATCTTGGATGATGCCATCTTTGCTCCTCAAATACCAATTTCCTGCAGACTTCAGTTCTCACAAGCATCTCGCTACCAGTGAGTCACCAGAGAATAGGAGAAAAATAAACATACAGAGTGGAAAAACCTTCTTCCTAGAGATACAGAAGAATGCTAGAGGAATTTCCTGCTTCTTGGAGCAGAGATATGACTCTAGAGAGTTAGAAAGGCAACCAGTTCTTTTGAGAAAATCCACCTATCAGTCCAGAATTATGATGTTAGACTTTAAAAGGAAAGGAGCACCATACATGAAAGATGAGGAGAGATAACCCAGTTTTAAAGGATAACCTGGGTTTTAAAGAAAGATGAGGAGAGATAACCCAGTTTCATAAGGATCACGGAGCATTAGATACCTATTTCAAAGAATTTCTGTAAATTTTTATCTTGGATCAAATTTTAGAGGCTCATACTTTTACTCTGGATTTCATAGACTCATAGACTCATAGAGTTGGAAGAGACCTCAGGAGGTAAGGCCAAAGTAAAACCAGCCCAGCCAGAGGTTTGTCAAGCCAGGACGTAAAAACCTCTAGGGATGGAGATTCTACCACTTCCCTAAGTAACTCATTCCAGCGCTTCACTATCCTGCTAGTAAAATAGATTTACCTAATATCCAACCTAGACCTCCCCCAATGCAATTTGAGACCATTACTCCTTGTTGTGTCATCTGTCACTACTGAGAAAAGACTCTCTCCATCCTCTTTGGAATCTCCCTTCAGGTAGTTGAAGGCTGCTATCAAATCCCCCCTCACTCTTCTCTTCTGTAGACTTCATAAGCCCAAATTCCTCAGCCTCTCCTCCTAAGTCCTGTGCTCCAGCCCCCTAATCATTTTTGTTGCCCTCTGTTGGACTTTCTCCAATGCAACCACATCCTTTCTGAAATGGGGACCCCAGAATTGGATGCAATACTCCAGATGTGGCCTCACCAGTGCCGAATAAAGGAGAATACAGCCTCTTACCAACTTATGAACCAGTTACAAACCAAGCAATTGGTCATAACTTGTTTCGTTCGTAAGTCAGACCCCATAGAGTTACACGCGACCGTGCTGTTCATAAGCGCTGATTGTGTTCGTAACTCGGAGTCCGTCATTTATGACAGCTTCAGTCATAACTGCGAATGGTCGTAAGTTGACCATTCATAACTCGGGGACTGGCTGTCCCCTAGACTGACTTCTCTAGATCTGCTGGCAATGTTCCTACTAATGCACCCAAATACACCCATCTTGGGTACAGAGCACACAGTAGACTCATATCCAGCTTCTTATTCACTGTAATCCCCAGGTCTTTTTCTTATGAATTGCTACTTAGCCAGTCATTCCCCGCCTGTAGCAGTGCTTGGGATTCTTCTGTCTCAAGTGCAGGACTTTGCACTTTTCCTTGTTAAAACTCATCAGATTTCTTTTGGGCCAATCCTCCAATCTGTCCTTGTCACTCTGAACCCTATCCCTCCCCTCCAGTGTATTTAACTCTCCCTACTATAGTGTCTTCTGTGAACTTGCTGAGGGTGCAAATCATCCCCTTATCCTGATAATTAATAAAGGTGTTGAACAAAACCAGTCCCAGTATCAACTCTTGGGGTACTCTGCTTGATACTGACCACCAACCAGACATCGAGCTGTTGATCACTACACGTTGGGCCCGACAATATACCAGCTTTCTATCCACCTTACAGTCCATTTATCCAATCCCTACTTCCTTAACTTGCTGGCAAGAATATTGTGGGAGACCACATCAAAAGCTTTGCTAAAGTCAAAGTTTATCATGTCCACTGCCTTCCTCATGTCCACAGAGCCAATTACCTTGTCATAAAAGACAATGAGGCTGGTTAGGCATGACTTGCCCTTGGTGAATCCTTGTTGACTATTCCTGAACATGGGTCTCCCTCATGGTGGGTGAAAATTCTACCACTGAGCACTGATGTCCCCAGTTCAGTCTTCAGTCATGCCTAACATGGCAGTAATCATGTCTTTGTGGTGCCTATCATAATGGCGGTCCAGCTGTATTTTGGGTTTCTAATCCACTAATGTTGTAAACAAGAAAAACCTCAAGAGTCCAAGGATTTAAGGTGTTTTGTAGTCACTGTGTCATCTGGATATTGCTCTTTCAGAAACATCCTCACCTTCCATTGAAATGGATCCCTTTGCTCTCTACACTTATTCTCAGAAGTACCCACAGATAGTCCTAAGAATCCATAAGTTAAAGTGATCCCTCCCACATATTACCACAACAGGAGAGGGTTTATACTGTTGTACTTGGCAATCTGTCTTTCTCCCCGATGGATGTTAAAGGTGAGAAATCTGTGCTGAAAGCATGCACTTGTTTGTGTCTCTCCAGATTGTATCCTTTCAGCAAAGGAGGAACATGATAATTTACAAATAGGGAAGCCATTCAGGGGTATAGAAGAACATTTAATCTTCTATGCATTTACTGTAGCTACTTCTCCTCATGCCTCTGATCTCTATTTGGTATCTTAGTGTGAAATTTTTGGGGGGACGGTAGAAATTCTCTCAACTGAATGATTACATACACAAAAACCCCACAAATTCTGTGAGCAATGGATTATAGTAAATCACATTTTGTCGTCTCCCTCTCTGATTCTGTTTACAAAGAATGTGTAAGTTTAGGGTAGGGGTAAGATTGTCAATTTGTTAGTTGAAAACAGTTTTTAAATCTATTTCTAACTGTGAAATGTGGCATCCACAGAGCACATAATTTCTTCTTTTAAGATGCTGTGTGTATATCATTTAAAATAACAATGAAAGCAGACATGTCAGGAGTGCGGTGTTTTCCATTTTTAACACCTTGTGAAAAGCAGAAAAATGTCTGCTTTCTTAGGGCCAAAATCTGATAATGTTGCTCACACCAAATATTATTTTACTATTCAGTGGGATTCAACTGAAATCCGTGGGACTACCCAAGGGATAAGATTCTATTTAATATGAGTAAAGGCAACAGAATTTGGCCCTCAGACAGGTCTTTGAAACAGAAAGTTTGCTCTAGCAGATAGTTGAAAATGAAGGTTTATTAGCAATATAAACAAATTGGGCAATATAAACAAACATGCAGTTGTCATAAAATATAGCTTTCCTGAGATATACATAAAATATCATATGACATAAATATAACATGTGATGTTATATGCCAGCAGATGATTGCCAGAATTTTTTTATAGCAAGTTAAAAGATATTTTTCATGCTGACAGATTCATTGATATTACAAGACATATGCCAGGCTTTAGCTTTGTATCTTTCATTAATGAGTTAGCAATGACAGCATGGATGCAGCTTATTGAGTCTGTGTGTGTGTGTGTGTGTGTGTGTGTGTGTGAGAGAGAGAGAGAGAGAGAGAGAGAGAGAGAGAGAATATACCCACAAATACATACCCATTCATCTGGCTAGCAGATTGCTTGTGAGTTACAGATATGTGCATAGCACAACCAGTGATGTAATTAGCATAGCTTTCATATTTCAGTACAGCTCTTCCACAGGGTATGTCTACACTTGCAGCCTAATTCGAAATAGGGCTGCAAATGTAGGCATTCAAAATTGCAAATCAAGCCCAGGATCTAAATATCCCACACTTGAGTTGCATGTTCCTGGCCAGGCGCCATCTTTGAAATTAACAAGCCCAGAATAACTGCTCGTGTCTACGCGCGGCAGTGAAACGGGCGTTTGAAATAAAGCCCTAGTTCGAAATACCCATTAAACCTCATTGCAGGAGGAATAACAGGTATTTCGAACTAGGGCTTTATTTTGAATACCCGTTTCACTGCTGCATGTAGACACAGGCAGTTATTCTGGGCTTGTCAATTTCAAAGATGGCGCCTGGCCGGGAACATGCAAATCAAGACCGGGATGTTTAGATCCCGGGCTTGATTTGCAATTTCGAATGCCTACATTTGCAGCCCTATTTTGAATTAGGCTGCAAGTGTAGACATACCCACATATACTAACTGTTGATCTGGCCCAATATATCCTCATTCAGCTGAGACTTGGAACATGGACAATTTGTTATGTAATTTACTGGAGGAATTGTCTTTATTTGGGCCTTGGAAATAATATTGGTCAATATCATCTAAGGCTCTGAGAAATACTGTCTAATTCAATTTCACAATTTGTGTGTTTCTGGCACCCGACCACCTTTTTGAATCATGCTGCCTCTCTAATGAAATAAAAATAGACTCTCTAATGGCATTGGTGTAAAATGCAAAATAAGACTCTAAAAACAGTGCAAGATTAGACAGGTATGGCCATACATTTCCTTGGACCATGAAAAGACAGAGGAATTAGAGCTTGTGTTTCTTCCTAGTGACCTTGTCTTGTTATATTACAGTCCACAAATGATTGCAAGGCTGTTTGATGGTCTCCTTTTATTGTATTAATAATCCTTTTTTAATTCAGTACATGAGATATTACATGTTAATAACCTTCCCTCTTATAACACTGCTTTAAATGAGATAACAGTGGCAAATTGAATACTACATCACATCCTCCAACTTGACTACACCCATCAATAGCAAGTAGCAAAAGTTGAATGACCCATAAAAGACTCCTAAAACTGCTGAGACAGGAAAAAGATGATGGTTAAAAGGAAATAAATGCTACTGAGGAATAGAAGCTATGCATTCAAAAATAGGAACAGGCAATATTTTTAGGCAGCAATGCTACAATGTATTTATTTCAAAATGGATAGTAAATGGAAGCTACAGATCAAACCTACAAGCGTTCTTCAAACCTGGACCATGCATTCCATAAACACAACAAGGACAGGCCTTCCAGCCTTTCCAGTCAGAGCAACAGAGGAAGTAAATTATGTGACAACAATATCATTTAGGAAAGGAAAGAGATAAATACCTCTGATCACAGTGTAAGCAATATGACATAGTGAGAATGGCAGCTATAAACTAAAGCGGTCTAAAGAGGACAAGTAGCTTTTCAGATACAAGTATAAAACCAGGGCTACTTACAGCATAAAGGCAACACGGAGGCATACATTGTTAACAGCTATAGCCTTGAGTGAGGCATACATTTTTGAGCCAAAAAACTAAAGAAAAAGCCCAGTTGTTTGGTAATATTTCAGTCTGATAGTTTAAAATCATCCTTTCCACATTACTTGTAGCCTTCTAAAAAATGTGCAAAAGCCAATTGCTTAGAAAACCTTCACAACACAATTCATATGGGGCATCTTAAACACTGCCATTTTGCATGCTCATTTCAAGGCCATAAAACATCAAAGTAACTTTACAAGCCATTGCTGTGATACATGACAAAGCTGGCATTCTCAAGCACCATATTTTTTGTGTATTTAATTAAAGCACATGTTCTGTTTGCACTTTCAGTGGAAGTCAAAAATTGCTCCCAACCTATTCATCAGAACCAAAAGCACAGCCCGACCACGAATGCAAAGCAGTGTCTGCAGGTTCCAATAAAAAGTGATCTGTTTTAGTGTATGTCACTCAAGGGCTGGCAGATGTGCTTAATACTGCATAGTTGTAAAGACTTTTAGCATGCCACATGCAGACCACATGCACTATTCTCTTCAAAATATTTTTCTATTTCACAGCTGAGCCCTTTAGAAGTATGCATAAATGTTGTTCAAGTTATAAAGCAGAATGATCTTTACATGTATGTTCACAAGCTTTTAAACACTAGACTACATGGCTGTCACTGCCTATTGCACATAATTTTCCTAGACACAAAGCTAGTCTTAAGCTCACAAGCTGGAAACTCTGTGCCAGAAAGACTTTAATAAAAGAGATTTAGCTTTTGATTTGTCCATGGAACAGAGGAAAAGAAAATATGGTCTGAGGTTGAGACAAAGTTGAGACTCAGCAGTGTTCTTTCAGCTTAAGGGTTTAAAACTGTGCTAAAATGGGCACTTTATGTATATGTTCCCGTATTTGGATGTTGTGTAGATGTACATAAAAACGTACAGTGCTATAGAATCATAGAATTATAGGATAGGAAGAAACTTCAGAATCATTGTTTGAAAAATGATAGCTCCACTAATGTACGATACATGTTATACCCCTTTTTTTGTGGTCATTGTCAAATATTCTTTCTGAGGCCTACTCTTGTTGAATTCATTGGCTTATTTGCTTAAGTACTATTCATATGTGCCCATCATATTTTATTGGATATATTTGCAAATGCTAAAGATTACTATAAACCTGGCATATATAGCTGAAATCAGTGGATTAATACCAGCTAAAGATCTGGCCTATATACTCCATCCCAAAATGTAACTATATTCTGGTCTCAATCACAGACATAAGCTATTTAAAAACCACTGCAATCCTATCTAGACAAACACAGACTGTTAATATACACATATTATACTGTTATGCTTAAAAGAAGCACACAGGATCTTTTTCAGGGGGATCAGGCAACATGTCACATTTATTGATAATATAATAAAGTAGCATATGCATTCACATACACACACACATCCTGCTGTTGGAATAGTTACCAGTCTATTGCTTGACCCAACTTATTAGCCAGATAAACTGAGTACGAGGGAGGAACCAGGTTCTTGTCAGTCCAGACTGAAACTCCATAGTCATAGTGGGATGGAATCAAAAGAACCATACAAGAAACCCCATTCTTTATAGGATTTCCTTCCATGTGAGTCTATGCATTTTGCCTCGTCAGGCTTTAATCAGTCATTCAGCATCACAATCAGTTTTTTTGTGACATGTTAATCTGGAAGTTGTTCTTGCAGTTATCTGATATCAGTGTGCTGATGACCCCTCGGTGGTGTTTTCTTCCAGCGAAAGTTCTTATTGGTTCCCTATCAAGGGGTGCTTGCTACTGACTTCAGGGCTCATCAATCTGCCGCTGTCCAGTGTGCGTCTTCAGTGTGCTTTAGCTTAGTCGATAATTATTAGGTGCTTCTGAGTCTCCGGCCCTTCCTCTGATCATTTGGGCATGCAGTGGCCTTCACACTTATCTCTGCTAAAACATTCTTTCTCTCATTCACACAAACAATACATTTACACAATTGCAGCACAGAAGAAAGGGTACTTCTAGTCCAGAGGTGGTCAAAAGGGCCTCCGCAGGCCAGATTCAGCCCGCCAAGTGGGTGGATCCAGCCCGCGGAGGCCCTGATGCTCCCCCACTCCCAGGCCAGTAAGGGCTTGGCGGGGGGAGGAGGGGGAGCGCACAAAGCCTTCTCCTGCCCTGCCAGGAGCACATGGTGCTTTGAAGTGTACATGCTGCTCGCAGGGTGGGGGCAGAGCAGAGAAGGCTTTGCGTCCCTCTCCCACCCCCCTGTCCCCAGGCTCTAATTGGCCTGGGGATGGGGGAGCGCACAAAGCTTTCTCCCACCCTACCATGGCACTTTGAAGCGCTGCATGCTGCTCACGGGGAGAGGGAAGAGCGGAGGAGGCTTTGCACGCTCCCCCACCCCTGGGCCCTAATTGGCCTAAGGGCAGAGGAGTGAAGGAAGTCTTCTCCCATGCCAGGGGCATAGGCACCCTGGGGGAATGTAGGGTGGGGGCAAAGGCGAGGGGGGCAGGAAACACATACATATCATTATCTGGGGGCAGGGAACCCCTAAATATGTTAGCTCTGCCCCTTCCACTTCATGCTCCACCCCTTCCGTTCGATGCCCTGCCCCTTCCTGTGAAGTCTGGGGCCATTTCAAATATTTCCGAAGTGGCCCCTGGCAAAAACGTATTGCTCACCCCAGTTCTAGTCACGTTAACAAAGTTACAGAGTCTTTCAACAATAAACTTCTTTCTATCTATTACAAGGCTTTACCTAATATTAACATCATTATGTATTACAATATTCCATCCCTTTGCATTAACATCAGAACATGCTAACATCAAACAGAGCTGGAGCTAAGTTCACAAAGCTGCCTGGTCTGTCTGAGGCCTACATCTTGTGTTTAAGTTTAATCCAAACCTTATGCTATAACATACATTCATTATAACTAGCTAACTTATTACCTACAACATTTTCTCATGGAGTAGCAAAGGAGACGTGGCTTCTGAGGTACCTGGGACTTTAAAGTCTGCTGGACCTTAAATAGGAGAATAACATTTTATATTGAAAGCACTTAATATACAAAGTGAGATGAACTTTCAGCAGTCCTCAGCAAGTCTTTTGATTGCTGGTGCTACTTGGGACACTAGAAGCAAAGGAGTACAGCAGCGTTTCTTTAAGTGGCCCCTGGGACCACTTTGAGAAAGTTGCTGACAGGCTGTAAACGGTGAACCGCAGCCAATGGGAGCTGCGAGCCTCTGTGGCTGCAAAGCTGGTAAGTAAACAAACCAGAGAGTCCCATTAGCATTTTTCTCAAAGTAGGCCCATGGCCCGCTTTGAGCAACACTGGCTTAAAGTCACTCCAGAAGTTATATCACTTGTGTGTGTACATACTTGGCTCCTTGTGCAACAGCTGTGCATGGAGTGCTTGTGTTGATGGTATAACCCAATGTGCAACCTTTCACTGTCCAGTGCACTGTCCTTTGGGAAGTGACTTGGGTCCTTCCAGGTACCCACAATAGTTTGCAGAGTGAGAAGGGTAGTACAAAGTATGACATGTAGCTCTTCGTAAAAGCGGCAGATCTGCGGCTTGGCACTGGTTGACTTTTGGCCTCCCTCACCTTCCTTTGCTGCTGCAGTTCCTTTGCTTTCACATGGAACAACTGGCTGGTGCCCATTATACCTCTCCTTCTGCCATTCCCCATGCAAACTGCTTAGATGTCCACGTTTTTGTGGCTGGTCTTCTTCCTACAGGATTCAGAGAGCCAAGTTCCTTTGTCTGTTCGAAGCTGGAGTGAGTCTGGAATATATAACTGGTGTGGGTCCAGTAAGCAATTGCCCAGCAATGGAGAGCATGCTATGCTTGCCAGGTACTCCTCATTTTTTCAGGAATATGGGTTCTTTCGAAAAAGGGTTTTTTTTTCAAAAGAACTGCGTCTAGACTGAGCTTTGACTTTTGAAAAACCCTTTTTTGAAAAAGTGCTCAGATGTGAATATGGAAATGAAGCACAGGATATTTAAATATATGCTTCATTTGCACTTTCAATTTGCCTAATTTACATTCCTCTTTCAAAATTAGAATGTAGTCTAGACATAGCCTTAGTGAGCACCCTGGCCTTGAAGACATATGTAAATAGGCATGGTTACCGACATAACTAACTTCTATGGTGCATTTTTTAAAATGCCACAAAATTGTGGGTTTAGGATAAATGGATAAAGAGTATATATTTTCATATTCTCTGAGGAAACCCTTGTCACAAGCATAAATTCAAACTGTGCTGCATTCTATTCTACAGAGCTCAGTCCTTGTCAAAAGAATGAGATATCAAAATTGTAATGGTTCATATATTTTGGGAATTGTTGTGGTGTTCTGAACTGATTGGAGAGGCATGAATACTGTCTGCCACTCACTAGACGCTAACTGGGAGTGGTTTCTGAACTGCCATGTGTAGCCCAGAGAATTTGCTGTCCTCTGTAGCAGAAGTGAGATAACCACTGAAGCAGAGAGCAACTATCTGGTAAAATTATCTGAATGATCAGGAAGAGAGAAAATGTGTAAAACGTATGCCCAACCCTTCCCTGCTGTGGTCATGTGCAAAGCTCTAGTGTTCTCATTCAGTGGCATTTATAGTCCCATTGCAGAGGCGTAAATCTCCACACAAGGTGCAAAGTCATGGAAAATCAAGCCCTCTCATCCTACTTCTGCTTCTTTTTGTAATCAGCAACAAAACTCCCAGAGACATCAATGGGTTTGTGATGAGCCTCTATCTAAGGCTGTGTCTACACAGCCAGTTTTTGCGGCAGAAAATGTACTAATGAGGGACGCATTTGCATGAGTCGTGATCTCATTTGCATATTTTCCGCTGATCTGTTTTTGTGCTAGGAGTTTTTGTGCAAAAACGAGCAGTGTGGATGTTTCCTTTTTACACAAAACCCCCTTTTTGCACAAGATCCTTATGCCTCAAAAAAGGAGGTATACCAATAATGTGGAAAAAAGGATTTTTGTGCAAAAAGGAAACATCCACACTGCTTGTTTTTGTGCAGAAACCCTAGTGCAAAATGGATCGGCAGAAAATACACAAATGAGATTTGTGACTCATGCAAATGAGTCCCTCATTAGCATATTTTCCACCACAAAAACTGACAGTCTAGACATAGCCTAAGAGAGGCTAAGGAAAGAAAATTGGATTTTTTATTCTTTATTTTTATGGACTTTTAGCAGAGGTATTCATGGATTCACTTTTTGGCATAGGTGGTATGGCAAACTTTAGCATCTAGTCTGTATAACAGACCATTTGTTATATTTTTATTATCATTAATTTGTATGCGGGTGGCTCCTAGGACCCTGGTTAAACCAAGGTCCCTTTGTGCCAGGCATGATACAAACACAGAACAAAGGGAGTCTGTGCTCCAAAGAGCTTACAATCTAAGTAATATATTTTTACAAAAATATTTAATTTCTTTTAAAATTATTCCTGTAACTTATTTGTCATTTTTCTGTTTTCTCTTATGCTTTGTATTTCATGCCTTGCATATATCTAGAGATAAAATGATCTTCTTGGATTTGTACAACTCTCTTATCTATGCATGTGGATCATTATTGGGCAGTCAGTACTTATTTCAAACATGAATTCCATCTCTGATATTAATGGAAATTCAATCTATGGAAAGAGTGTTATGGTCCCATGGGGATTTTTTTTATGGTTTCTATGAAAATTTGTCATATGATGTTAAACTGGCCCAGTCCCCGGGATACATGTAAATTTAAATTTCAATCAGCAATAACAGACACAGGAGATCTTTGACAGATTACGTAATAATAATATCAAGGTTCTATCAGTCTGAAAACCAAAGTAAAATCCAATAATACTGGAGAAATATCAGTGAATGTAACTTACATTTCTTATAGGTACTGTTGTATTATTCCTCTTCGAGAGGTGGGGGAAGGGGGGACTCAGGGAAGGGGATTGTAAGAAATTTAAGTGTGGGGTCAAGTGCCGCGGCTATGAGGCAGGGGATTGAGGGGTGTGGAAGGCTCAGGACAGGGAATTCAGGAGTGAGGATTGGGAGTGTAAGGGGAGGGGTGCAGGAATTAGAGGTTGAGGTGTGTAGGGCAATGCAGGGGACCAAAGGGCACCCTTTAATGAAGGTAGGTCCAACTTTAGGGAAAATGGCACTCTGGGCAAACTTGTAATTTTGGTGCCCCTGTGAGCATGGTGCTTCTCTCTTTCCCTTGGCTCCCATAAGCTCCCCAACTGAGTCACAACTATCTTGCACCCCACTAACCCCTACTCTGCTACACAATGCCTCCTTTGCCCCAATCCTTGTCCTTTCTGCCTGGGCCCCCAGCATGTGCCCCTCTAGTCTATGACCCCAATCCTGTACTGTGTCCTCTTCATCCCTAACCTCTGCACCTCTCTCCTGTACCCACACTGGAAAACTGACTTGGATATATCGAGTGCCTGGCCTTGCTGCTGCGCAAGGCCAGCCACAGAGAGGGGGCCCCTGGAAATTGGGGGAACAGGGAGGGGATCCCTGCTAGGGGACTGGGAGCTTTGGGATGAGGTCAGGACCCCTTAAGACTGGTTGATTTCTTCTTTGCCCTGCGTTGACTTCTCTGTCTCTTTCTTTCCCCTCCCAACCTGGAACAGACCAGCAATTTCCAGCTGCCATTGGCTGGCTGAGACACCACAGTCACTTTCCATCGGGAAGCCTGGCTTTCATTCAGGCCACCTACCAATAGAAGAACGGCAGGGCTGGGACGGGGGAGACGAGCCAGCTCCAGTTGTAGAGTGCAGAGGCTGGAATCATAGGCAATGGGTATGTCTTGGCTGGCGAGCTAATGAGCCTTCCTTCGTGTGGGAGGGCAGCAAGAGCGTATCTCTTCATCAGCCAGCCCCAACGTGAATCTGGCTTTCTCCTTTTTCTCGCCCCTCCAGCCGTGGCTGCAGTTATAACAAGGCATGTTTTTACCTTTACACTGTTGTTTTACCTAAGCTGGTCAGGAACTTTTCAACAAACCATTTTTCATCAGACAATGCTAGTTCATCAAAAGCAGGTATAACCTCGGGAAAGGGTCACCGGGCATCAACACAATTTTCAACTCAAAAATCTTATGTAAAAGAAAATGAAATAGTTAAAATAGTTTGTTTGACATGTTTTTTAAATGAAAAAAATCAGTTGTCTGGTTCAAAACAGTTTTTTGTTTAGACATTTAATCTAATTATATGAAAAAGAATTAAATTCAGAGTGGCCAAAAATCAAACTGAAACATTTTGGTTGACCTGATCTGAAATTTGAGGGGGTGAGGAGGAAGGAATAATTTTTGAGTCACAAAATTTTTTGAGGTTTTTGACTTTTCATTTTTATTTCAGATTAAACATATTTTCTATACCTTGAAAATTTGTGTATGGGTACATCCATACAGAGGCGTTATTTTGGAATAATAGACATTATTCCAAAATAACAAAGAGTGCCTCTACACTACAAGCCTTTATTTTGAAATAATGTCGAGCTGGAGAACTTCTTACTACATCTTCTGTAACCCTCATTTTACAAGGAGTGAAGGAAGTTGAAAGAAGAGAGTTCTTCCTTCTACTTCCTGCTGTGTAGACAGCGCCAAAAGCTGAGTTAAGCTATTTTGACTTAAACTACGCAATTGACTTTAGCCCTGCTGTGTAGATGTACCCTAAGATGAGAAAACCATTTCTGGAACATTTGTAGCTTCAATAGTTATCTTCTTTGCACTCTGTATGAACTTTATATGCACTGCCTTCTTTGTTCACTACCACCTTCAGAATTGCAGCAACAGCACCTATGGCAAAGAAAGAGTCAAGAAAGTCCTAAGATTTTGGAGTCACACTTTAACTCCTTGTGCTCTAGTCCTGATGCTTGGTCTACACTATAGAGTTAAATTGGCATAAATCAGTATGCACTGACCTAACTGCAAGGCATTGTCTACATTACAAAATTAACTCTACCTAAAGTAATTATTGAAACAAAAGACAGAACTATGTAGCACTTTAAAGACTAACAAGATGGTTTA
>JANRFK010001605.1:28917869-28929874 GCA_030068395.1 Apalone spinifera | reverse complement strand
CTGTCTTTTGTTTCAGCTACACCAGACTAACACGGCTGCATCTCTATCACTAAAGTAATTACTGTGGTGGTGCATATCCACTCCCTCAGCAGGCATGCTTTCGCTGATGTAGATGTGTGTGGCACTTGCAGCTGGAGCTCCCTACCCCATGGCTCACAGTCTGCACGGTGGGGCAGGGGCTCCAGCTATGATGTAAGTAACACAGTGTCTACACAAACACTGTGTCGCCCTATCTATATCAGCCTAAGTGATGCTCCTCTGGTGATGGTGGAGTTTTTAGGTCAGTATAGTGGGCGTCTGACAGCAGCAGGATCAACATTGTAGTGTAAACACTTAGGCCTAGTCTACATTACAACCTTGGTCCCGCCAATACAAGTCACCCACTAAGCTAACCTGATAATTCCACCTCGGTGAGAGGCATAGCACTTAGGTCTCTGAAGTTAGGGTGACACAATGTTCTCAGTCAACTCTGCCTCCACCACCTGCTGCAAACTCTGGGATGTTACAGGCTCCTTGGAATATTACTTGTTTTCTTCATGTCTATTAGCTCTTATGTTTCCAAAAGTCTCAATTTCCTCTCAGTTGCTAGCCCTCTATGGCTCATTATTTTAAAGGCTTGAGATAAAGGGAGTAGAGTGCATTTTCCCAGCCAAATGGCTGTAATCAGAGCCTTAGAGGGAGCTCCTTTGCTTAGACTCACAGGGGGTAGAAAAGCTCTAACTGCAGCTCAGCTCTCAAGCTAACAGCACTGTAACAACACTTCGGTGAGTCTTTTTCCCCCTTCAGTAGAAGAGAGGGAAAAATACCCTAGGATTTATTTAAGAACTCTTGAAAATTCTTAGGAAAATAAATGAACCATTGCTGGCCCTCCTTCCCCCCACAGGATGTAGAATTTTCAGTGGAATTAGCAGCTCCAAACATGAACCTTGTATGCCAGGAAGGTGGGGAAGGGAGGAAGGGTTTGCTTACTATGATATTTGTACATGTATCTGTCCCATTCATGAAAGGCTTTCATGGCCCCTTTGTGGCATTATGTCTAGAAGCTAGAAGAAAATTTTAATAGCACTGTCGCTTTTCAACCAATCCAATGACAGATAGGAGTGAATAATATAAATTCTCTAGCCATTCCTTGGCATTTATTTCAATGTAAGTGTATTTTTTTCAAGTAGAAAGCCCAATAGTAATTTATCAAGAGACAAATCATTTTTTCTTGGCACTGAAGTCTGCAAAATCCCCATTTTTAAGGCATTAAATCTCCCTCCTTTGACAGCAGTAAGAAAGCATTAAAAGCTTTGATTTAGCTGGATTATACAAAATAGTTTCTCATAATTATCCTTTTGGATGATATATGCTTGTCTTTTCCCCCCTTCTTATTAAACCAGAGGTCTCCATTTTTCATCCAGCTGTATTACTAAATTAAATTGCCTTTTGTTGTATTCAAGTTAAGCACTTTGCCGAAAGCTTTTCTTGTTCAGGGAAATAACATTTACCCAATGTGCTCCCTGGTTTACTGTTTAAATTTACTGTTTGTAGTTGTTTGGTTTGCTGAGCAATTTGAGGTTATTGTTTGTTTTAATGGGAATAATGAATCACTATAATTTAATGCAGTATCTTGGAGTACAGTATCTAGGGAAAATCATTGAAAATGCAGCACATAAAGGAATTAATTTTTCAAACTGAAATGTAGATGGTGAAAATGTTAGAACAAGCCCCCCATAAGCATGTGTGACCTTAAACTCTCTGTTTTATTACACCATTTGAGGAGTGATTTGCTGGAGGTGAAGGGGATGCCTCGCTAGTCCGGCACTCTCTGATCTAGCAAAATCCGTAGTCTGGCATGTTTATAGTTAGATACAGTCCAGTTATCATAGGTGTGTCCGAGTTTCCCATGGCCCCATAAAGTTTGTTTGCAACCACCAGTCCTGGCTCTCAGTGTTCTGAGCTGTTATTTAGCTCTAATTTACCCCTAAATGTTGTCTAAGAGCCCAGTAAGCAGTGGAAGTGTTGGTAATTCTTCTAGACAATATTGACCTCCTGTGTTTTGGCAAATTCTTTGGTTCAGCACCAGTCAGGTCTTACGGGTGCCAGACAAAAGAGGTTCAACATTATATTTCTTTTCTTTGAAAGTTCCCCTATTAGAACTTGGATTTGGAGCTCACCATCCCTGCTAACAACTTCAGTTACCTTCCTTGTAAGAAAAAAGCCAAACCTCTACAGGTTTATGAGGTGCAGCTGGAGAACACTAAACTCATTTAGAATCCATTGGTCCACACAGAAAATGGTACAGGGCCCAAGAACATTGCTTGGTGGAGTTTTTGTCCGCATGAGTGGTCTAAAAGCTACATTAAGCATTAGAAATCCTCCCTTACAAAGAAGTGCAAAATCAAACTACCATCTGCTATGCACCAGGTGTACAGCATGACTGAATTTTGCAAAGCTGCCTGGAAGCTTTTATTGCTCAGTTCCTATTAGTGGATGCCCATTTCCCACATCTAGATATGTAAGGCAGCTTTGACAATCTCATCCCACACGGAACACTGCTGTCCACTTGCCCTTTGCTTTTGCTTCACTCATGGAAAATGAAGAAGGGAATCCCTTAGGGCACGTTTACACTACATGGAAGATGGATGCTGCCATAGTCCATCTTCCAGAGTTTGATTTAGCAGATGTAGTATAGACCTGCTAAATAAAACTCAAAGAATGCTGGTACTCCTACTCTTCATGAGGAGTAAGGGAAGTTGATGGGAGAGTTTTCTCCTGTCAACCTCCTGCTGTGTGTGTGGGGATTTAAGATATGTTGACTCCAGCTATGTAAATTAAAGTTGGGTATTTTGCTTTGACTTTTCCATGTAGCTTAGACCAGGCCTAAGAGAGGCTTTTTCTTTCAGATATGTCCTTTTATTTGTACTTATTTTAATTTATGCCCTGCCACTATATATAGTTGATATAATTTCTGGTGATGATATTTCCAGGCACATTAATTTCCTGCCAAATTGATTTTTTAAAAGAAAAATAATAGTCTTCTTCCCCTAAAGCAGCCCTTTTCAAATCCTTTGTATAGGGAAGAAAAGCACTTATAATAAAATGTAATACATTGTATCCATTAGGGATTTTTCTTTGTTTCTTCTACACCAGTTGTGATTGACCAGCCTCAGTAAGTCTCCCAGATTTAACTCAGTGCAATTAAACATCACAAAACTAATTTTTGATGCTCCTCTGAAACTCTTGGGTCTGTAAAATTAAGATGCAAATCCTCTGAGAACTGGAGATTTCATAATCTCGGTTTTGGGCTCTAAATATCATAACATAACCTTACTCTATTTAAGCTGGCTTTGCCCAGCTCTATTTATTTTGTTTCTGTAGTAACTTACCTCTCTATTTTTATATGTATACTGTAGAACCCTTTTTATCTGATCTAATGAGGACCAGGGTCACATCAAATAATCAAACATTTGAATAATCAGGATAATGGGCACAGAGCTTCCTACCTATTATTTTAAGATGCAGAATTGCTTTTAAACTGAAAAGCATTAAAACATAGTCCTCTTATTTATTTACAGGTCATCTACAATCACTGTTAAATAGTACCTGATTTTTATAAATGCAGAAACCATTTTTTAAAATTGAAACAGCAGCAATACTAATGATAACTACTAACACCACCAATGCGTAATATGAATAAAGTATCAAATTAAAATACAGTACTAGATAGAGCTGTGCTCTCATTTCTAAAGTCTAGAAAAAATTCTGACAGTTGATGTGCTTTTTCCAAAATTAGACTCTGAAGCTATTTTTGGCAGTGACTCTTTTCTTTTCTTTTCTTTTCTTTTCTTTTCTTTTCTTTTCTTTTCTTTTCTTTAAATGTATGCTTTAGAATCCAGTGATGGTACTACACACTCTTGTTTTGTGGTCTTGGTTATTTTACAAGGCTCAAAAATATGATGGTTCTTGAAGTGCTGCCATAGAGATTATGTCAATAGGGTGGCTCACTTCCTTCTGTGTCCCGCACATACTGGGTCCAGCACTAGCATCATCCATCTGTAAGAACTTCTATCCCTGACTGGGAGGCGGAGGGTTGGGGTGATGTATGTGAGTGGCAGATGCTGCTTACCAGAGACAGTGATACTAGGTTGTCCTCCTCCTCCTTCCCCCCGACAGTTTTGCTTTCCAGCATCAGTCTCCTCTGCATCACCGTGCTTGACCAGGAGCAGATGTTGCCTGAGTGTGGACATGACCCTGGCTGTGTAGTTTCATGACCCCAGACTCCTTAGCGGTGGCTTGTTGTGGGAAGGTGTTCCACCACAGAGGCCAGTGTAAGGCAGGCCTCTCCAGGACTGAGGGGATCGAGGCGTTCCTGGGTGAGAGCATCATGGAGCTGAGTGTTCCAGATGTGCACAGGCTGTTGTGTGCCCCTAGGCTGAGTTGGCCAAGAGAAGACTATGCAGCCCCTTGCAGCCCATGTCCTTCTCTTGTGTGTACATAGGGAAAGTTAGAGAACTCACCTGAAGCACCTTCCCTGGGTTGGTCCAAAGCCTTGGAGACATCCTGAGAGGGGGAGGCTGGCTCCAGTTTGAGAAGCAGGTTTTGGCTGGTGAGCATGGTTGCCTGGCTGGCTGCCTCCTCCTCCTCCTCCTTGTCCTCCGCTACCCTGCCTTCCTGGAGGCTAATGCCGGGCATATCCTGGCCAGACTTCATTACAACGGTGGGACAGTGATCAGCCCTTCCTCCCAGGATGGCATCCAACTACTTGTAGTTGCGGCAGCTGTGCAGTGCCACCCTGGAGCAACTGCTCTGCTCCCTGGACTTATAGTTCTCATGCAGACCTGGTTGAGTGTCCAGGTGTGGTCTTTGTTGGCCAGGCTGACAGAGATTTGGCCGTAGACTTTCGCATTCCTTTTACTGGTGCGGAGATCCTGGAGGTTGGTCTCTTCCCCCCAGTCCTTGATGAGGTCCAGGATCTCTGCGCCAGTCCAGGCTGGTGCTCTTCTGCGTCCCTTGCCAGTGGCAGCTGAGGGAGCTGCAGGAGTGCTGGCAGCTGTGGGAGGCTCAGAAGGAGTGTTGAGGATGCTCATATCTCCCTTGCTCGTTGCTGTCTCACCTGGGGCTTGCAAAGTTAGCCACATGTGAAAAGCCCTTCTCCTGCTGCCTGGAGTTTTAAGCTCCACAGGAGAAGGGAAGTAGTGTACATACCAGGTGTGGCCAGAGCAGTCAGAGCTGCAGCTGTGAGAGGCCACCGGAGGCCAATTATTTCAAATTAGCAACAGCGGAGCATCCACACTAATGCTATTTTGAAATAACTTTTTCAAAATTAGCGTTATTTTTTGAGGAAAGCAGGAGTACAGATTTTGAAAAAAAAATGGGCTTGGTAGTGAGGATGCTCTGCTTATAAATTTGACCCAAAGGAGAGTTAGTGTAGACAAGCGGTAAGTGAGGATGCTCTAGTGCAACCCATGGGTCGCAACCCCCAAGGGGGTCATGGATATTTTCCCAGGAACTTGCGGTACTTAGATCCAGTCAGCCGGGGGCTGGGCCTGGCATTTGGCGGCCCCTGCAGCATGGCGGTCGCAGATCAAAACAGATTGTACACCACTGTGCACCATTGCACACCACCAGTGCAGTGATTTTCAAAGTGTGGGAGTCAGGCACTGGGTTGCCTGGCAGTAGGGTGACAACCAAGGTTGCTAGGACTGCACTGTAGGCCGCACTGTGCCCTGGAAGCAGCAGGTCCAGCTCCTATGTGGAGGTGAGTAGCCAACTCTCACAATATAAAAAAGCAAAACAAGCCAAAAAAATGAAACCAATCCTATTTCAAATCAAGTCCAAAATGAGCTCCATCCTTTTTTTGCTCAGCAATGCCTAGCGACAAACCTGAACCAGCCAATGGATGTGTGGAGCCAGAACTTGTAACAGGGGCAGCCTGTTGATCTGGACCTGCTGCAGGCCACATCCAGGATGCAGTGTGGTCCACTGTGCCAGGACAGGTAGGAAGCCTGCCTCACCACCCCATTGCATCACTGACCAGGAACTGCCAGAGTTAAGCCTATGCCCCAACAAGCCCCTGTCCCGGTCCTGAGACACCAGAAACCCAGAAACCCCTCCTGCATTCCAAACACCTCACGCCCTGACCCAGTCCCAGAGCCTGCACCCCATGTACGACACCCCCATGCCTCAGCCCAGAGTCCCTGCCCATATACTCCCCCCCTCTGCCACAACCCCCAACTTGTACCCCAAACCCGTATTCTCTGGCCCCACCCCAGAGCCCACATTCCCAGACAAAGCCTTCATCCCCCTCACCCTCAGTCCCGCATCCCTGCAGCCTCACCCAGGAGCCTGCACACTAGTCAAAAGCTATAATTATACTTAGTCACGGGCATCAACAATTTTCTTCAACTGGGTCATGAGAAAGATAGCATATGGCATCATTAGTGTGTTCTGGTGATCACATGGTCCTACTAGTTCAAACAACGTGATGGAGCAGTGTAAAGCTAGATTATTTTAGCAGCAATAGGAAGTTTGGCTCTTTTTATCACTGCCCCAAATATAGCCGACTCCTTGTCATGGGGTGCCACTATCACTGCCATATTGGCACCTCCTCCCTTACTCACAGACTACACACCGTCACTGTGTCCTGGTTATACCTACAATCCCCCTCTCCATTTCAGGAACTCGGCATTCCAGCTAGCTTGTCCTCTATATTTCCTGCTTTCAGGGTGCACAGCACATACTTGTTATTGGATCACTTCCACAGCTGCACATGTGGGGAACCCAGGCCTGCTCACTCCTCGGGGTCCCAAGCCTGGGACGGTGTAAATAGCAGCCTCCAATCTGTGTCTAACTTCTGCCAATTATGCTATATTTCCCTGGGTGATTTACCCATGACCCAGGGACCTTCTTTGCCTTCACCGCAGGGCACTCAGCTGTCAGCTCTGCATCTAGCCAGGACTCCCTCTTCTCCTGATCTCTGCTAGCCACTCCTCTGTCCAAGGAGCTTGCAGTTTTCTCAGCCCTCCAGGACAGAGTCCTTATTCCCTGGGCTCAGAGCAGAAACTGTTCCTAGATGCCCTGTGGCTCCCCTTTAGGAGCCAGCTAGGGCTTGATTAGTTACTTAAACTCCTCGCTAATTGGCTGTGCTTCATGCAGCCTCTCTGGTCTGCTTGGAGGACTCAACCATTCCCGGCCCCAGAAGGAGCAATGGGGGTTACCATTTCTAAGCCTGTGTGGAGCAGGCACCGTGTCACACTCTTGTCACAATAATCACTCTGGGTATGTCTACACTAGCTCGTTAATGGAATGAGGTGTAACAGTTAATCCGAACTAAGGACTTAGTTCGGATTAACTTTAAACTGCCGCGTGTAGCCGCGGGCAGTTCGTTCGAACTAAGGGGGATTTAAAAATAGCGGCCGGACAGGAACATGAAAATAAAGCCCGGGATATTTAAATCCCAGGCTTCATTTGGAACTCCGGTTGCCTGATTTGCCTACCTAGCTTGAATTAACGAGCTAGTGTAGACATACCCTCTCAGTGGTGCTTTTGCCCCTCGAGTTCTAGGCTAGGTAGAGAGAGGGAAGTTCAATTTGGTTAGTGCTGAATTTTTAGGGCTCTGTAGCTTAATAGTAGCAGTGCTCATGCTATTTAAAATTAGTTAATAATTACTATCTTGTATCCCACATCAGGGTGTGCTAGAAACCAATCACAGAATTATTTGATCTACCAATTCTTAAAAAGCCAAGAACTGATACTATAATTGCAGCGTGAACTAAGATCCACAGCTAGGAAAAGAGGTAAAAAGAAGGGCAGAAACTTTATTCATAACTCACAGCTGATCTAACATGAACTTGTTACCTGCTGCTACATGGGACTGAGATAAATAAACCATGCAAATGTGTCTCTAAGTACAAAATGTCTGGCTTTTGTTGATCTGTTATACAGCTTTAACGTTTCTCAAATGGAATTTTCTGTGCTGTTCCAAACATGCTTTTGCACTAGTTTTGTGGTATGAAATTAATCAAATATTAATAAACTAATAATTGATGCCCCATCTACAGCTCTGTCCTACTTTCTTCTGTATTAGCATCATTTAGATTGAAATATCTGTGGTTCTACCATCTGATCTAAACCAGGTTATTAGTGACTATTGATGTTTTGAAGTTCTCAGCAAAAAAGAAAACCTGAAAGCCAACTCTCACCCGTTCAAGGAATGCTAGGAAATATTTACCCGTTTGCAGAGATTTTAAAAGCCTCCAGCTCATTCTGGTTTGTATGAAACACAAGCATGAACCTAAAAAGAATGCGGACATGAGATGGCATGAAACCAAATGCCTGAATTTTTGTACAGCATGGTTTGTTACCCCGTCTGTAATGTATGTTGTGTTTGGCCACTAGACAAGAAGTGGAATAATAGAATTCAAGCAGCAATCTTAAATAGAATGCAAATAATCATTTGTCATCAGAAGCCTCTTGGCACCAGGCAGGTTGGAATGATTTGCTGATGTATTTTCCCATGCTGTGAAAATCTTCATCTGGACATTAAGAAATTGAAAGGGAAAGGCGAGAAGTGATGATGAATTTAATATCTTCAATACCCCGAGCATGCTGCATGCAGAAAAGGAGCCACATGCAGGACAGCTGAGACAGGACATGTAGGACAGCAGGACACATATAAGATTGTGCCTGAGCCACATGACAAAGTTCTAAAGGGTGCATGGGAGTGGTTTGTTTTTATTAACTCAGTTGGCAAATGTTACATCTTCCTTTTCTGAAACAATAGAAATCAAATGGAAATCAAACATGAGCTCAACCAGCAAGAACTGCACATTGCTGCAATCAGTTAAACATACCTGGAGTGATGGAGGGCAGAGAACATGCCTCAGCATATGAAATAATTACTCTGTTTCTTACTGGAAATGTGTCAGTAATGGTCTTTGAACCTTAACAGCTTTCTGGCCACTTTTTGTTCCTTCTGTGGAAGCCTTTGAGCTGAATCTACCACCAGGAATTTGTTGTGTGACCTGACGTGATTGGGTAGACATGTATTACTCAGACAGAGCATGAAACTAAAAGCCAGCATTGTCCTTGGATTTATTTAGGGATCTTTTGGTACTCGGATTGTACAGGCCTCGGAGGCCAGAGTTTCCCAGTAGTAATTGTCTTTGGTTGAAGACATTTCTTAGATGTCTCCAAAATAATGAGCTTAATAACACAATATGTGATATGTTCTAACTCTGCACTGAATCTTTCAAGGCTTTTCATAGATCGAGTTCTTTGCTATTTGTGCTGACATTGCTTCTAACCCACTTGATTATGGCAGAAGCAGGTTTTAACTCTGGTTTCTTTGAAATTGTTTTCAGCACTGTCCTTGCCTACGTCTACAGTTAAATCCTGTTCAGCACTGATCCAGATGCACCCATTGTAGACCCTTATGGCTGAAAGCAGTGTGTCTGGGAGTAAACTCTACGGGTGTCTCTAGACTACAGGTTGTTGTTTTTTTAAAGTGCCTTTTTTCGAAAAAACTTCCCCTGCATCTAGACTGCTGCCACATTCTTTCAAAAGTAAATCGAAAGAATGCGGCAGGGTTTTTTTTTTGACTGCAGAACTCTTCATTTTACGAGGAATAATGCCTTTTTTCGAAAGGCGCTATGTAATGCAAACTGTGTTCTTTTTAAAAGAGAGCATCCAGATTGCCTGGGTGCTTTCTTTTGAAAAAGGGGCTTGCTTTTTCAAAAGTACTGGTTGTAGTCTAGATACTCTTTCAAAAAAGCAGTTTGCATTATATAGCGCCTTTCTTCGAAAGAGCACTTTCGAAAAAAGGCATTATTTCTTGTAAAAAGAGTCTTGCCTTCTAGACATAGCCTTATTGTTTACACAAGAACAACTGTAAATGGCAACCACATGGGGATGGGTTTTGGTGTGTTGAGGCAGAGCTGCTTATCTGAATTGAACCCAGTCTTACCTTTTTGAGGTAATTATCTTTTTCAAATATTTTCTGAGCCTGGGAAAGTGGAAAATTGTTGACTTGTATTTGGCAGGCTCAAAGGTTCAAATAATAGTGTCTGCTTTTGTTGTTAAACAAAAGCCAATACTTCCATACAGGTAATAAATTAATATTCTGTAAAGAGGAAACTGAATCAGAACCTTGAATATGAAACTCTGATTTTTAAGAAAATACAGGTTAATTATTTAGCCCCTTATGGGTAATAAAGAAGTAAGACTGATAAAACAGAGCTCTGGGAGAAAGTGAGCATGTGAAAACCAGTATCTCTTTTATATTACATAGTTTAGATCATGGTATTTTTCTGGACATCCAGGGCACATTTGGGAACTTGGAAATTCAGAGTTATACTCAGACTGTTTCCAGTTCAGGTTAGATAAGTTGCCAAAAATAAAAAAAGAACGATAAAAGAATGTAAATTTTCATTGTCATAAAATAGAATGTGTAACTTCATTGTACCAAATGAACACCACTAACAGCCTCACTCACTACTTGCCAGGATTTAAAGAGCATCCACAAACTTTTTATGTACTTCCTGGTCTTTCTAATGCATAATGACTTCTAATGTTACTTGGCACTCTCCCTTACCTAATTACCTAGGCCAATCCCTTTCTGCAAATGGAGCAAGTCAGACTGGTGACAAACAGGAAGGTCAAGTCTGACTGCAATAGCTTCACTTAGATCATGCTTTCTGCATTTGATTTAAAATACACCTGAAGTTGGGGGATGTGGCTGCAGCAGCAAGGTCTCTACGGAAAATTAGATGAAAGGAAGGGGAAAAAATGATTGGAACAGAGAAGAAAGGTCAAACCCACTAAGGTTTGCTAGAACCAGGGAAAATCCAGGGGGATGAGTCCCCCAGAGCTTGCCCCACCCCCTACCAGTACCCAGCTTCTGCTCCCCACAAGTCGGGTGCATTGCTGGGAAGACCCTTTACCTGACTCCACCCCTGGTCCCTAGAAGCCCCAGCCTTTCGTTCCTTGCCCAGTCTTAGTTGAAGTTTTCCTAGCTCCCTCCATGTAGGCATTAGCACCTACCAGCTGGAGGATGGTCTGAAGCTGTGGGAAAGGAGATGCCTTGCCTGATCCATCAGAATTAGCAGAACAGTGTTCTACACCCTAAAAATAGAGCCAGAGCAGCATTGCCGAGCAGACCATCATGTGTAAATCACTGTTTGCACCATAGTATGGTGTAGCTGTTGTGATATATTGGTGGTATAAATTCCAATCCAGCCATTTCCCCAAGATCCTCTTGCCTAGTAATAGTCAAGTCCCTCCCAACTCTTCTGAATCCCAAAAGGCTTTTTCATAGGAACATTTTCCCCAGCATGCCTTGGTGATACACACCCTTTAAATTGGTTGGTGGGTCTCTCTCTTCTCCAGCTGGTGAGTCATTGATTAGGTTGCTCCCTGATTTCCCTTTTTCCCTTTTTTAACTCTGGAGGAAACAGCACAGTCTCACAGTAATACTTTAGAAACTGTTTTCAGTGCTGTCCTTGTCTATGAAACAAAAATCAGGACTGTGTAGCACTTTAAAGACTAACAAGATGGTTTAATAGGTGATGAGCTTTCGTGGGCCAGACCCACTTCCTCAGATCAAATAGTGGAAGAAAATTGTCACAACCATATATACCAAAGGATACAATTAAAAAAATGAACACATATGAAAAGGACAAATCAAATTTCAGAACAGAAACGGGATGGGGGGGGGAGAGGTAAATGTCTGTGAGCTAATGATATTAGAGGTGATAATTGGGGAAGCTATCTTTATAATGGGCAAGATAATTAGCGTCTTTATTCAAACTTGAGTGTAAAGTGTCGAATTTAAGCATGAATGACAGTTCAGAGGATTCTCTTTCAAGTGAAGTCTTAAAGGTCTTTGAACAGGATGCAGGTAATCAAGTCGTAGAGACAATGTCCTTTCTGGTTGAAATGGAAAGAAACTGTTTTTTTCTTTGTGATCATGTCTGATATCTGTTTTGTGGGCATTGATCCTTTGGCAAAGTGTCTGAGATGTT
>JANRFK010001605.1:28878092-28894897 GCA_030068395.1 Apalone spinifera | reverse complement strand
CCCTGGTTCTCATGGAGGACTTTAATCACCCTGACATCTGTTGGGAGACCAATAAGGCAGTACACAGAAAATCCAGGAAGTTTTTGGAGAATGTTGCAGATAACTTCTTGGTACAAGTGCTGCAGGATCCAAACAGAGACTGTGCACAGCTTGACCTGCTGCTCACAAATAGGAAGAAACTAATAGGGGAAGTAGATGTGGGTGACAACCTAGGAAGCAGAGATCATGAGATTGTAGATTTCAGGATCCTGACCAAAGGAAGAAAACAGAGTAATAAAATACACAACTTGAACTTCAGAAAAACAGACTTTGATTCCCTCAGAGGCCTGATGGGCAGAATCCACTGGGATGCTAAAATGAAGGGGAAAGGAGCCCAGGGAAGCTGGCAGTATTTTAAAGAACACTTATTGAAGGCACAGAAAGAAACCATTCCAATGTGTAGCAAGAGAAGCAAATATGGTAGGAGACCAGATTGGCTTACCAGGGAAATCCTTAGTGGATTTAAGCACAAAAAGGGAGCTTACAAAAAGTGGAAACTTGGACAGATGAGTAGGTAGGAGTATAAATGTATAGCTCGAGAATGCAGGGGAGTTATCAGGAAGGCGAAAGCGTAATTGGAATTGCAACTCGTAAGGGATGTGAAGGATACCAAGAAAGGTTTCTACAGCCATGTTAGCAAGAAGAAGGTGATCAAGAGGGTGTGGGGCCCCTACTGGATGAGGGCGGTAACCCAGTGACAGGTGATGTGGCAAAAGCTGAAGTACTTAATGCTTTCTTTGCCTCTGTCTTCATGGAAAAGGTAAGCTCCCAGACTAATCTGCTAAGTGACACAATATGGGACAAAGGTGGACAGCCCTTTATGGGGAAAGAACAGGTTAGGAACTATTTAGAAAAGCTAAATGTACATAAATCCATGGGTCCGGACTTAATATATCCGAGGGTACTGAGGGAGTTGGCAAATGTCATTGAGGAGCCTTTGCCCATTATCTTTGAAAAGTCATGGAGCTCAGGAGAGATCCCGGATGATTGGAAAAAGGCAAATGTAGTGCCCATTTTTAAGAAAGGGAAGAAGGACGACCCAAGAAAATATAGGCCGGTCAGCCTTACCTTAGTCCCTGGAAAAATCATGGAGCGGATCCTCATAGAATCCATTTTGAAGCACTTGGAAGAGGGGAAAGTGATCAAGAATAGTCAGCATGGATTCACGAAGGGCAAGTCGTGCCTGACCAATCTGATTAGCTTCTATGATGAGATAACTGGCTCTGTGGATATGGGGAAGTCAGTGGATGTGATATACCTTGACTTTAGCAAGGTTTTTGATATGGTCTCCCACAATATTCTTGCCAACAAGATAAGGGAATGTCGATTGGATAAAGGGATGGTAAGGTGGATAGAAAGCTGACTGGAAGGTCGGGCCCAGCGGGTAGTGATCAATGGCTCGATGTCAGGATAGCAGTCGGTTTCTAGTGGAGTACTCCAAGGTTCGGTTCTGGGACCGGTTTTGTTCAACATCTTTATTTATGACCTGGATGAGGTGATGGATTGCACCCTCAGCAAGTTTGCAGATGACACTAAGCTAGGGGGAGAGGTAGATACGCTAGAGGACAGGGATAGAGTTCAGAGTGACTTAGACAAATTGGAGGATTGGGCCACAATAAATCTGATGAGGTTCAAGAAGGACAAGTGCAGAGTCCTGCACTTGGGATGGAAGAATCCCAAGCATTGTTATTGGCTGTGGACCAACAGGTAAGTAGCAGTTCTGTAGAAAAGGACCTGGGGATTACAATGGATGAGAAGCTGGACATGAGTCTACAGTGTGCCCTTGTAGCCAAGAATGGCATATTAGGTTGAATTAAGAGGAGCACTGCCAGTCGATCCAGAGAAGTGAGTATTCCTCTTTACTCGGCTCTGGAGAGGCCACGTCTGGAGTACTGTGTCCAGTTCTGCACCCCCAATTACAGGAAGAATGTGGAACCATTTGATAGGGTCCACAGTGACCAAAATGATTAGGGGCCTGGAGTATATGACCTATGATAAGAGGCTGAGGGAGTTGGGTCTATTTAGTCTGCAGAAGAGAAGAGTGAGGGGGGATGTGATAGCAGCGTTCAACTTAGAATCATAGAATCATAGAGCTGGAAGAGACCTCAGGAGGTCATCCCTTGCCCAAGGCAGGACCAATTCCAACTAAATCAACCCAGCCAGGGCTTTGTTAAGCTGAGACTTAAACACCTCTAGGAATGGAGATTCTACCACCTCCTTAGGTAATCCATTCCAGTGCTTCACCACCCTCCTAGTGAAATAGTTTTTCCGACTATCCAACCTAGACCTCCCCACTGTATCTTGAGACCATTGCTTCTTGTTCTGCCATTGTCACTACTGCGAACAGCCTTTCTGCATCCTCTTTGGAACCTCCCTTCAGGAAGTTGAAGGCTACTATCAAATCGCTCCTCACTCTTTTCTTGTGCAGACTAAACAAATCCAAATCCCTCAGTCTCTCCTCATAGGTCATATGCTCCAGCCCACTAATCATTTTGTTTTCCCTCCACTGGACACTCTCCAATGTGTCCACATACTTTCAATAGTGGGGTGCCTAGAACTGGACACAGTATTCCAGATGTGGCCTCACCAGAGCTGAATAAAGGGGGATAATCACTTCTCTGGATCTGCTCGCAATGTGCCTCCTAATACACCCTAATATGCCATTAGGTTTTTTGGCTATAAGGGCACATGATTGACTCATATCCAGCTTCTCATCCACTGTAATCCACAGGTTCTTTTCTACTGAATTGATGCTTAGCCATTCAGTCCCCAGCCTGTAACAATGCTTGGGATACTTCTGTCCAAAGTGCAGGACTCTGCACTTGTTCTTGTTGAACCTCATCAGATTTCTTTTGGCCCATAAACGTCTAATCTTTCCAAGTCACTCTGGACCCTATCCCTGACCTCCAGCGTATCTACCTCTCCTCCTAGCTTAGTGATATCTGCAAACTTGCTGAGGGTGCAATCCATCCCCTCATCCAGGTCATTAGAAAAGATGTTGAACAAAACTGGTCCAAGAACTTATCCTTGGGGCACTCCGCTAGAAACTGACTAAGACAGAACTTTATAAATGGGGAGGAGTCAGGGCAGGGGGCTAGGAAATGTTGGGACCTCAGGGTATGGGGGTGAGGAAGTTAGGGCAAAGAGTGAGGGACTCAGAGAAGGGGGTTGAGATAAGCAGGGCTCATGGCAAGGGGCTGGGAATGTGGGGTTTAGGGTGAGGAGGGACTCAGGGCAAGGGATGGGGGGCTCAGGGCATGGGGAGGCAGGTGCAGGACTCAGGGCAGAGGGCTGGAAGGTTGATGAGGCTTACTAGGGCCATCCATATTTGTCAGGTTAGCACTGCTCCAATGGCGGGATGAGGCAGCACGCACTGGTTGGTGGCCCCTCCAGTAGTGGGGAGCCAGGGCTGTGCACCTGTCTGAGACTCCATGGGCCAGTCCCATCCACTGGCTGTCCCCCCACCCTCCAGCCTGTCGGGGGGGGGGCAGTACTTTAGGGGCTAGCCCCATCCTCCAGGTGACCCCCCTTCCTGCAGCCTGTCTAGAGGACTGCAGTGGTGGGCCAATGGGCTGGGGAGGCTTCTTCCCCCAGTCCAGCGCTATTTGTGGTAGAGGGAGCCACTTACCCAGTCTGGTGGCGAGCCATGTGTGGCCCCGTCCCTCCCACTGGCCACTCTACTTCTGGTGTGGCTTCCCCCAGTGGTCACTATGAAGTATAGCAGTCCCCCAGGCTCATTGCCTCAGAGGTTAATTTGAAGTATAGCTAGCCTCTGATCAGTCCCCTCCCTTTCCATGTTATGGAAAACAGACCCATTCCAAGCACTTCCCATTTTCCTGGCATAACCAAACACTAACCTTTCTTTAAGTTAGGATAAGAGGAAGCAGCATCCCAAATTTGATGGTCCTAGCTCTGACAATTTAGGAGAAGTTCTTGAACAAATGGACTCACAGATAGATGGATGAACGCTAATATATATATATGTATTGTACAAATGCCAATAGTAAGTTCGCTAAACTATAAATACAATGCAGTCTAAGACACTATTAATTAAGGTGACATCTTTTCAGATCTATGGATATGCTGTTACAACTTTGTCTGGTCACCTGAAATAGGTTAATTAAAGATGGATCTTTATAAATGTATTATGTTTTTTACAACACTAATAAAACCCCAACAAATACATCATTCAAATGTTATCATGAGTGTTTGCTGACATGAATAGATTTAAATAAGAAACTATCCTGTGACTGACCAAGGTAAATGAGATTCATAGTCCATTTCCATTATTGATAGGTTTGTGTGAATTTCACCTGCACATTATTTCAGGATTTATAGTTGCAATACTTTAGCTCCTGTTGACAGCATGTCTTATTAATTGCTTTATAAAAATAATAATACATGTTTTTTTCTACTCCATAGACCCCAAAATATGAAATTGTTAGTCCAATATCTCAACTTCTGCCAAGGATACATAGTGTGTGACAAATATTCAAAATGAGGGTGACAAATATGATTAATGCAGGAAACTTAAAAGTCTGAGGGAGTCATTCGCTTCTTTCTGTAAGTTCAGCCTCATGATCCTGCACTTGTGAGGTAAATAATTTTCTATAAGAGGTGAGGGCAAAATATTGGCACAAAACATATGTAACTTTGGGGATAAGATATGGCATAGATCTTTAAAATGGAGGACATAGGTGAGATAATAGCAGTGGGTGGCTTAACAATAGCCATGGAAATCTGCAGCAAAAGGAGAAAAAGAACTGGGAAAACAGCAGCTAACACATTAGGGAAATCACTCTCTGATGATTGTTCAGAGATGGGTTAACCTACTTTCATTTTACATTAATTCTTTGGAAATTGTTCCCCCAGCTCTATTGGACACAAACAATAGGCTCTTCCAGAGCTGTGGCTCCCAACCCTCCAATGGGTAGTTCAGCTCATTTCAGCATGATGGAGTATTCAGGCTAATCAGGCACTCTGACATAGCCTGCACTGATCATTTATCACAGTCATTTATGATTTATTTACTTCCGATGCTTTGCAAGTTGACAGCCTGCCTTTAGGATAATGTTGCCACTCAGTGAGTTCTCCTATAAGTTAATGTATTAATTTAACTAACCTCTTGCAGAAAGCACTTGCGCTGGTTTCCCTTTTGATTAATAAACACAGCAGGAATTGCTATTTAACCTTTGAGCCTTAGAATGCTGACCAAATTCTCTATTGCTATCAATAAGTGTTGCACCTTTGATTGGGGAGCATTTACACCAGAAAAGAAGTTAGCCTTTTGCAGATTCTTTTATAGCCATTCTTATATGCATTCAGGCTTAAATTCAGTTAATTAGTTCAGGGAAACAACAGTGTGCTCCATGCACACTGCTCCAGTGAAAATACAGGAACCCTAAAGGTATTAAAAGGGCCTGGAGGAGAATCCTCCTGGTTCTGGAGCAATGGGGAGCTGGTATACGCAACCCTATGCTGCTACCCTTGTCAGCTTCCAACGTAGGGTCTTGCTGGACACAAGGACAGAAAGGAGGGCACATGTCTAGAGTACCTGGCATTAAAGAGATTCTGGGCTGTGAAACTGCTCCTACAGGCCCACCATAGCTTAGGGGTGAGAAACCTCTTCTGGGTTGGAGGCCACTGACCCATAGAGGCCGCACACAAGTGAAAAGAAAAAATATACCCCAAGCCCTCACTGCTGTGGCCCCTAACCAAGAAGGAGAAAGTCTCTCCCCACATTCTCCTCACACACCACAGCCTTGCGGTGTCCAGACTCGTAGACTTTCTGTGCTTCAGCTCCACGGTGGAGTAGCAAAGGGGCTGGAGCACCAGTGCAGGCTCCCCAGTGCTACGGGAGAGTCCTGAACCTCTGGGGCCAGATCCTGGCAATCTTGGGGGCCACATCTGGCCCTCAAGCCTTAGGTTCTCCACCCCTCGCTTAGAGCAACCATGGAGCATCTATGATTGACAGTGGGAAGAACCGGTAGAAAGCCAAGATTAAATTTCATGAAAATATTTTCCTCTTTTTTTAGAGAATCATAGAATCATAGAGCTGGAAAAGATCTCAGAAGGTCATCAAGTCCAGCCCCCTGCTCTAGGCAGGACCAATCCCAACTAAATCAACCCAGCCAGAGCTTTTTCAAGCCAAGACTTAAACACCTCTAGGGATGAAGACCCCACTACTTCCCTAGGTAACCCATTCCAGTGCTCCACCACTCTCCTAGTGAAATAGTTTTTCTTAATATCCAACCTGAACCTCTCCCACCACAACTTGAGACCATTGCTCCTTGTTCTGCCATCTGTCACCACTGAGAACAGCTTTTCTCCATCCTCTTTGGAAGCTCCCATCAGGAAGTTGAAGGCTACTATCAAATCCCCACTCACTCTTTGCTTCTGCAGACTAAACAGACACAACTCCTTCAGCCGCTCCTCACAGGTCATATGCTCCAGCCCCCTAATCATTTTGGTTGCCCGCTGCTGGACCCTCTCCAATGCGTCCACATCCTTTTTGTAGTGGGGGGCCCAGAACTGGACACAATACGCCAGATGTGGCCTCACCAGAGCCAAATAAAGGGGAATAATGACATCTCTAGATCTGCTGGCAATGCTCCTCTTAATGGAACCTAACATGCCATTAGCCTTCTTGGCTACAAGGGCACACTGTTGACTCATATCCAGCTTCTCATCCACTGTAACTCCCAGGTCCTTTTCTGCAGAACTATTACTTAGCTGGTTGGTTCCCAGCCTGTAACAATGATTGAGATTCTTCCATCCCAAGTGCAGGACTCTGCACTTGTCCTTCTTGAACCTCATCAGATTTATTGTGGCCCAATCCTCCAATTTGTCTAAGTCACTCTGGACCCTATCTCTGCCCTGAATCATATCTACCTCTCCCCCTAGCTTAGTGTCATCTGCAAACTTGCTGAGGGTGCAATCCATCTGTTCATCCAGGTCATTAATAAAGATATTGAACAAAACCGATCCTAGAACCGAACCTTGGGTCACTCCGCTAGAAACCGACCGCCATCCTGACATCGAGCTATTGATCACTACCCACTGGGCCCAGCCTTCTAGCCAGCTTTCTATCCATCTTACTGTCCATTTATCCAATCCACATTCCCTTAACTTGTTGGCAAGAATATTACGGGAGACCGTATCAAAAACCTTGCTTAAATCAAGGTATATCACATCCACTGACTTTCCCATGTCCACAGAGTTACCTCATCATAGAAGCTAATCAGATTGGTCAGGCACGACTTGCCCTTTGTCAATCCATGCTGACTATTCCTAATCACTTTTCTCTCTTCCAAGTGCCTCAAAATGGATTCCTGAAGGATCCCTCTCATGATTTTTTCAGGAACCGAGGTAAGATTGACCAGCCTATAGTTCTCTGGGTTGTCCTTCTTTCCTTTTTTGGAGATGGGCACTACATTTGCCTGTTTCCAATTATCCGGGATCTCTCCCGATCTCTCCCAATCATCCAGTAGGGGCCCCACACTCTCTCTGATCACCTTCTTCTTGTTAAAGTGCCTATAGAAACCTTTCTTGTTATCCTTCACATCCTTTGCCAGTTGCCATTCAATTTGTGCTTTCGCCTTCCTGTTAACCCCCCGGCATTCTCGAGCTGTACATTTAAACACCTCCCTGGTCATTTGTCCAAGTTTCCACTTTTTGTAAGCTTCTTTTTTGTGCTTAAGTTCACCAAGGATTTCCCCTGTAAGCCAATCCGGTCTCCTACCATGTTTGCCTCTCTTGCTACGCATCTGGATGGTATCTTTCTCTGCCTTCAGTAAGGGTTCTTTAAAATACTGCCAGCTGTCCTGGACTCCTTTCCCCTTCATGTTAGCATCCCAGGGGATTCTACCCATCAGGTCTCTGAGGGAGTCAAAATCTGCTTTTCTGAAGTCCAAGGTGTGTATTTTACTACTCTCTTTTCTTCCTTTGGTCAGGATCCTGAAATCTACCATCTTGTGATCACTGCTTCCCAGATTGTCACCCACCTCTACTTCCCCTATTAGTTCCTCCTTGGTTGTGAGCAGAAGGTCAAGCTGCGCACGGCCCCGGTCGGATCCTTCATCACCTGTGCTAAGAAGTTATCCCCAACATTCTCCAAAAACTTCCTGGATTGCCTGTGTACTGCCTTATTGGTTTCCCAACAAACAGATGTCAGGATGATTAAGGTCCCCCACGAGAACCAGGGCCTGCGATCTGGATGGTTCTCTCAGTTGTCCGAAGAAAGCCTCATCTACCTCATCCTCCTGATTCAGTGGCCTGTAGTAGACACCAACCACAACATCACTGCTGTTGTTTGCACCTCTAAACTTAACCCATAGTTTAGAATTTTTTTACCTGAATGTATATTTCTGAAGGCATTTCTTATAAAAACTGTATATGACTATGAAGATATCCACCCAACAGGGACTGCAGGATGAGCACCAAACAAAACATTTGACTGGGAGCCTTTCCCACAAAAGAAAAAGCCTTCTCTTCTATCTCAGGATTTATAAAACTTCAAAAGTTTGAGCAATAGAAAAAGGAAATCTCAGCTCCTTGGGTCTTTGTGACATACACTGTTTTATTGAAATGCACGTGGATTCCAGAATGCATGCAACAATGATACAAATCAGTATAACCTGCCCTCAGTGCTGCTCATGGGAGAATTTCAGCTCGGGTGGCTGTGTATGCAGTAGCCTCACAGTGAATAGAAATAATCAAACATCCATTGCCAATCTATTTATGTAGCTTTCGTTATTCTCAAGTTGTCCTTACTGTGCCATATCATAACTCCTTATTGACTTTACGCACTGTAGTGAAGTGTTTCATCTCTGATACTCAGATAAAGCCACCAGTAAAACATAGGCTAAATTTGCAACATATGCAGGAAATGGCATTTGAGGATTCCCAGATTTGGAAATGAAGGTGGAGTCAGCTAAAGTAGATATGCATCCAGCATGTTGCAATAGACAGACTGCTGTTGCACCTCCATGAACGAGGGTCTACACAGCAGGGCTAAAGCAAAAATAATCTACGTCAATTGCATAGCTTAAGTAGAAATAGCTTATTTTGGCTTTTGGTGCTATCTACAAAGAAAGAAGTCTGAGGTAAAGCGCTCTTCCTCTGATTTCCCTTACTCCTTGTAAAATGAAGATTACAGGAATTGGAGTAAAACGTCCTCCAGCTCGACATTATTTCGACATTATGTCAAAATAACTGCGTGTGTAAACACAGACTATGTTATTTTGGAATAATGCTGAGAGACCATTCTTTGAGAACCATCACCAGATCCTGCTAGATGCTCCTTCCGGTGGGGGCCACTAATGGATCTCACAAAGGCACAGTCCACTACAAACACATGGGCTATGTCTACACTGCCGGCGGCGGGTACAGCTTAGGAAAAAGATACGCAAATTGCAAACTGCAATTTGCATACCTTTTTCCGCTTGTTTTTTTTCGGAAGAGGCTTGTTGCCGGCAAGAGTAATTCTCAGGTCTGACATTGGGTTCTCTAAGTACAAAACATGCTGCACCAGTAGCTGTCAAACACAGTAGTTTATTTCCTGACAGATTTCAGCTATACCTCTTAACCAAAAGAACACCATGTTAGGAAAAGTGTCCCTTATGTTCCTTCTGCAAGCTGGGGACACCGTTCAACTGTGGACAAGTGGGAGGTCATCTAGGTTATGAGGCACCGGTACCAGAGTCCATTGGTGAGGTCCAAATTGCCATACTGTTGTGCAGCTTATATACAGGTTTTCACCCTGTTTTGCAGTTTGGAACTTTCTGGGGTGACTTGGCTGTTGACTATTGATATGTTGCTACTTGTCCTTTGACCTTATTTACATGATTAATACATCTGGTTAAGCAAGATTGCTATATGTTCCTGTCCTTTCTCCTACTCTTATCTATAACTTGTTTTTGTTACAATGGTTAAAGTGATTTCTTCCTCCTCCCTCCCCCCTCACTCGCCCACCCCTGTGCAGCAAATGCACTTGTCCTTTGAACTAAAAATATTTGCTATTCAGAGGCAAACACAGAAGATCTTGGCAAAGGAAAATCCTCAACAGACTCTCAAAATATTGAACTGGTGGCAATAATTTTATTTTGGTTCACTAGCAGAAAACACGGGGGGGTGGAGATCTGGTGCATTAGGGATTCATTCCCTTTAAACTTAAAATATTAAGCCCTTGACAGTTTATCACAAATACTGCATTCCAAAAATATTCCCTGGGTTTATTCCAAACAATTGCAATAAATAACTGGTAGCATGAACTTAAAATGCTGAAGGACTGATAGTGAATGTCTTCTCATTAAATCATCAAAAAAAATCTGCTGGTTTTTTTACTGTAGAAATCTTTATTGTGATTTTAAAAAGCAATAAAGCAGTAGCAAAACACAAAATTACCATAGAGTGCTGGCATGTACCTTGCCTCAGACAAATATATTTATAAGTCTTTGTATTTATATAGTAACTTTTATCCCAAGAATGAATGAACTCTCCATGACAGATATTCATCATATTGCTTAATTGAGTGTTGAAAGGTACTTGGATACTATGGTAATGAGAATAGCATAAGAACTATATTGAATAGAATCCCAGAATCTCAAGTGTTGTACAAAAATGCTGTCCATACCCAGGTGAGCTATTAATATACCATGTTACAGACTACTAAAGTGAGGCACTGATAGAAAGTGACTTGCCTATATTTATATAATGAATCAGGGTCAAAGGTAGGACTAGATTTCCTGACTTCCAATTCTGAAGTCAGTGGGAGTTGCACAGGTACATTCCCCAAAATGTCTTTGTGCATGTAAACACTTCCTATTACTTAAAGGGACTTTTTTACTGGTACCTTATCTCAGTTGTTAAACTTCTTTTTAGTTTTTACATCTGTCAGATTATTGCCTATGTTTTCCAAAAGGGTTAGGGATTTTGAATCCTATCATTTCTGGGCACCCAAACTGAGACAGCAGACAATCAAGGACCAGAGGGCTTGCATAAAAGGGATCTACAAAGCAGAGCAGGGTCAGTGAAGTGAGGAAGGCTTGGGTGTCAGACTGAGAGAATGGACAGTACCTTGGACAGAGCAGTTGCTGGTAAGAACTGGGGAAGCAAGAAAGAGCTCCTGGATGGCTTCTGGAACTAGCTGGCTCAATGCCTCCTGAAGAGGGCAAAGAAAGGGCCTCGTCTGCAGAAAAGTGTTCCCGGAAATTAAAGCAGCAGAAAGAGAGATTAAAGAGGCATAGCAGGAAGGTGCTATCCATAAGGTCTCTCAGCTGGGATCTGGAGCAGTGGGTGGAGGGCTGAATTGTGAAGAGAACACTGTGATTCCTGGACAGAGGAGGGTCTACAGGAGGAGAAGGTGGCATTATAGACACCACTAAGGCAGGGCATACTGTCTGAGAGAGCGCTAATCCTCAAGAGGGCCAGCAGATGGCACCACTATGGTGAATGGCCTCTATGACAAAAGGGATTACTGTTTGAGTCAGTTCTTATTTTAACTGAACAAGTTTCTCCCATTCTTAATATTTTGTCATCTCTGCCATAAGCACTGTTTGTAGAAAACGGCTTTCCACTCAAATCTTTTAAATGTTGCTCTCCTGCAATAATTGGTGCCAGGATATATGTTCCTGAACTCTGAATTTCTGTATTCATTATTATGAATATTACTCCTTGGCACTGAAGCCCCAATGCAGCATATCACGCCTAGCACAGGCTTAACTTTATTACATGTCTAGTTCCACTGAAGTCTGTTGAAGTTCAGAGTAATTGAAGTTAATGGGATTTAATCATGTGCTTAATTGGTGCGCTGAAGCAAGGTCTTCAGCTATCTAGCCAATACACTAACCATTTACTGTCACCGGTACTAACCTTTGAACCTTAGCTTTGTTCCCTCAGTTCTGCAGCAACACACACCCTAGCATCAAAACGTGCTTTCAATTAACCATTGAAATAGATAATATTTCAAATGAACTCATGTTAGTCTAATTATAGCCACATCATACTCTCCAAGATGAATTAATTTCAAACTATTCAGAGCCTTGACAAACTGTGGACCAGAGTCTAATTCATGCTGTGGTCCATCTTCAACTTCCTGGACTGTAAAGGGACCATATGGCTGATTTAGCTGGGCTAATGAGGCTTGAAGAAGGGGTATGGGAATGTTGGTTTGCTCAGGGAGTAGAAACCAGAGAGGACTTCTCATTAGAATCGGGACTACATTGAACCTGGACTTCAAATAAATCCAATTTTCAGAAACCAATTCACAGGCCAACTTAGATGTTTCCATACCATTATTTGAACCATTCTGCTTTTCTATTCTTAAAAAAACTCCATTGGTTCTTTAATTATTTCTTTTCATCTCCCTGATTTTATTTTTGAAGGAACACTTCTCTCTTCATGACTCCCTGCAAAGCAATTTCCCCACATTAACAACAGAAAGTAACACAAGGTTTTACCTTTGAAGGATATTAGGGATATACCATCCAAAAATTATCATTTGATGGCATTGGCCACTTGAGCACAAATGACATTAGAAAGTTATGCATTTGTTTAATTTGGGGAAGTACCTGGACCTATAATATGCAAACTTCACAATATTGAGCCACTGGCATTAATGTGATAAAAATTTTAAGGGCCTGCTTGGTACAAAGAGAGAAAGCAAACATTTGGAACCTTTGGTAACAGATAAAAGAAAAAAAAACATCTTTAACATTTTTGATGGCTCTGCTGTGTTATACTGGTTACAAAAGACAAGATTCTGGCTGGAGATTTTTTAGTGTTTTTCCTCCTGTGTCAGTACAACAAAAAGGCAAGCCCTTAAATTATTTTCAGGAACAAGTTTCTACTACACAGTGAAATAAACTACTATAGCTTTGACTGTACCTTTGTAATTGGACCAGAGTTTAATATCTCAAGCCATCTAAATGAAAGGTCCCATTGTCTTACCGAATTATTTGATATGAGAACTACATGTCAGCATCATGTCTAATAAAGTGGCATGTGCCCCTTAATAAATAAGACCTTTTTCTTTAAGATTTAAGTATTTGCCACACTCCTTTTGTATTTCATTAATGTTACAAAGATATCCCAGAATCAAACTGGAGTGTTTGAATTGTATCTTTCTGAAATATTACAGTAACCATACCACTTTTCTAGTAGGCCAATTTTTAAAGCACTGCCATGTCCATTTTAGCCCATTTCCTTTTTTGTCTTGGTTTTTATTTAGCAAAGCCCTAGAGCACATGCTCAAGCCCCACTGAATTCAATGAGTGAAATCCCTGACTTCACTGAGGTCAGTAGCAGTTTTGTCATTGACTACAGTGGGGATTAGATTTCACCCAATGTGCTTATGTGCCTTGTTAAATTGGAATGAACTTACACATGTTCTTTTAGTAAAACATTTGCCTAAGTGCTTTGCTGAACAGGGACCATTAAGGAGAGAAATGGTAGAAGCATGATAAGCGTCCAGAATTACAAGCTATTGAGGCCTCTAATGTAAATATGAAATTATAATTAATATTAATTTAAAAAACAGCAAAAATAAAGACTCAAAAGAAATATTCAGAGAGGAAATGCACATTAGAAACAACAAGATAGATAAGCTATTCCTGCTTAAAAAAAAAGGAACTGGGAGATCTGGGATGAGGGGGTGAGGAAAGAAGACCACAACCTCTATGACACTGATTTTCTTTCTTTCTACCTTACTCCTTATAGCCCCTGCTCTTAATGGGGTTTGGGTGACACAAGGCAGGAGGATGACCATGGAATGACCTATAGAATGTTTGTAGGCAAGTTAATGATCAACCTATGGAGAGAGAGAACATGCTGAGTGCAGCCATCAGTCAAGTGGTCCATCAGCATGGCCCCATCAAGTGGTCCATCAGCATGCTGCAAGTGTAATGCTGACTTGTCGCAGGAAGCAGCCTGGCAACAGTGTGAAGGAATAGATTTGTGCATAGATGCCCTGTGCTGCTAGTGATATGGAGGAGCTGGTATTTGGGGGCAACCCTCAACCCTCTTCTCTGGAGGAGAAGCTAACTGCATTTCCTGTCTACTAAGTGCAGGAGATAATCAATACAATTTACTAAGTGGTAACATGCCTCAGTACTATGGCCCAAAAACCTTCTTGTTGTTTGAGCATGAGCTGAGTAGTTTACCTCCTACAGGAAGAACACATTCAGTAGTATGATTTGGGACAACATCAGGTGCATGTGTGATGGGGAAGGTTTTTCCAGTCTTTGGATAAGAAAACTGGTCTGGTCAGAGACTAAATTCTGGGAGTATTTGGGTTGGGTCAGCAAAAGACTGCTTTATGTTATGGTCGTTAATTCCCACGTGGCCATTTTGTTAATTCTAGTCTGCACATTTACTTGGATTGATTATCATTTCTTCTCCTGCTCCATGAAATGCTCTGGCTTTGGTGAGCCCATAATAGTAAGCAAATAGACCAGAATTAGAAAAGTGATATCAGAGAAGGAGGGGCTTATCTCATAATGAATTTGGGTCTCTAAGTTAAAATGTGTTCACTAACGTATTTTAAACATAATCCATTGTTCTAATCAAGGCATTTATTTCCTGTCCAGACATGTTTGGTGTAATCAGATTTATATTTTGCAGGCTTACTCTGCTACATTTCTGCATATCCTTACTGTGTTCTGAAGACGCTCCAAGAAGGAAACATTTTGATTGCTTTAAAGGTTTTGAACTTAGTGTATTTGTGTCTCTCCTCCCTCTTTCTCCCCTAATAGGTACAAATAAATACATAGCATGATGACAGCTGTTAAAAGAGGTGCCAGGTACATAAATCAAACAGACAGAGCCTTGAGGGGAGAAGGCCTCAAATGATAAATAATTACCAATTCTACAGAGCTTGATTACAGCAGAAGTAGCGTCTGATTAAAACAAGATCAGCATTAAGACATAGCCTTGGGTAGACAAAATACAGACAAATGTAGTGCTTCAGGGACTGAATGCTCCCCCTATATTGGTGCTGGTAGATGTTAATTATGCTGGAGAATAGGTCAGGGGTGCAAGTAGAGGGGGAACATGTGCTATCTATTGTTCCCACATACACAAACACACACACACATATAGGGAGCTATAGACACCACCCCTCAGACATGCTACAGGGTTGTGGCTGGAATAGGTGTACAATTTCCTCCCCACAAAGTCTAACAATTTCCCAAGTGCAGTTTCCCCTCCTCACATTCTTCTACTCCCCAGAGGAAGGACTGAGGGACTCACAGTGGGACTAATTGGGTGTGCCTCAGTGAGAAAGAGTTTGCAGAGCTGGCTAGATTCTCAACTGCAGTCAGTGAAAGCTACGTGATTTTATATCAGCTGAGGATCTGGACCTCTGTATATGGTCCAGGTAAGTTGTAAGTTGTCCGGGGCAGAGACTTTTCTGTGTTACTGGTTTGCAAATGACCAAGCACAATAGGAGCCTGAGCCTTGACTGAGGTTCCCAAGTGCTACTGTAATGCATAAAAGTAAATCACAGTGTGATACCTATTAAAAGGAAGGCTCGGGTAGATGTAATTATATTTATATGCTGTAGTCATGCAGGTCTAATACAGGCAGTTCTGTTTATATCAAAATTAGACTTGAGCTAGTTATTATACCATATTAAAAATGTGTATGGCAGCTTTATAAAAAGTCTCTAGTCCTAGTGAAATTACTGGGTTTGGAAATTACTATCCAAATTTTGTCTTGAGGAGTGTTAATCAATTACTTTGGCCAGCAGGCTGATGCAGAGGCTGCTGGAAATACTATGCATGAGCAATCATGATCTACTACTATTTATATGATGAAGGTTGAACAAACCGTAATAAAACCATTATCTATTCAAATAATACAATTATTAGCATGTACATGGGGCTTCAGTGTTATACAAGCTAATTGGCTAATCAGTCTTCCTAATAATATTGTATCCATTATACAGGTAGGGAATTAAGTGACGTGCAAGTTCACTCACTCACTCACTCACACAGTGAGTCAATGGTAGAGCTCCCGTCTTCTTGACCTGTGAATTGTCTGGATGATGCAGCAGCATCTCCTAATAAATTCCAATTATTCTGTTGAGATATTCCAGCAATGTAATCTTGCTCTCTTGAGTTGACTAGCCATGTTGCAATGTCCTATGTGAAGAACCATAAGAATTTCTCATGTTAATTAGAACTGTGAGATTTCTTAGTGTTATTTACTGCGTTCTCCACAAAAGGTGATTGCAGTTTTCAAAGAACGGGTGCATTCTCTAGTTATGGTAGCTACAGAAATAGAGCGACTAATTGTAGTCATTCTGATAGTTTGCTTCCTGCAGATGAGAAGCAAGGTGAAAGCTTTTATTCTTTGTTTCCACGCTAATCTGGAATTAGCTGCACCTATTGCAAATGCTGTTCTCTTCCTTCACTAAACAGTGATACCTGCCTTCCAGGTACAAAACAGAGTCCAATGACTACTGGATTGCCAACAGCTCAGTGACATACAGTGGGAAAGAAGATGGACAATATTGCCAACCCCAGGAGTTCAAAATCAAAGCCCCTGATGTTTTAAATTCATGTTTGCTTTCTTGTTCTTTACTTTCTGGTGCCTATACCTGGAGGGGCATGTCTGCACTGCAGCTGGGGGTGTGCTTCCCAGTAGGAGTAGACAGACGCACGTGAGTTCTGTTCATGCTAATGAACAGTGTACAAGCAGTGTGGCACAGGCAGCAGCTGCGAACAGGCACTGCTAACAGGGAGTTTGAAGAGGGAGTTTAGAGGGGG
>JANRFK010001605.1:28865040-28875324 GCA_030068395.1 Apalone spinifera | reverse complement strand
TGGACCTCCCAGATGGCAGCCTGCAGCAAGTGCAGCCAGGCTCGCAGCAATGCAGCCAAGAGAAGCACCAGAGTGCCAGGACACAAATGCTTTGCTGTCCCGCAGTGAGGCAGGCAAGCAAGCAGGGACATCTGAGAACCGGCTGCCCGAGGGGGAGGAAAGGGTCCCTTTAAGCAGAAGCCTCAGATAGCCTCAGGCAACAGCCACACACAAACACTCCTGACTTGATGCCCTGCCTGACCTGGTTCCAGCCGGCCTTAAATCCAATTCAGTGTCCACTCTGTGTGGACGCGGTAGTTCGAATTAGCAAAACGCTAATTCAAACTGCATTTTGTGTGTAGACGTGTTAATCTGAATTATCTTAATTCAGATTAACTAATTCAAATTAAGATAACTAGAATTAACGCTGTCATGTAGACATACCCTCATTGTCCAGGAGGGAGCTACAATTCAATTGACTCACCTGCAGGAGACCACACCAGTGGATTTGCTCAGCCTTGCCTGGACATTGAGCAAGGCCCCAAGCAATACTTGGATTTGTGTTGCCCACACACATGGGGCTGAGGGTGTATAACAAAACACAGTGGCCACATGGGAGGCCTTTCTCCTTCTCCCAGCTACACTACAAGCAACAAGGACACTGAGGACTTGAGACTCCAACTGAGGGGACTGGCCCAGATTTCAAAGGTGAGATATTTGTACTATGGACTGCAATATCCATTGGGGTGAGAAAAAATGCTTTATCTCGGCGTTGCCCAGTCTTACAGGGTTGAGAGTTTTGACTGTGTGTTTATATTTTCTTTTCTTTTGGTAATCACTCTGACTTTTTGCCTAACACTTAGTCACATACATTCTTTCTTTGTAGTCAATACACTTCTTTTAGGGTACGTCTAGACTACAGGCTTTTGTCGACGGAGGCTTTGTTGACAGATACTGTTGACAAAGAGCGTCTAGACTACAGCCAGTTCTGTCAACAAAGCAAACTGCGTCTAGATGCTCTCTTTTGAAAAAGCACAGTATGGATGCAATAGAGCCTTTTTTTTTCGACATAACTGTCGAAAAAAGGCATTATTCCTTGTAGAATGAGGTTTACTGCCGTTGACAAAACTGCCGCGTTCTGTCGATGTACTGTTGACAGAACTTGGCAGTAGTGTGGACACAGGTATAGTTTTGTCGACAAAACCCTGTAGTCTAGACACACCCTTACTGTTTATCTTTATCAGTGAGTTTATCCACTCAAGTTTCACAAAAGCTAGTGTAGGTCCGCTTTCCATTAATGAAGTGGTGGACCAATTAATAAATTTGCAGGGCAGTATATTCCTGAGATACAGTCCTGGGAGCTAGGGGAATTTGCATGGTGCCTTACTCTGCGAGATTCATAAACTACTCTAGGAGCATTCATTCAATCTAGCTGTAAGGTCTCTATATGTATTTGTGCTGAATAATAACAGCACCTGGAGAGGTTGCTGTGGGATGACCAGTAAAGTATTATGAGAGACAACCCAGACTGGAAAGAGTGAAGGGGGCACAGCAGTCCATAGTCCCAGACTGCACACTGGGGGGAGGTGGGATCCTGTGACACCTGCTGATTAATATATAGAGGTAAGGTTATGTAAAATTAGAGCATGAGTGTGATAGGCTGGGCTACTTGGATGCAAGGGAGAAACAGTCAGGTCTTTCTGGATTTTGGTAAGGGTTAGGTTGATAGAGGCTTATCAGCTGTTTCTCTCTCAATTACTCTGCAGTAGGAGTCATTTATTTGCCACCCTTTTTTGAAATGATTAGCTCTCCTCTTCACGCTGGCTTCCTTCATCTGGAGCAGGTGCTGCCGCTGAGTCTGTTGGTAGGGATGGAGTCCCGAGGAGTTTATAAGTCTTCTTGTGAATGGGGTAAGAGTGCACTTCATCAAAGAGAGAAAAGTCCCAAAATAGAGTCAAGCGCACATATAGTATACATCAGCTGGTATACACGTAGCTGGCATACTTGGAACAGTGTTGTGTTACCCATTTAAAAGACAAAATATCAGTTTGTAGACAACATAGTGTATGGGTCTGGGGTGCAGTGATATTATTTTTGTGGAGTTGTACATATCTGTATGTGTATGTTTTTAGTGCATGGGGATTGAAGTATAGGTAGGTGTCTATTTAATTAGCACTGTAGCCTGTAAAAGTAACTGATTGCACTTAAACATCCAGTGGCTCTATCTGCAAAGATAGGCAAGTTCCTGGAAGGTTGCTATGAATAGTTCAGTTCAAGATCTAAGATGTTTGTCTGTCTTCATAAATCAAAAGTACACAGAGAAATGTCTCTGACCTCCCAATTTATCTACTGAGCTCACCTCCATTTGCAAATATAGTCTGCTTCCTTATTTTATTGTCACAGTTGTGTAAATCAGGAGTAACTCCATGGGAACCAGTGGAAGCACACTGGTGTAAGTAGGAGAGGATCAGGCCACATTTCTCCACAGAAGCCTTATGGGATTATTTCATCAACAGCAACAAAATTTAACTTGCTTAAACTGCGTCCCTGGTACTCTTGAACAGGCCTGCTGACAAGGGGAGGAGAAGCAGTTGCCCTAGGGTCCAGCAATTCAAAGGAGCCTGGGGCTCTGACCACTGCAGCTGCCCCTTAAATCACTGCTGAAGCACAATACCATGCACTACAGGAAGTCTAAGGGCTAAGGAGAGAGGGTGGGAAATGCCACACTCTGGGCAGTGCTGAGGGCTGGCTGCCATAGACTCCACACCTTTGGCCCTTAGCCCCACCCTTTCCAGGAGCATGAAGCAGGGCCCCTCACCTTTCCCAGAGGCCAATGAAGGCTATCAGCTCTGTTGTTCTTGAAGAAATTATTTTACAGAACATTTCCTGGTTCCCTCATCTATTTTTCTATTTCCATAGACATAGTGTTGGTTATACTTATTCATCTCCTATGAAACCGTGTGCAACAAAGGCAATGAAGTAAGTTGAACTCTTTAGTGATACTCTAGAATTAAGCAAACTCTAGATCACCAACTTTTTCTAATCTCTTTAGCATGTCTCCATAAAAACAGAGCTGCTCATAATATGTGGATTATGATTAAAACACCACTTAGCAACTACTTGTCAATATTTATTTTAAACACATCCTCATGCTTCACCTCTCATGACCTCATATTTATGTGAAATTATTACCATCAAGCCAGGCAATGTCAGGAAAGGACTCAATGGAGGGAAAGCAGTGAACAAAATTAACAGGTGAAATGTGGTCTCCCTGACCAAATGTTCTGTATTCTGAATCTAAACACAAGCTTGGAGCTTCCTTAAAAATATTCAGTGTAGCCAAGAATAAGAACCACAACCACAACCAAAATATAGGATATTTGTTAGCCAGGTTTATTTTTACATGTCTGTAGAAAACAAAAAGAATATTCTACAGTAATTCATTGTCTCTTTGTTTAGGCATAAGTTATTTGCAAAACCTTTTCTTGTGCAGGATGATACTATGTATTTTTAATACTTATGGTTTATATCTAGATTTGTAGTAATGACTTCCACCATCAACATACATCAAAAGGAATATCAGAACCTGCTGTCTTTGAGACTATTAGCATCTTGAAACAGCTGGAATGGTTTTAATCATATTTTCACTAGACACATTATAGTTCTCACTGGTTGCAGTTTTAGCTACTCTTTAACAGAGTCACTGGAAACTGAGATTGAAGAGATAACGTTAATTAAGTAATTTTGTTCTTTTTCTTGCCAATGCAGGATCATTTACTGTTGTAAATACTGGACTGATTTCTTTGCCCAGTCTAGAATTCGAACCATGAGTAAATTCACGGACAGTCCATAAAAATGAACTAAAATTGGACCTATCTAAATAATCTGTAAAAGTATGTAGTTGTCAATAAAAACCACCAAGCTCTGAAATGAAACTGAGGAGTCCCTTCCTGTTGGCCGCGGGGTAAACTTCACACCAAGGGGTAGTTATAATATCTGGGACAGGGAAAGAGAAGTGAATTTTACTAGGGCATACTCCAACTTGCTGTTGGCTGGCATGAGCTGCTCTTCTCGTCTTTGACATCTATAGTGTCAGCATAGCAGTAATTTTTGGTGCGTGTGTGAGCGGCACGCACTCCTGCTGGGCTCTCCATGGCTGAGGGATGTGAGGTGGATGGGATACAGTGGGCGGGCCAGGGCATATCAGGTTCCCTACTGGTAAGTCACAGCAGAGTGGTTTTTTTAAATTAAATAAACTGTCCACTCCTCTGCTGGAAGAATTATTGACTGTCAAAATGGACCTAGAAATATCACTTAAGCAATGGCTGACAGAGTGTCTGCTTCAATGAATGATCACAAACTGGACAACTTGGAGGATGCTGATGTGGCTAGTAAGTTGGTTAAACTGGAATAATAACATTGCTGTTGTGAAGTAGGAATAAAAACATTGAATGTTGTTCACCTTTCTCCTTTTGAGCCATCTTTATATTACATAAGAATATGTCCATAAAAAATTTGGTTGTTCATAATTTTTTCCTGTACTGTCCATACAAATAATTTTCAGCAGTTTGCAACCTTGGCCCAATCTAGGTTTAAAAAAATTAAAAATGAGGCTTTCTCCTTCTGTCTTATGAGGTACTTTTGCACTCAGATCTGACTGTTAAGACATTTTGTTTGACAATCCAATCTAAATTCTGTTTTGTTCATTCCTACGATATTGCCCTGGGTTATATCCTTTTGGGTCACCCTAAGCAATTTCTCCCTATTAGTGCTTATGTCCTTCAAATACTTGTACTGTATATGGTTAAAGCCCGTTAGTCATTAATTAACCAAGTTGTATATGTATATGTTCCTTTTTATATTTCCTCAATCAGTTTTTGTCAACATTAATCTTATAGAAGCAAGAAAATCTACCTCTTAATTCAGTTGAAGAAATCTGATATGAAGATTATGTGTAATGTTTATATTGTAGTGATTCTTATAGGGCCCAGCTGGGTTCAAGGGCTAATATGTAGTAAGCACATAGTTAGTGACAGACCTTGCCTGAAAAACTCACACTCTAAATCTGTGAGGAGCAGCCTAGGCTCCTTTATTTCAGTGAGCCACAAGATTGTCATAACCAAGACAGTCTCCTGGGACTAGGGGGGTTTGCTAACTGCACTTGCGTATCTAGAATTTGTGAGGTGCTGACTGAACTGTAGCAGCGTTTTGATTGGATGCAGAGGAAATACATGCCACTCACAGTCAGTGTTGTATGGAATGAGCACGCACCTCACTTCACATACCCTTCTTTTAAGTGTGTCACCTTTGTTATACCAGTAGGGAAAAAAAACCTATGCAGAAAAATCCAGCAGAATCTGGCAACTCTGTACCTGGGCAACGGTAAACTTGTGGGCCACACATAGAACTCCAATGGGCCACATGTGGCCATTGGGCTGCAGATTGTCCACCACGGCTCTAAACAGAGAAGACAAACAAAGGATGGGAAAGAAAACAGGTATGCAAAGGGACTTGCCCAAGATCACACTACATGGCAGTGGGAGAATCGATGTTGATCTCCTTGAGCCCCAGTGCAACGTCCTACCCACTAGACCACACAGCCTCGCCTCTCATAACAAGCAATCTACCTCAAGTATATGAAAGCTGCATTCTGTGTTTAGTGATACGTCTCATTAATGTAAGGTCCATATGCTTAACTGTGAACACCCAAAGACATTATTGAGAGTTATTGTATGGCTGATTCCTAAGTTTACCTTGTAATAAGTATCCAACATGTTTCTTGCCTAACTTTGCAATGTGATGAGGAACTTGCCTAGTCTGAGGATTATTCACGTGAAACTCAAGACAAGTTTGATTTTAAATGGACTGCCCAGATTATAGCTTTTCTAGGTTTTAAAATGAAATCAGGTGAACTTTGGAAGGTTCAAATGATCTGTACTTATGTTTTAATAACACTGCTTTGCTTTTAATAACTCTGAAAAGAAGACAGCAAGTCCAGTTTAGAGATGTGAACAACTTCTTTCAAGCTTCGAGCCTAGCTATTATGGTTTTCACTGCAATTAATCTATCTGTGTTTATCCTGTATTTTGTTTGTGATTTCTCTCTTCATAGTCTATCCTGTGGCAATAAGATCATTTAAATAAACTGGAAATGAATGTGGGGGTACCTACTGAGAGTCTCTGACCTCTGAAAAATCTTATTCAAGCATGAAGAGATTGGTGTGAGCAAGAAGACCAAACCAACGAATTACAGCCCTAAAAGTACAAGCTGGGCTGGCGTGCAATGGATACCAGCCCACCCTTCAGGACTGATGCTCCCACTGATTCACAATACCCAGTAAGGATCCAAAGCGGAACTGCAAATGTGGATTGTAGTTTGCAATTTCTTCGGGGCAAGGACTATATCTTACTGTTTATGTAGCCTGTAATATAATGGATCCCTGATCTCAGCTAGTTCTTTTGGGTGCTACTATAAAACAAGTAATAATAATGAAAATGTCATAGGCAAACACACAGATTTCCTGGACAATAGCTAGTGGCCTATTTAAAAAATCCTGAAATCTTTACAAGGACACTGGTTTGCCCACTTAAAATACCAAGAGCCAAGCTCCTAGCCTGAGAGGGTTCTCCATTAGACCCCAAGTAAGTATACATGGTCTCCAAACGTACGCCTATTTTCCTATTGCAGTAAATCTAAAAAGTATGCAGTATGGGCATGCATTTATTTGTTAATGGTATAGCTACCAGCAGCTATAATGGTTGCAAAGATTATCACAGCCACTGATGAAGGCACAAACTTGTCCAGGTAACAACTCTATCTGTTATTCAGATATTCAAGTTGTTTACTCCTAAATAAAAAAGGAAGTGTTAGTTCAGCGTTGACAAAGGGAAAATGTTATTAAAATTGAAAAATAACACCTTTAAAATGTTCTGAATTTCCATCTATATGCAGGTAAGTGCAGATGTGAAAACACAAATGCAGGGAAATGAAAAGGAACCAAACAGCGAGAAAAAAAACCCCTAGAAAGTAACTGATATATTTTAAAGATGGACACTAAATCTGACAGTAAATATCTTGTACTGCTTATTTACACATACTATCTATCATTGTCATCTCATGCCACAATCTACCTCATCATTCAGGGAGGAAGTATAAGTGTTAGGTGGCTAGCAAGGGAAACTTCTGAGATACAATTTTACCAAACAATAAAATAATCTCCTCATCTTTGCCTTTTACTAAAAGGATTTTACTATACTTCAGTAGGATTCAGTAGTAATCAGTGTCTGAATCCTACTGAAGTATAGTTTCAATTTTTCTATTTCATGTTGATCATACAATTTTGAAAAGGTTTATACTTTTTGGTCAAATATTTGGCTTGTTCTGAATTCCTGTGGGCAGCTGGAAAGGTGTGTTTTCTGTTGGTGCTTCTGCAGCACTCTGCATTTGTGTGCAAACGCTGTCCAAATTCCTTCAGCAATGGTGCTATGAGGCCTGATTCATGGTGGTGAGTGACCCTGAAAAAAGGTCTAGAAAATCTACATCTAGAAAATCAGGCTGTAAATCTCACAATCGACTCTGATGTGATTTTAGTTTTTCTTTTTTTTTTAGATGAATTGGAAATATATTGCCATGAGAATAGCCTTTTGTAGAGTTTCTGCAATGTCATTTGTCATCTTAAGTTGAAACCAGGGAGATGGAGCATGTGATGAAAATATTTTTTTTTTTTCACAGAAAACCCAACAGAAAAGCTAACAGAAGTTTTAACCAAACTTCAAAAGATGTTTTACTTGGGATCAGCTTGAGATTTGGTCTTGGGAAAACTCATTTTTAAAACTAATTGTAAATGTATTTTGGCATTTTGGGTTCAGGTGCATCTTGATTTGAAAAATCATGTTTGTGGTTATATCACTGGAGATGAAAACTATTGCTTCTTAGAGCAGGATTATTTGAAGAATACAGTCTTCTGTCTGAGGGTATGTCTACACTGCATGGTTTTTCTGGAAAAACGTCCGTTTTTGTGGAAAAACCACATGTACGTCCACACTGCTATTGCATTCTTTCAACAGAAAGTTGAAAGAACGGAGGTTTTTTTCTAATAGTGGTAAACCTCTTTCTACAAGGAAAAAGCCTTTTTCTGAAAGAGCTCTTTTGGAAAAAGGCATGTGTGGATGCGGAAGAGGCTTTTTTTTTTTTTTTTTTTTTTTTTTTTAAAGGAAAAGCCTCCAGGAAATAACACAGGCTCTGGTGGCCACTCCATCCAAAGTAATCAGAACTCTATAGTTCTTGTCTCCTGCCATCAAATACTAACCTGATTCATCGTTAATTACACTGCATCTTTTTTGCAGGGTTTAAATACCTCCCTTCACAGTATGACTCAGTCATATGTTGCTCTTGTCTTACTGTCTGCCACCCTGTACATGTCATTAAGATAAGAAAAATAATTATTATAAAATGATCCAGTCAGATTTTAAATATTTTCGTTCTGCTACTTTAGGATAAAAGTTCCTTTTTGGTAGAAATATTAAGATCTTTCTAACTGCTGCCAGGCAGGCCTCATTAAGGATCTAAAAGTCATGCTGGTTATTTCTCACTCTTAAGCCATCACTAAATTATTGTTTACAAACTTTCTTGCCTTGTTGGGAAATTGAGGTCTGGACATGACCCACATGCCTCAGTCAGTAATAACAATGCTGCATTTTAATTAGGACAAGGGAAGCAGAATAGAACCTAGCTCTCATGGATTGCTGTATCGGAGTTTATTGAGCTAAAGTTCTAAACATGTTGGCTAATTAAAATAATTTGTTGTGCCAAAATGTCTTCATGAATCAGTGATACTGAGTAGGATGGCGCCAAATTTGGGTGGCTTTGATTGCTGTAGGAAGTCAGTGGCTGCCCACGATTGAATAAAAAACCTTTATGATCAATAAGGATTCAAATGTTTGAAAAGAGATACAAATTTCACTCTTACTTTCTTTCCTTTGCAGATTCCTTTACAGAAGCAACTGCTACAGTAACTCATTTCCTCATAATGGTTTCCACCCTTTGTAATCTAACCCGCTCATCCGCTCATCTGCTCTCTCTATTAGTTTCGATAGTGAGAATGAAATTGAGGCATGATGTAGAAGGTTTGTATTTAACACTGAAACTAACTGACCTTTACGTAAGGCTCAGTGAATACTCTTGATTAATGATGGGTCATAATTCTCACTTCCAAATGGCCATAGCTGTTCTAAAGAATACAGATTCATTATTACACAACAATTTAAATCCAAATCAAATTACTGAATTTTAATACTTGGGAGTTATCTGTAACTGAAAAAAAGAGTCCTTGTTTAGAGTTCAAGGAGAGGAAAGGTTTGCCAGAAAGCTCTCTCAGTAAATCACATTTATTATGTTCTTATGTTTTGTTGCAAATGTCATAGCATCGTAGTTAGTTACATGGAAAGTGCATCTTAGCTGGTGAAAGACTTCACTTTTTTCCTCCTTCCATCTAAGATCTGATTGCTCCCACAAATTTCTAATTGTGTCACTTTTCTACTTCCAAGGTTTTTTTTTCCTGTGCAGACAGATAATGCTTGCTAGTAGGAGAAAGGCCATAAGTAGGTTATGATGATGCTGATCCTTATTGGTAGTTTGTGAGTGGGGTTTAGTTTAGTTTAGTTTAGTTAGTTTAGTTTTGTTTTGTGTGTACGTGTGTGTGTATGCACAAGTGCTCTTGTACCTTAGTAGTGACCAAAATTAATTCTGTGCTATTTGTAAGAATGATATGTATAACTAGTTCCCAAGTCTTTTCTAGCAATTTAAAAAATGTAATGGCTTACATTTTAGAAATAGATTGTTGGGTGAATTTATACAGATAATCTGTTAGACTAGGTCTACACTAGGAGATCAGTTCAAATTAAGATATGCAATTCCAGTGACATTAATTGCATAGCTTGAGTCAAAGTATCTTAAATCGAATGTTGGCATCATCAACAATGCAGGAATCAAAGGGAACATACTGTCCCTTCAAATTCCCTTACTCCTCATAGGAGCAGGACTACCAGAATCGATGGGCACACCCACTAAGTTCAAATTAGTGTATCTTCACTAGAGCTGCTAATTCTAATCCCGGAAGATTGTCTGCAGCAGCTTCGATTGTCTCTGTAGTGTAAACATGGCCTGAATGGATTAGTGATCTGTAGTCCCATCATGTGAAATGAAATCTCTTAAAAGGAACTGAAATGTGCTCTCTCTTTGGGTATGTCTACGCTTGCCCTCTACTTTGAAGTAGGGAGGCAAATGAAGCATACTGAAGTTGCAAAT
>JANRFK010001605.1:28846096-28864940 GCA_030068395.1 Apalone spinifera | reverse complement strand
TTTCTTTTCTTTTCTTTTCTTTTCTTTTCTTTTCTTTTCTTAAAAAAAGAGTTAAACCCTTTAGGATATGAAATAATGTCAACACCCTTCCAAATATTCAGGAACAGTGAACAAACAATTAGATACTGTGAGATAGCTTTGTACAATGTGACCAAAAAACCAAAACAAACAACCAAACAAACTAATCCTGTCTTCTGCGATGAACTGTCAATAGGAGATTTAGGAATCTTTATGAGGCATCTGCATGCGGCAATTGACTACCTGTTACTACACTAGACTGTGAGTAAAAAGGGTTAGAGAAATCCTGAAGATACCAAATACCTTTTTGAGGTTGCACAATTAAGGAAGAGAACATAATCTAAATAAAGAACTATCCTTCAGAGAGCAGATCCTTTGTTTAACTTAACTGAAGAAGTCATAAATGCACAAAGTAGACAGCCTGCACCAGGGATGCTCAAGAGGGAGTCGACACGAACAAATGTTGCTTACAGTTTTCAAAAAGAAAAGAACAGTAGTTTATGGATTTATCATCTACCATCTGATGCTGGGGTGGCTGGCAAAGATGCTGAAATGGAATCCACATGGTCTCTAGATGAAACAGTATTCTTGGAGGCCTAGCATAAAGCCACCTTGATTCTGAAGGTTGTTTTAGCATAAAATCAAAGGAATTTCCAAAGAGATTTCCCTCTAGAACATGTATAAGCCAAGGGAAAATGCCCAAGTGAGAGACTTTTTCTAGGCTCCATGACAGCTTGTAGTTTATTTCACTCAGGTTACTTCATCATAGCACAGCCATTTCACTATATCCCAAAGGAAGCTACAAGGATCTGACTTCATGTCTTTTATTGAAGAATGCAAGGAAGTGCAGCTAGTTTGATAAATGGTGAAGGGCAGACATCATTGACATTTTTCCTCCTTTGTGTCAAAATTATGACAGTTTTTCATTACAATTCTGAAACATTTGAAAAATGTTGACTGTCTCTATTAATGTATGTAACCAGTATGACATTACAGTCAGACCCTGTGTTTAGTGATACAGCCTATGGCAAGTAAAGAGAATGTTCCACTGTCTAATGGAAGGAGATTGGGGTTGATTTAGGACATGTTCATGAATATTTGTGTTTTGAGTTCTCATGCTGGAACAAAGTTCCTAAGTTTGCCAGAAGTGGATGCACAGCTAATTGCTGGTGTTGTGCAGTTCACACCAGGACCACACAGAGAGTTGAGGGGCTGAGCTATAATCAACATATACAGTGTGATGCACTACTTACTTTAAGTAACACTATTTGCCTTTCTTATTGAAAGGAAATTATCTCTAGTTTCCACATCATTGTTCACCAGTGCAGGGTGTTGTTTAAAATAAATATTAACAAATAGTTGCTAAGTGGTGTTCAACTGTAATAAAGTCATAAACTGGTCTTGACTTCAAGTTTTGATTCCACCAGCACACAGAAATATGTCTTTAGTCTCTGTTCCTCTTATTTTCACACAAAATATGACAAACACATTTAATGGGTGAATAATTAAGTCCCAGACTGGGTCTCTGGTGATGGAGAATTGAGAGATCATATCAATATTTCCCTAATTTTGTTAGATTATTTAACAATTCTTTTCCCTTTCTGTGTCTTATGTTGCTATGATCATGAATTACCTGAGCTACCTCAATTATCAATATAATATAGGTGGTAGAGTAGGGAAAAAATCTCCAAATTGCATCAAGAAAACACCATGATATCCGGATATGTTGTCTGCATACATCTGTTTGTGCCTGATATATTTTTAATTAAGTTCTCCTTAGAGCTAATGGGGCAGAATTCTCAGTTAATGCAAATTGTCATTGAGCACAAGCAATAAAAATGTACACCAGCTAAGGGTCTTTTCCAAGAAGTAGGGAAAACCACATTTCTGTTGCTCTTTCTCTAGAAAAAAAAGAGGATGAAAACCAGCTGTATGAAAATAGTGTGAAAGACACTGCACCTGCATTTCCCTGTGGAGAATAATGCGAGTGGACACTGCTGTGAACGCTTAAGGCAAGCACTGCTTGAAGCCATATCCTCAACTGTAGATGGAATGCTGAAACATGATTTCCTGGCTTACAAAAGTTTACCAATGCAGGCTCAAGGATTTTGTGTATGACCTCCCCTTCCACCTCTGATCCCCACCATCACCACATTTTGTCTTAATCTAGAATAATGTATTTTTCACCTTTGGAGACCATTTCAGCCAGGACAGGCTAAATTGAACACTTTGATTGATCATTCATATTATCTCTTGGCTTTTCTGAAATGAGCCATTTGTTTTCCACTAAATGGACAGTTACACCTAAGAAACTGATGACTCAATGTATTAGCTACACACTAACACAGCAAAAATTGATTCTTCAGAGGTCTAGGAACCTTCATTTACACAACAGCTCTAGGGCGTCCGATGCTCAGCATGTGTCAACCCTACACCTCTATTGATGTCAGTGGAGTTACTCCATTTTACACCAGCTAAGGTTCTGGCTCAAAATGTGTTTTATCTTTGTTGTTATTCCTAGTATTTCACTACCACCCTACCCTTGAGAAACATGCAAATTGATACTAAAGCTGGTCACAAATTTTCTGATGAGATTTTTCCATCAGAAAATGTACTCAATATGATGGGTCTTTGTCCATCCAGCAGTAAAAAAGGATTGAGTACTCCCTTAAGGCTCCCTGCTGCATGTGGGTTAAAAGAAGAGAGAAAGAGAGAAGGACTTACCTGACCAGAGCCAAGGGAAGAAGAGGAAGTTGCCAGATAAGTTGGAGATGATGACCCACCATGTGCTCTGAGGGAAGGGAAGGTTATTAGTATTGACTGCTTTCAGGAAGTAACCAACTCTGTTATCTCACTCACCAATCTGATTAGCAGCACGCACCCTTCCACCAGTGGCATCTGTGCAGGACTTTTTAATGATTTGCCCAGATTGACCGTGACAATGTAGGTTGGGTTTTTTTTCCACTTCCCCCACAGCAGACCAGGGACCTTGTGAGGCAGGTTAAGAGGATAGGTCAAGATATCTCAGTGTCACATGTCACAAGTGGCAGCTGTCGTATGCAAGTATTCATTACAGAGGGGACATGGTTCTCTCATCAACAGGAGTTAGAAGTGGATTTAGGGAAAGATGTCCCCTCTGAAGGCCGGGAAAAAGAAATTTGGATCTCTTAGGCTATGTCTAGACTGCAGGCTTATTTTGGAGAGCTTTTCTGAAAAAGAGCTTCCAAAAAAACTTCTTCTGAAAGAGAGCGTCTACACAGCAAAAGCACATTGAAAAAGAAATCTGATTTTCTAAGGATAGTGTCCTAGAATCATAGAGCTGGAAAAGACCTCAGAAGGTCATCAAGTCCAGCCCCCTGCTCTAGGCAGGAACAATCCCAACTAAATCAACCCAGCCAGGGCTTGGTCAAGCCGAGATTTAAACACCCCTAGGGATGGAGACTCCACTCCTTCTGTAGGTAAGCCATTCCAGTACTTCACCACTCTCCACATTGAATGGACGCTATCTCGCATTTAAGCTGTGATTACTATGGATGGAGTGGCCACCAGGGCACGTGTGCTTTTTCCTCTTTCCTCTTCTCGTGAAAGAACTACCTCTTTCCTGTCCACACACACTTTTTTTTGAAAGAGCTCTTTCTTAAAAAGGCTTCTTCCTCATAGAAAGTGGTTTACCAATGTCAGAAAAACCCCTCTGCTCTTTTGATTTTTTTTCAAAAGAACACAATTGCAATGTGAACATAACTGGAGTTTTTTTTGGAAAAACTGCTATTTTTCTGAAAAATCTCTCCATCGGAGACATACCTTAGTGTCTAGTACACTGGAAAGACCCCCACATTATCCAGCTCCCTCCCCCCCATAACTCATAGGAAGGGTGATTGGTCCAATTCAAAGACTGGGACCAGGTTGGAAGGGGAAGGGCTGACAACAGCTCTCCCCAATAGATGGAAAATATCAGGAAACTTGCACTCTGATTTATTACCAGGTATTCTTCAATATTTTACATGACCAAAGATGCAGCTTAATTATACCACAGCCACTGCATCTCTGCATCACTGCACCTCTTCTTGGCCAGGAAAATGCTGCTTTGTCAAAATCAAATCTTTCTGCTAACGTGTCTATATCAACCACATTTTGTTTCAGAAAAGAAATCAAAATGAAGCTTTTAAATAATGGCAAACATTCTGTTCTGACACTTTGAGGTTTTGTTTTAAAGTGTTTTTTTTTAATTTTGAAATTTAATTTATATTACAAAAAAAAGTAAAGAAAAACACTCAAAAGCAAAAGAAAACATACTGCTGTTTATATAACTAATTGGCCACAACAAAAAAGGAAAGCAGAACTGGTCTGTCTAGAAAACTTTGGATATATAATAATAGATGCAGATCAACACAGTGAGACTTAGAAGAACTTTGCTCTTTGCTTTTCTGGACTGTCTCTCAAGTTCATTCAGGGCATATAAATAAGATGGAATTCCATGTGCTACACGACTAAAAGCATTTTTTATCAGAATGTATGGTAGCAATCATTAAATATATCATGCACAATGACAACGAAGAAGACTTTGTACACCACTCTGTTCAGTGGACCATGCTGGAACACTTGTTTCATATTTCAAAACCATTTATGATTGCTGTTAAAGAAGTCAGTGCTTTAGCAGGACCAATGAATCAAGTCAAGTTATCCCATTCATCTGTCTGTTAAAAATAAAATATTGGACAGGATGAAGACAAACACAGAATCTAACAGTACCCAAAGTTCCATTAAAAAAATCTTTGCTTTGTTTGTCAGTGGGACATTTTCATTCTAAAAGAGAACAGCCTGAATTTCAGGTCGGGCGGGGGTTGTTTGTTTGTTTTTGTCATTTTGTCTTTGCTTTCTCCACCCCTTCATGTCCTGGGAAAAAAATCTGGAAAGATCTGTGCACTTAGACAAAGTATGTAGAAATAGAGCTTCAGCAATCCTGCATTTGTTTTTCCTGGTATTTGCTGGTGTAAACCATAGCATAGTGCTCACTAGGTAGCCCAGTGGCGGCTAGGAGAATTGCAGAATCACAAACAGTTGCTACCTCAGATGTACTAGCGGGTAATTTGGGCCAAGATATTCTATCTCTAGGAAGTCAACACTACCTAGCAAGGTTGCATGATCCTAGTCAGAGTTTGCTCTGGGCCCTGGACAGTCAAATGGGTCCTCCTATCCTACCCTTGGTAGAAAGTCCATGGGAGAGTGATTGTTGAAAAATCACCAGCTTTGCCTCAGAGTTAAATTGCTCCTAGAGAAAACAGGGCTAGTTGTAGTTGGATAGTTTGATATATGGACTTCAGAGAACTTATCCCATAGCTTTAAAATGATGGCTATCTTCAATCATTTGTGCTTCCAAGGCCGCTATTGCTCATATCTCACATTAGAATCCAAAACCAGGGTGGGGTGGCCACTGAATGCTGTGTGGTGTGATGCATGCTCAGCCCGTCCAGAGTGCATAAGTAGTGAGGGTGTGTGATGCATGGGAGGAGTACTGCCTATATAGGATTACAATCAGAATTTCTGAAAACATCCAGGAAGTATTGGCAGGGAGCCAAGAGAGACCAATGGGAAGAAAGTGTTGAGATTCAATTTGAAAGGAAATCTGCCTGCTTTCTTTTCTTTTGGGGAGTTTAAATCAGGAGCTGGGGGGGAGGGGGGAAGATTAATTGAACCAGGCAGGAATACCATGCCTAGAAAAGGAAAACCTGGGCCTAGAATTGGACTGGACCTTGGAAATGTGGATATGTGAGTAGATAGGGAATGTTTTTAGGGAGACATGATCAGGTTAATTTCTTTATTTTGTTGTTTAGTTAAACTCCTCTATGCTGAGTTCATATGCTCCCCCTTCCCCCTCCCTGCTTGGTACACAATAATTGAAGCTGAATCCCAAGGAAGCAATTCTCTGTTTTAAATTGTTTTCTTAGTTGCTCTATACAACCTAGCAACCAAGTATGCTTTACCAAGTATATTTTTTTTGTTTGGTTTATAACAAAACAAAAGTGTTCTGGGCAGCACTAAGGACTGTGGGGGTGGGGACGGGGGAGGAATTGCATTCCTGGGGCCTGGTGTGATGTACTCCAGGCAGTGCTCAGGGCCAACTGCCCAAGGCCCCATCCCTTCCAGAAGTGCAGAGCCAGCCCCTCTCATACCTTTCCCAGAGGCCTACGATACCCCTGAATACAATTAATAGACAGTAATAAAAATTAAATTAAAGCATCCTTGATTAGTTGGAACAATCCAACTGAAATTCATGTGCAATTAAGCGGGAAAAAATATCAAAACACAAATAACTAAAAAATGCAAATTAATAAGGCCTTATCATTCCAAAGTCAACCCTGCCAGCCATGATAATCCTTAACAACTAAAAAAAACCTTAAAAACTAAATTAGGGAGAAAATTTAAAAGCTAAATTTAGAAAATGAGACAGGTAAGGGGCAATGCCTAATGGTCATACTAAGTATTTAGAGTTCTTACTAATACAGAGGAATTTCAGTGACTTCTCTAGTAGTCAGATCTACTCATCTGTTTAAAGTTACTTTGCAGGATCCGGGACTTAAGTAGGGATTGTCTTTATTCTGCATGCAACGTGTTTGAGCATTCTACCTGTCCCGTATGGACAGAGAGCACAACATACCAAATCCCATTGAACTTGCTGTGTACATACCCAATCTTTAAGCAATAGCTGCTAGCTAAAGTCTAGAAATAAAATGTCTCTGATGTGTGGCAGGATTTGCAACAAATGAAATTTTAAATTTTCTCTTAATTTACTGGATAAGACAACAAAGCCACTATCATTATAGTGATTTGACATCCATAACATCTCCTGCAGCCACCGTCACACCACTTACAGCAGATCTCTGATGACCAGAATCCCAGAGAAGCTGGCTGGGTAAACCAGATAATAAATGGCCATTACAGGAGTTCCTAAATACTGTCTTTTGTTTTCCTCTGGCATTGCAAAGATGCTTGTCATTGTAACATGGCATTTTGACTATACAGAAAATGCAGATGTGAAACAGGCATTGCAAATAGACTTTAACAAATGCACTTCAGAAAATTGAAGGTTGTTTCTAGTTTCCTCTGAAATTACAGGATTAGAATCTGAAATCAGTGAAGCCAATAAATACAAATTAAAGGAAATGGCTCAGCACTTGTCTGCCGTTCACTGACTTTGAGGTTCCTGATACTATGATTTCAGACCTCAGCACAGTGCCAGCTCTTATCCTTATAGTGCTGACAACACTTTGTATTAAGTTGTCATTTATAAAAAAGAATTTACGGTTGTTTATTAAATGAGACAGATTAGATGCTAGTAACTAGACGTGCCTAGAGAAAATCACATTTTGTCTCAGAAGTTTGCCAGGCTTGGGAATCAGTGAGTACATCTGTTACGAGTTATGGAACTCCCTTCAGCACTGACCATCAGAAAGTGTGGGAAAGTCTCCCATTATTTTCAATGGACTTTGGATTAGGCCCACTGTGGTATTAATTCAGGCATAGGAAGATGGGTTTTTGCATATGATAGAAGTGAAAATAAACATTGGTATGGGAGAAGATCCCTAAAAAAAAATTGCTACACAGCTAAAACAAATATAGTTAATCAGCATTCTTCCTTCTCTAGAGCCCCTGCCCTCACTCTGTGCAGGGATTTACAGATCTTTTTTTATTTCTTATTGAATTTAGTGCTCGTAAATCATGTTAGATTCACAGCCCTGGAGACTGAAGCCCTCTATTTATCAATCAAGCAGGTACAGCATGGGCCAGAACAGTGCAAGTTTCCCTACAGATCATTGCAATGTGCTCCACGCCTAACCTGCAGGACCACCAATTAGTGCCAATGACTTTTATAAGGACACTGATATCTGCCCATTGGGAACGGGACTGAAACCATCAACAGCTCTTTGAAACTAAACAATGTGTTCTGCACAGTCAACATTCAATCTTATTGGGCTTTATATTGGGTGCTTGGAGCTCATTAATGCATTCATGTCCTCCACGAGCTGAGAACACTTACAATCAGAGATTTGCACTCAGAGATTGATGAAAAATATTACCTGTGTCAAGCTTCTCAGACCTTAATGTAGCTCTCTGTATTCTTTTTGAACAGAATGGGATGATTCCATAATGAAGTCTAATGGCTAGTCACAAATTTGCTTCAGTGGGAAGGGTATTTAAAAAATGGAAATGGTCTCTTATGCAGCATCTGTTTAAAATCAATGTTAATAACAATTGGGTCCTTATTGACGTCTTTCATACTGCCTATTAACGTTGCACTGCTCAGTCTCCAAAGAAACTGCCCAAGCCCTCGCCCTGACTGTTTGGCTATGTATGGTAGGGGCTCACAAGCATACCCTTCATCTCCTGAAGGACACCATTATCATTTTTTCATCCATAGTCCTGATTCTGGTGCTAGTAGAGACTGAATTCCTCCCCTGCTTCTTCCTACTTAAAAAGTTGTGGCTTCTCAGCTCATGCTGAGGTACCACCCCAGGTCAAGGATCGATGGGCAGGCATGACTAGGGTGACCAGCTGTCACATTTTGAAAGGGACAGTCCCATATTTAAGCCCCCCGAAGGTGTCCTTACTTTTTTTTTTCTAATGAGACATTTGTCCAATATTTTCTGTCCTCTCTCCCATCAGTATTGGTGAGTCCTACTGCTGGCTGGATCCTCGCTTGCCAGCTGCCCACCCACCAGCAGTGAGTGGGGAGCGGAACCAGTGGCTCATGCTGAGGGTGGTAGTGCAAGGCTGGTGGTCAGGCAAAGCTGAAGCATATGGGGCCAGCAGCTCCCCGTGCTGGTCCATGGGGGCAGTTTCTGCTCTTGGCCAGCAGGCGATCCATTACCCTCGCCCCTTCCCCTCTCTCCCCCCCCCCACACATACCCTGTTTCCAGATAACACTGGCTACTTGCTCTCTGGTCTAGTGAGTGTGGGTAGGTGGGAGCTGCTGGCCGATTACATGTCACCTCTGCTGCTCATCCACCCACTGTTCTTCTTCTTGCTTTCCTCTCCCTGCTGTGCCTGTTCAACCCCCTCAGCAGTGCTGCTCCTCCATTCTCGCCCCCTAGTAGGGTGTGTTCCACTCCCAGCACTGTGCAGAGAACCCGCCCCTGTTTGGATCATTCAGCTCTCCAACAGCCTGGGTGGCAGACTCCTTCCTTCCCCCGCTGCCTCTGGCTGGGCTGGCATCCAGAGAAAGCTCAAGGCCCTAAAGCTCTGGGTGCTGGCCAGGAGGAGCCAAGCCTGGCATGTGCCAAAGCCCCACACAGCACTGGTATGGGGAAGCCCTTCAACTAAGCTTTGCAGTGGTGGGGAGAAAGCTATTTCCAGCCTGTTGGTGTCCCGACCCTGCAAGCTCCACAGCAGCCTCCTGGGCAAGGGCACAGCACCCTCTTCACACACTGCCCTGCCCTAGGTCCTGCTCCTAGAGCATGCGAGCCTCCCCTGCTGAGCCATCTCTCTGGCCAGGTTTGCTGAAGCCTCTGCAGACAGATTTTCTGAGCCCTGGAGCATCTTTGGGGCTTTACCTCTTCCTGCCCACGCTTTAGCTGGGGAACTGGAGGCAGCTGGATTATATCAGTGGCTTGGAAGTGTTAGTTGACTTTCAGCACCTCACGGGCAGGAAGGGATAAACTGCTTCCAGCCACAAGAGAGTGAAGGCTGGGTGGGTGGAAAGGAAAAAATGACCTCTCAAATACATGGGCCAGGTCATCCCTACCCCTCCACCTCCACCCGCTGTGGTAGGAAGCATTTCCCTCTCCTCCCACACAGGGCCAAAAGTCTGCTGCTGGCCACACTCTGGAGTGAGCCCTGACAGAAATCTGCGTGCCCCCCACATGTTGCCTTGAGAAGTCACACACTAGGTACCTGGAGAGGCGGGTCCATCCTGGGAGCCCAGCCAGGCATGGAGGATGGAGGGCACTGGGTAGACTTGAGCAGATCAGTCAGCCACTCCCATCCCCATGTGGGAGAGATGTATGTGAGTGTGTTGTGTGTGACTACTCCCCATGAAAACCTTAAAGATAAGAAGGTAAATACAAATATTCCAGCTACCCAAGATTTACTTTTAATGAGGGCTCAGTAAACTTGATGTTAATTTATTTGAATGTTTGTACTTCATATCCCTGATGGATTGTCATTGAACTTGCTTAAATACAAGAAATATTATTAGGTGTCCCATATTCAGCATAGGGAAATATGGTCACCCGAGACATGAATGAGGCTTGACATCAAAGGGCTTGTGTGTCAGTAGAATAGCAGGAATCCAGCGGGAATGAAAGTATCTTTCTCTGCTTCTCACCCTAAGAGGTAGCCCTGCCCGTTTGTGATCCGTTCTCAAAATACTAACCAATGGTAAGTGACCAAGTTCTTCCCCTATACTTAAGAAAGTGCCCTTGTGGGATGGGAGGCAATCTTCCATCACAGATGCAAAACAGAATACACTGAAAATAAAGAGAAGGTGCACACTTCTTGTACCTGGGTCTTGGCTGATTTCTTGATGAATGGTGTAGATTCTGTTGCTGCGCTGAATGTATTGCTGTGACATGACAGTCGGACCATATCTGTGGCTTTGTTCATTACTTCTTTTTTCCTTTCACGAGACACTTTGTGGTAATGTGTGGTCCCCATTAAACTAGTTCAGATCAGTTTCTCATTTTGTTTGCCTTGAATTTTATTTGCCTTTTACCAAGCCTATATGGGACTTGAGACATGCTAAGGCTTGGAGTTAATACCATAAATCTAATCCTGCCATTCTTTGCCATGCAAAACTTCCACTGAAGCCAATGGGATTGATTCCTGTATAAGAACTTTAGGACTGGGCTTAAACCACGAGACTATTTGTCCATAACTGTTAACTTCTTGTGTAAGACATCAGCTTTTTGTCATAATATGTTAGACTGAAATCAACTTGTTTCCAAATAATGAAAAAAAATAATATTTTTCATAAGGTGGGACAATATCTGATTTAGGTTAATACATTTTCTTTGTTGGGCTTTTTTATATTTGAGAATTATCTTGCTTTATATATCTAGGGGGGGATTTATGAAATCTACTACTATATTTTTTTTCCCAGAGAACACTTTTGTGACTTCAGCCTGGTTTAGAAATTGACTCCGTTTTTGCCCAACAGCTAGCAAGAAAAGATGATTTCCTATTTCCCCAAGTGGAAGCTAGTCAACAGGATTCCTCTTTATTGCAAAGAGGGGATACAATAATAAAAAGACATTTGCTGGTGGAATATTGCCAGTAAAGTACAATAATACATTAAAACAGATACTTAGGGCTGAAATTTATGAGTTTGTTTTTCTGTGCCATTCAACATATTTTTCGCCTCCACAGAGATAGTGACAAATATGTTAACATCAAAATGCAGACGCTCAGCAAAAGCTTTAATAATAAAAACAGCAGCAGTCAAAAGCAAATGGAGAACTTTAACTTTTGGTATAAAGAGTTTATCTTGCGATTTTGTTTTCTGCTTAGGATCCAATTTTACTTTGCTTTCCTGTTTCTCCCAATGAAATATTCATCAGCTTGTTCTTTCATGTACAAACCCTTTACTGGTGTGCTCAGACCAATAAACGTCACTGGTTCCCCTTCCCCCATGTGCACACCTCCCTTTTCTTTCTGAAAGATTAATTTGGAAAAGAAGCATTTTGCATGGGCAACACTGAAATCCAATCAAGCCAGAGATAGAACTTTTTAATGAAGGGTAAACAACTTATTTATGCATAATTAATATACAGTGCACGCTCACCAAGCAGTATACTCCCTTTCTAAATAAAATTAGCCATAATAATAAAAGGCTTGTAACACTATCTTTTGGAATATGTTTGAACCATGTTGTAACGAATAATTTCAGAAACCGAGTCTGCTCTCAGTTATAGCAGTATAAATCAGTGTGCTGCTTTACGGAACTCAGGTGAGTTACCCTTTGATTTACACTGCTGTCACTGACATCAGTTTGTAATCCAGTACGTCTAATTCCCTGCACACCATATTGAAAAATGAAAGATACTGCTTCAGGGCCATTAAAGTTAATTGGAGTCAGGTTCCCAAAACGTCTTCCAGTACCTTTAAAATGTACCTGCCTAAAGTCAACACATCTACGTGTACAAGCAAGAGTTATCCCACTTTGAAAGTTGATTGTTACAACATGCATTTTCAGGGAGATACATTTAGTTCTGCTGCTGCATAATTCGTCATCTTAAACCAAGGAAAGGTACAATTGGGAAAGGTACAGATCATACATTTCCAGAGTTTGATGAGGAAAAAACCTAGAAAATATTTATGCAATTTACAGATTCTACTTATAAATAGAGAGCCACATAATGTTATCCCAGTAGAGCTCCTATTGACATCAAATTGAATTCCATGCATGGATTGAAGGCAGTGTATGGCATAACATTTGCAGCAGGGAGAAAGATAGATGACTATAATATCTTAACATTGTACTTATCCCACCGAGCTGTGTGAAGACATGCATGCAGTACTGTTAAACTCACTAAATCTGGGTTCTGTGCTGATATTTCTCCAGAATTCTTGTATTTTGGTTTGAAGAAGTGAGAGAGTAAAACATTCCTGGTAAAATAAAATCCCTTTTCCCACTCTGAAACATTTCTCCTTTTTTCCTGAAAAAGTCTGAAAATTGACAAAATAGTTGACAAGATTTGAGATTGCACATAATGTGCAAGGGTGCATGTGTGGCAGGGGCGGGGTCATGCCATGGTTTTAGACCCCAATCCTGCAAAGGCTTTTGTGCAGGCTTAATTGTAAAGTTTGTGAACAGAGCTGTTCAGAGTTAAGCATGTGCTTAAATCTTTGCAGGCTCAAGGCCTTAGGCATTTGCTGATTGCTATAAAGATCTGTTGAATAGTCATGCAGCATGTTTGCTAGCAGCCTACACTTATCCCCTCTTAGGAACACTACATCTTTCCTAGCCCTTTGGGTTAACTCCAATGTGAATAAATGTGTTTGGTTTTGTATGCGTATTTATCAAGTTTGCAACCTATCTTATAAACTTAATAGCTTCAGGGGCCTCTGAGCTTGCTCTAGCCCCATTATATTATTATTTTACCATATTTTTAACATCAAATATACTGGAGCTGGAGAAGGGTTCAATAACATCAAAGTCCCATGACATTTGTAGCAAACTTAGAGAAGGGATAGAGGCTAGAGGCCAGCTGACAAATTGGTTAGCCCAGCTGATTAAATGGAAATCACTAGCCACTATAGAAAGGCCAGGATCACTTGGGGAATTAGTCGGCCACTCTCATTTTAAATAGTACTTTACCTGAACTGAAATCATGCTCCTATTTATGTTTTTTCTTTTACAGAATAACAAAGAAACATTCAGTGAGGCAGAAAGGGATAACAGATTTACAACTGGTAAAAGGAATTTTTTTTTTGGTAAAAGGAATTCAGTACATTGTACAATTAACCTGTGGAACTCATAACCACAAAATATCTCTGAGGCTAAGAGCTTAGTAGAATGCAAAAAAGATTGCATGTAGATAAAAACCATCTACAATTATCTGAGATAAGATACAAAATAAAAAGGGTATCAACTTTCATGCTTTAAGTCATATGTCCACAGAGTTAGGAAAGTTCCTCTACAGACCTGTTATTACAGATCTGTCTATTAAAGAGATTTTCATAGCTCCTCCAAGTCACATGTTATAGATCACAGAGACCTGGTCTACACTAAGACTTCACTCTGAAATAAGCTCTCCAAGGTTGAATTTGTAAGCAATGTGTCCACACTACCAAACCCTTTATTCCAGAATAAGGGGCCACAGAATTAGAACACTGTAGTCCTGCTTTTCATAAGGAATAATGTTATTCCCTGACTTGTAAGTCTGAAATAACAATGTGGATGCTCCGGTGCCACTAATTCAAACTAACTGGCCTCCAGGAGGCCTCCTGCAGCTCTCCAGAGTGCTTCCTGGAGCTCTGAGTCTGAGGTAGTGCGTCCACATTAATGGAGCCTGCCTCAGACTACATTTGGTTCTTCCCCATAGTAAGGACATGGAACATCAAATTTGTAAAATCTTAGTAAATTTGAAACAGTAAATTTGAAATAATCTCCTATTGTAGTTATGGCCAGAGTGAATACTGGATTAGAAGACATCTAATCTGATGTTTTTTGAGAGTTCTTACATTTATGAATCACTTTCCTTTCAATGGACATAACATTATACATTTCTGAAATCTCTAGCAGATTTTGATCATATGGACTCATGGATATGGATGGGGATATATTTCACACACATTTCATTCATGCCAGTAGTTTCATCATTTTTTTTCACTTTCCGGTGATTCTGAATTTCAGCACAGATATTTCTAGAAAGTTACAAGTTTGGTGTAGGATAAGAAGAAGTTACATTTCACATTCTCATTTGTATTTGGTAGCGGATATACAACATGTACATAAGTTTATTGGCACAAGAAAAGAAAAAAAACCCCACAAATGTAACCAGAATATTTTGTGTTAAATTCGTCCATCTTGTCACTAGCATTCTGGCCACTAGTAATGCAATAACCATTTGAATATGTAATAACTGTAATAACTAATTACCTAAACATTGAAGCGTATGAACTACAATACAATACAGTACAACAAAGCAATATGAATGAGGGACACCTGTACAAAAATCTGCAATTTATGCTGGAAATAATCACCTTTCTAGGACGGTAAAACACGCTATAAAGTTTAGAAAACTGGCCAATTACCAGATGCATGGTAATCTGGAATACAGAGATGCATTCACAGAGAGTGTGAGGCTCTAGTAGGGTATCCAGCTGCTCTGTCCAAAACCAATACCAATCTAGCTTACTTCTCTGCCTTCTCACTCCAAGGCCCTGGACCACAGGACCTGTCTGTTCTCTGCTCTCTCTCAAATGGACTATTCACTGAGGGTGCATTTACACAGCACCCTTAGTTCAAAATAAGCCACGTAATTTGCACTATGTAAATTGTGTAACTTATTTCCAGTGTATTTCAAAATAGCTTATTTCATAATTTAGCGCTGTCTACACAACACCAAATTTTGAAATAACTCGCTACTCTGAAATGCCACTTACCCTTCATGGAATGAGGGTTACCAGGATGTCAGAATAAGCCTCCCCTTATTTCGAAATCTATTTCAAAATAACAGACTGTTTCAATAGATATGGAATAGCTATTTTGGTATACTCCTGGTATCCTGAAAAACTCTGCAGTGTAGATGTACCCTCAGAACCTAGCAAGGTCTCAGGAAGTTGGCCAGTAATTCATGTCACGGAAATGAGGAAAAGAGCAAGTGGGAAGATGGGCATCAAAATGGCAGGGATGGTAAGGAAACTAACATCCAGTGTGAAAGGAACAGATTGAGGTGCTTTAGGAGGGATGAGGGGGTATCAGGAATCCGGGTGATACCAAATCTGTCATGGGTGGGAATAAGGGGAATGGAAGCAAAGCATGTTTTCCTTGGCGTTCTAAGCCCATCTGGAGCTAATTTTCTACATGAACACCAGAGCACAAATTATGCAGACTTGACAGACAGATCTTTATCTTTAATTAGGTAACAGAGTTTTGTTTAAATAGAAATTTTAGACAGGGGATGATTGCTTCCGTACTGAAATAATCACAAAGCTAGGTTCAAAATTGTGAGTCTAACCTTGTTCTCTGTATCCCTTAAATTCACAGACAACTCAGACTAGGGAGACTTAAACATTGTGTATTACTGAAATAACTGTATCATCTAATGCTTTTATTCCTCGCCAGAGAGATAGAAAAGGATAGGAAAAAAGCCAAGGGATAATAAAAGTTTGTTTAAAAATATACTAACTGTAAAATTTCCAGTGCATTATAGTTTGTAGACAACACAGAGTTGCCCTTCCATCTTTGAAACCATCTGCAGCTCTTGCACCAGCTTAGAAATTTCATCATAGACCACTTAGCCAGCAAGAAAAAAATGCAACATTTCTCTTTTAAAACAGATTTGTGACTCATGGGGCTATGCACAACACATCGACACCGGTGACTTCCTGAATTCCATTAATTCTTGTGGCTGAAGGATTGGTTTTTTCTAGAAACTTATTCCCAGCATCTGGGGCTGGTCCTTTAAAATGTGGAGAGCCAAATAGCTCAGGTCCTAAAGCAGCCATTTTGGAACTGGAAATTGCTGGGTATATCTTGCTCTTTTTTCAGCTAGTGAGTACCCTTGTATGTTTCCTTCCACTTTTGACTATCTGATTGTTTAGAAGAAGGTGACACTTTCTTTCAATATCCATATGGCACAGTACAATTCAGGAGAGCAAAATTTGGAAGCAGTCTCGGGTTCTGAGCTTCCAAAGGGAGAGCAGTAGAGTTTGGAAAACATCTTTCCTATGACCAGGTCACTTTGTTACCAGAGATGTTTCGCTAGAATCAGTAATAGAGTTTGCTTTCTGTCTCATGGGGTTGTGCAGGAGCCCCAAATCATTTTATAGTGGAATCCAGTTTATAGTGATTATTACTGCAATGATACATAAATGTTGACCCAGAAATGAGTCTGTGTCAGTAAATGATGGTTTCGAGCAGTTTATGTGGGTAGCAATGTTTTTTCATAAATCTACAGTTATTATATTTTTATTTCTCATCCTCTTCCAGCCCTCACTTATTCTTTTCCTAAGCATCTTCATGAATTACTGATATTATTTGCTCATTTCGGTTGTTCTTCTGAAAGCCCTAAATGAGCCCACAACACAAATGAGGACTGCTAAATTGTGTAGGGCAGAGGAGTATAAAGCTGACATAATAATTTGTCCAGAGAATTGCAGCAACTCAAGTTCAAGGCTATTTCTCAGCAAATATTTCAAGCCAGGAGGCAAATGAAATTGCAGCTGATAGGGGTAGTGCTTGAACATCAGAAAGGATCAGATAGGAGCTGTGTAGGTCAGTCAAAAGTTTGCTAGTTCATTCAATCATATTTATATTGGTTTATTTCAAATTTGTTTCCTTTGCCCTTCATACAAGAAGACTTTTACTGTTGGGTAGGAAGGTGCCTACAAGCAAAATGCTCTGAGGTTTGGCTCACTCTCTGTGAGACACAAAAAAAAAATGATTTTGATGAAATGCCAATTGAGAATATGTGCATGCTGGAAAGTGACAGTAGCAGCATAGTGCAGGAGTTTGATGCTGGCAGTAATATCTTGGCAAACAAAGAGAACTTTAGCTTTTAATCCAGACTAGAAGTTCAGGCATTTGCTGTGAACCAGCAAATCCATTTGCAGCCTTTCCCAGAGGTGAGCTCAGTTGGCTGTGAGGTATAGCCATTTAAAATCATTCAAGCTGCTACCTGAGCAAGTTCACATTTTGCTTGTTTTCATCATCTGATTGCTGTTGGCAGCCTTAATTAGGGCCTCTTGTTTTTAGAGATAGATCGGTGTTTGCATTTAGCTAACTAAGCCTGCAGGAAATCTCCCTGAGCTGCAAAGGCTGGCAGAGATTACAGATCTGAGCTTTTAACCTTGTGAAAACAGTCTTGATGATTGCAACTGCCCCTGGGGCAGCACCTATGGAGAGGTAAGTATCTCCACCTGCTCTGCCTAGGATATCACCAGCTCTGGAGTACATGCACTAGTGCAGTTTTCCCTTCCATTGACTTCATGGAAAGTAAATACATTATCAAAATTCTGTGTATTGTCAGCCTTGTGGCACATGCATTAGTAAAAGATGATGTAGGATGGAGGTAAACCATCACAATGTTAGCCACCAAATGGAGCTACATAGAGAGGCAAAGTTTTCTGGATCTAGAGTGAAATATGTGCTCTAATGTAATTATTCTACAGGTGCTGTTTCAAGCATTATGGGACCACTGGGGTGAGATTTACAGGTTGTATTGCAGTTCTATCTATTAGATTAGTGCAGAATAAAATGCCTTTCCTAGGGGGTATGTCTGCACTAGCAAGTTTGTTGAGGAAACGAATGCTGTCAAGCAGAAGTCACCAAAAAAAGTCACCAAAGCATGTTTAAATGTGCTTCCTCTGCCAACAGCTTGTGTCCACATCTTTTGCTCCCCCTTCGACAAGAGGGGCAGTGCACTGTCGGCATGTTTCATAGGAACGTAAGAACATAGAAGAGGCCATACTGGGTCAGACCAACAGTCCATCTAGCCCAGTATCCTGTCTGCCGACAGTGGCCAATACCAGATGCCCCAGAGGGAGGAACACAACAGGTAATCCTCATGTGATCCCTCCCCTGTCACTCATTTCTAGTCAAACAGAGGCTAGGGACACCATTCCTACCCATCCTGGATAATAGCCATTGATGGACCAATCTCCATGAATCTATCTAGCTCTTTTTTTGAATCCTGTTAAAGTCTTAGCCTTCACCGCATCCTCTAGAAAGGAGTTCCACAGGTTGACTATGTGCTGAGTGAAGAAAAACTTCCTTTTGTTTGTTTAAACCTGCTGCCCATTAATTTCATTTGGTGACCCCTAGTTCTTATATTGTGGGAATAAGTAAATATCCCCAAATGCCTGACAACACTATCTGTTGCTAAGTGTTGTGGGATTATGGAACAAGGCACAGGGCATTTTGGGACCATGCAAAATCTCCCCTCTGGCACCACTTTGTTCAGGGGCTTCCAGTGTCCTTCAGTGCTTTTTTTCCAGCTGCCATTCTCTGCTGTACACTCTGGAATCTGCAGAAAGAAAGAGAAGATCATACACTTGGAACAAATAACCCCAACTATACATACAATATGATGGGGGCAAATTTAGCTACAACTACAGTAAAACTCCATTTGTCCAGCATCTGATGGTCTGGCACTCCTGATGGTCC
>JANRFK010001605.1:28834238-28845996 GCA_030068395.1 Apalone spinifera | reverse complement strand
GTATGGGTAAGGAATGGTGTCCCTAGCTTCTGTTTGTCAGAGGGTGGAGATGGAGGGCAGGAGAGAGATTGCTTATCGCTTGATCGGTTCACTCCCTCTGGGGTACCAGACATTGGCCATTGTAGGCAGCAGGATACTGGGCTAGATGGACCTTTGGTCTGACCCAGCATGGCCGTTCTTATGTTCTTAAGTTCACTTCTCTCATATGCTGTTAACTGTGGCTAGGAGCTCGCGCATGGCAGTGAAGATCATCTTGAAACTACTGACAGAGGAAGAAGACTCCGAGGAGCCTAACAGTGTGTGTGATATGGACAGCAGCAACCTGTCATTGTGTTTAACAATGACAGAGAAGCTGTGTAGAGTAGACCATTGCTTCTGGGCTAGGGAAACCAGCACTGATTGGTGAGATCACATCAACATGCAGGTGTGGGATGAAGACCAGTGGCTACAGAACTCTGGGATGCATAAAGTAATGCTGTGTGCTGAGCTGGCCTCCGACCTGCAGCACAAGGCCACAAGAGTGAGAGCTGCTGTCTTGGCTAAGAAGCATTTGGCGATTGCTGTGAGGAAGCTGGTGCCTCCTGATTGCTACCAGCCAGTCGCAAATCAGTTTGGAGTGGGGAAGTCTGCCGTACTGCTGCAAGTGTGCAGGGCAATAAATTGCATTCTGCTACGGAGAACAGTGACTCTGGGAAATAGGCATAACATAGTGGAGGACTTTTCGGAAATGGGATTTCCTAGCAGGAGGGGGCAGGGCGATAAATGACACACACATTCCAATTTTAGCACTAACCCACCTTGCCACCAAGTATGTTAGCAGGAAGGGAAACTTCTTGATGGTGCAGCACTTGTGGATCACCATAGGCTGTTCAACACAGGCTGGGCTGGAAAGGTGCATGAAACACACATCTTCAGGATCACTGGCCTGTATAGAAAGCTGCAGGCAGGGACTTTCTTTATAGACCACAAGATTTCAGCAGGGGAATTGGCAATTCCCATTGTGATCTTAGGAGACCCGACTTTCCTCTTGCAGTCCTGGCTCATGGAACTGTACACGAGGGACCTGGAGAGCAATAAGGAGTATTTAAACAACAGGCCGAGCAGGTGGTACATGTTCATCGAATGCATCTTTGGGAAACGGAAGGCAAGATGGAGGTGTCTCTTTGGCAGGCTAAACCTCACCGAGGACAATGTTCCCATGGTTGTTTCTGTATGTGCACTTTGTGTAACTTGTGCAAATTGAAGGGGGGATTGTTTGCTCAGTGCTGAGACACAACATTTGGAGTCAGAGCTTGAGCAGCCAATGCTAGAGTAGCCAGAGGACCTCAAAGAGCTGCTGTGAACATCAGGGAGGCTTTGAGGGTGTGGTTTGGAAATGAAGGGCGCTGAAATAAGCCTCTGTTACAGTTGCTTTGCCTTGTCCAATGCAACACGTAGCCAGGAACATGCTTTTAAGCCTGCACCTGGGATCACAGTTATTGGTCTGTGAGATCGTTGAACAGTAAATGAAAGTGTTGCACCATTATAAAGTGTGCCTTTATTCATCCGAAAACATTGCAATAAAACTGAATGCAATAAAGCAGCTAATAAAGGAGGTGCTGGCAAAGGGTTACATCTTGCAAATATGTGTACGTCCAGGTATCATAATCAAAGTTGGGAGAGGGGTTGAAATGCATGGGCAAATGAGGATTCCCAGAAAGTGAAAAGGAATGGGGGGGGGGGCCTTCTGGAGACAGAATTTTGACTCTGCTGAGGGGAGGAGGAAGGACAAACCTATGTTGACTCCCTGTGCTGCTTGAGGATCTCCGTCTATTCTTTCATCACCCTGATCATGCATTCTGTGGCCTGCGTACTGAAGGCCTGGTTGTCCTTGTGGTTCTGCAGCTTCTTTTCCAGGCATTGTTCCTGACATCTGCACCCACTCAACCATTGATTTAGTACTTTGCAAACCAAATCCTCCCTGATTTTTTAGGATGCTTCCTTACTTGATGTAACCTCTCCGTCACAATCTCTGACAGGGCTGTCAAGGTTTCCGCTGTTCAGCACAATGCACAAAAAGGAGTCTGTTAACATTGAGTCCTACATTGTAACATTTTACTTCCAAATACCTTTTCCAACATTTCCACTCACTTTCCTGCTGACCATGCAAGGAGCACATCTCGGCAAACACCATAATCATGGTGAGTGAGAGGATAGGGATGGCTGGTGGCTGTACGGACCAAAAGAAATCCCAGCTGTGGTTACAAATTTTCTTTTGCAGGGCCATGGTTCTAATTGTGCCACACTTTTCCACAGGTGGGTAAGACCCTGGCAGACATCTCCCTGGTCAGGGTCAGCAAGGAAACTAGGGCACAACATCTGCACAGTTGTGGCTTTCACCCTGTTCCACTTTGATTCCTGCACAAGTAATTGATGAATGGTACAGGCCAGTGTTTCTCAAAGTAGTCCGTGAAACTGCTTTGAGAAATCTGTTAACTGGCCAGTTTGTTTACTTACCAGCGCCATGGCCACACAGCCTCATGGCATCTATTGGCTCCGTTTCATCATTTGCAGCCAAGGGGAGCTGCAGGAAGCAGTGGACTGGCCCACACCACTTCCCGCAGCTCTCCCTGGCTGCAAATGGTGAACCAGAGCCATTAGGAGCCATGAAATGAATGACAGGAGAGAGATCATGTGAGGACTACCTGTTGTGTTCTCTCCCTCTAGGGAAGTGGTTCCCAAACTTTATGGCATCACGCCTCCTTTTTGATTTTTGAGAAACCCTCACACCCCCCCCCACCCCAAAAATAGCAGCAAAACTTGTGGGGGAGAATTGACGGGGGGGCTGGGTCACCTCACGCTCCTCCCCCCCCCCCGGAATTTCTTCACTCCCCCCAGGGAGGCACACCCCCCAGTTTGGAAACCCATGCTCTAGGGCATCTGGTGTTGGCCACTGTGGGAGACAGGATACTGGGCTGAATGGACCTTTGGTCTGACCCAGTATGAGCATTCTTATGTTCTTATGAGGTTCCATCACCACAGCACAGGTAAGTAAACAAACTGACTTTTGAAATTTGATTTTGTTCTTCAGTGGAACAAATCAAGACCTTTTGAGAAATGTAATGAAAAAAATCCACGAAAGAATAAGCACCCAAAACCTGGTGGAGCGCACAGTGTGGATGAGAAACTGAGTCCAAACCACACAAAACAGGGACTTACACCTGGGCCTTCTTCATCCCAGCCCTAACCACTGAGCTATTCTGTGTGTTTCTCTTTCTCACAAAAGTCTCACAGAGCTCTAGAGAGAACATTTTCACAATCCTTGGTATGCAACAGATGTACAAGGCATCTGGAGATACATAAATTTTGTGTGCAAGAGAAAAAAATATATATGTGAACAAACTAACCAATTGCTGAGACAAGCCAGTAACAGTTGTGAGGGTTATAAATAATTGCACATATTGCTGTTTGGTACTTAGAGGTGGCAGGGCTGGCAAAATGAACAGGCAGAAGAAAGGTGATGTCAGAGGGGTAGCCTAAGATAACTTATTTGTAATGCAAAGAAGGGAATAGAAAAGGAGTGTGAAAAAGGGAGAGTTGGAAGGTCAGGGCAAACAAAAAATGACCTTTACAAATTTGTATGACACTGCTATATATTTTAAAACCTAACACACACAGAGTATGGCCTGTATTTTCACCAGTGCCTAGTGTTTTTGGATGTCCAACTTGAGATACTTGTGTTTTAAGCAAAAGCCTTTAGTAGCAGGGTATTTTAAAGTCTCTTGTGGGTCCCCCACCTTCTGCACTCAAAGGCTATGTCTACACTGACGGCTTCTTGCGCAAGAACATCTTCTGCAGGGGTTCTTGTGCAAGAAGTCTGGCGCAAGAAAAAGTCCACATTGCCATGTGCGAGCTGTGCTTTTGTACAAGAGCATCCATGTCAGTGTGGAAGCTCTCTTGTGCAAGAGATCTCTGATGGCCATTTTAGGCATAGGGCTTTCTTACACAAGAAATCCCTGCTGAGCATCCACACTGCCTTCTTGTGCAAGAGCTCCTGCTCAAGAGGGCTTACACCTGTTAAAAAAGAGTGTAGCTCTTTCACAAGAAGCCCTCTCTTACCACGCCATACTGTAAATTTCCTTGCGCAAGAGCGGGCGGGCAGTGTGGATGCTCTGCGGATTCTTGCGCAAGAACAGCCATACTTGCGCAAGAAGCCGCGAGTGTAGACATAGCCAAAGTGCCAGAGTGGGGAATAGCATTGGCAGGAGTTTTGGATGGCTTTCTTGTGTATTATTAGGGCCACAATTATTGACCTGCAAATTGTCTTCCCCGCCATTTGCATAGGGGAGAACTTTGGTATGGAATATTAATACTAATTCTAGGGTGAAATCTAATTCCTAGGCTTTCCTTATACTGTGTTTAAATTGCATTACTCAGACTTTGCCCTCCAGGTAAGGCAGAGTCATTACAGCTTAGAAAGGGAATGCAGCTGTACCTTATATGCTCCCATGACCTGGGTGGGCTATGTGCTAGATGGTCCATTTGAAGCTGCTAGAGCATAATCTATGTAATCTACCAGTCTGAAGGAGTTTATAATCTAAGGGGGAGATGTTCCCTCTCTATGCTAAAAGGAGCCTCCAAATAATATAATTTTACCTTACTAAATCCTCATTATCTGTATCTTTTGCTTTAGTTCATGCATAAATCTGTCAATAATACAATTAAGAATGCCAGGTGTTATGTCTAACAGCACAAACATAAATCAGTTCATTTATCATCTATAATTTTTTGGAAATGAAATTTTAAAAGTTTGCTCTCTTTGCTCCTATGTTACCGTTGCTGATGGCTGCTATTCTCCTGATCCAAATTATTAACCTCAAATATCTATTCCATTTTACTCTTCTCTGCATGGTCTCCTCTTTGGAAGCTTTATTAATCAGTGCTTCTCACAACGGCATACTCCTGATCATTGCCTTCGAGTTAGAGGTTTGGCTGCTGTGATGATTTTGGCTCTTCCTACATTCCTTGACTTTTTTTCAAAAAAGTGATGAGTTCTTATTTGCAGAAGGTTCCATTGCAGGAGTCTCCACATACAGGTTTGCTGATAAAGGTGGAATTTGAAACATGCTTTGTTAAATTGGTGCAACATCTGTGTTATGGACCCTCTCAGAAGATTTAAATCTGATTGAATTAGCGTAGCTTGCTCCAATTGAGATGGGCCAAATTTAAACCAACAGCAGTGTGTCCACTCAGGCATTGCACCCTCTTAATTAAACTGATACAAATTTCAGTGTAGACAAGTCCCGATAAACCCATTTTAGGAAAGGAATATCTTTTGAAGCACTCAGCTCTTTTCTCTAGTGAAGTTCCCAATTAAAACTCTTGGGCCAAATTCATTCCTGCAGTAACTTCACTGGCATCAATGACGTTTCCCTGCAAACTTTAATTTGGCCCCTCAGCCATATAAATCATTTGAGACATGACTCTTTAATTACAGAAGGAAAATTATTTCCTGATTTCTACTACAGGTCAGAGCTCCCTGATCCAGCACCCTCAGGAACTGAGTGGTCCCAAATGACGGAGTTTGCCTGACCAGGAGAGGTCAAGGCTCCTTACTGGATGTAGGCTCTGCTCAGGCTGGGGCTGCACTCTCTGCTGCCTGCTGGTGCCTCCAGCCCCGGCCAGGGCTGCATCTCCCACCACAGCAGCCCCGCACAGGGGCCCCCCTGCTGCCTCCAGTCCCAGCCAGGGTTGCGTTTCCGACTGGCAGCCCAGACCACATCTGCACCCTGCACTACGCCAGCCCCAAACGAGCCTGTGCTTCTCACCGCACCAACCCCAGGCAGGGCTGAGCTCCTGGCCACTAGTCCTGCTACCTTGCCACCAGCCCTGGCCAGGGCTGTGCTCTCCACCGCACTGGCCCCACAGGGGCTGCACTCCCCACTGCCAGTCCAACTTGGGCTGCACTTCTGAACCTCGCCAGTTAGGGGTCTCTGGTCCAGCAATATCCATGGTCCTGTAGGATGTTGCCAGACCAGAGAGTCACAAATTTTAGAGGTTCAACCAATGAAATGTAGATGATTAAGGAAAATATTTAGCTGATATTGTTCACTTACGTACTTATACAAGGATAGATTCTCCTCTGCCTTTCCGTCTCCTTGTAGTCATCTATGTCCTTGCAGAGCGAGTGTAAAATGGCACCAAATCAGAGTTTGCGACTCACACACGTTGTAGCATTTAACACCCACTGTGCATTCACTTTGTACACATTCCTAATCTCATTGACAGCAGCGTGCACCAGTGGAAGCAAGAGTAAGATCAGGCCAATTTTTCCAAATGTAAGCAATATGGTAACACACTAGACTGTAGGCAAAAGAGAGAACCAGGGCCATAGTTCTTAGATATGCCCATAACTTACAAGGACATTAGTTTTCACAAGGTTCAGCGTCACCTTCACATTTACTCTACAGAATATAAAAATTGTTGCTCATGTCTATATGATCCTCCCACAAACAGAAGCAATAAAATGATGGTTTGCCATTCCGCTCTCCTTTTCTTTTCTTTCATTCTCTTCAGAATGCTTACAGGTATGGCCGAGAAATAATATAACGTCTAGTCTAAAAATACGCTATAGAATCCACATTTTATCTTGAGGCTTTTTATTTTCTTGCAGTAACTTTGATGTGAGGCACAACACGGACTCATTATGCAGTTGGGAACATATCATGGCTACACATAAAGAAGGGATTACTTGAGCTTACAGTGTGGCTGGATGCTTCCTTTTGTCTCTTCCTCTCACTTTAAGTAACTATAAACAACATGTAGACAAGACAAAACCCCAGCAATGAACAAAAGCTGTCTGCATGTTATCCATCAGTATTATTTAGGTAGGACATGCTGGGCTGTTCATGATACACTCATACTGTAAGTGATAAGCCATAACATATGGTATTCATTTACTTCTCCATTCCAACAGCAATATAGTGAAGACAATAAATTTTCCTGTTTGTTCTCTGACCCACTGTTCTTGGGTTAAGCAGCATGTTTTGTCTACATTTGTCAGTTGTTACAAGCTTGTAGCTGCTGTGGACTAGGGTATTGATGAACCCTGGAAAATGGAGCCCTGAATAATGTATAAAGCATTAAACATGCAACCATTTCACAAGGGAAAAAAGAAAAAAAGAAGAAGTGTGTTATATGTTTTCTCTGTTGTAGCTCCTTCATTTACAAAACATATTTGTCAAGTCTTTTGCTAAGAATAATGCCATGATGCAGTTTCCCATCATTCTTGTTAATGGGACTGTCTTAGTGTTACAGTAAACAACTATAACTCTTGTGTCTCAGCCATTGTGAGACATGCTTCGTTTTTCCAGCATCCAATTAAAGGTGTTTTAAATGTCATCTCGAGTCATGGGAGTGGTTGTTTAGTCTCCAGTCCTACAGAAAAAGAAGGGGCATTTGGAAAGGGGTGGGAAGAGGGCTGTTTTATCAGAACTGACTGCACTAGCAGGATTCTGGTGAAAGTTCACATATTGGATGGGTTTTTATTTTTTAACTCATATCTTCAGAGAGCTGGAGGTGCTGTAAGAAAGAGAAATGAAATGTTTTGGTAACTTGGGAGAGGGGGAGCAGTCAGAAGCTATATTTAAAATTCACAAATAAATGTGATGAAAAAAGGGAAAGAAACTACATTGAAAATCTTGTTACTATATAACTACCTTTAATAGTCTCTAAATTGAAAAATAGAAATGATGGGTGATTCATGCATTTTGCAAAACAAATTAGTATCATAAATCACTAACATCTAGGTTTTCATTAACAAAAGAAACTGTCTATCAAACGTATGTTAAGGGCTGTTATAAAGAGTATGGTGATCAATTGTTCTCCAAGTCCACTGAAGGCAGGAATTGAGGGAGATTTAGGTTAGACATTAGGAAAACTTCCTATCTCTGAGAATAGGTAAGACCTGGAATATGGGGTTCCAAATAAGGTTGTGGAGTACCCATCACTGGAAATGTTTAAAACAAGTTGGGAAATAGACCTGTTAATGGTGGTGTAGGTTCACTTTGTGCTACCACAATGGAGGGGGCTGGACTTGATGATTTTCTTGAAGTCCCTTCCAGCTCTACATTTCCATGATTCTGTAAATGAGACCTGGAACCAGATTTTCAGTGGTTGGAAGCAGTTCCATGAGCTCCAATGGAGATACGCCAATTCATATCAACTGAGGAACTGGCCCATGAAATTCTTCTGATTTCAGAGGTTTACATCAAGGCTGCAGTAAATTACTGGGTTTGAGTCAGCCCCTGTGTGACTTGTCCACATCCCAGAAACCATCACCATGTTTGGCTCCCTAATCTATAATCTCCTCAGCGAGCCCAAGCCATGAAGACTGAACTATCCTTTGGTCCAGAACGGTGTTGAAACCCTGTTGGTAAGCTGTGTGGAAGATATTGGCAATGCTTTCATTGGTGCTATCTGTTCAGTAGCTAGACAGGGAGTGCTGAGAATTTGCACTTTTCACACATTGAATTCATTTGCAAATTTGATCCATTATTTGAAAAAGAGGAACATTACTTCCAGCATATGGATGTTTGCCTAGTTGTTTTTAATTTTAAGCACTGCATAATCTAAAATGGTTACTATTATAACTTTCCTACCTTACTGGGTATGTACATTTCTGCACATAAATTCCATATGCACATATCTGTGTGCATTGAAATAACAATATAGCCCCTCAATTTTCTGGGGTCTGACATTCCTAAAGCACTGTAAAGGGGCAGAGATTTCATGCAATGCACAGAGATTTAGCTACAAGACTCCCATTAACTTTAACATAGTCACACAGCTAAATCCGCACATACCTTGCTGAATATTCAACCCTGAATGTGTTTGTCCTCAACAAAATATTTAGGAACAGTGAACTAGAAATATTTAACATACACAGAAGTGGATGCACACAGTTGAAGTCAAGACTGTAAAGGATTTGAATCCTCTTCTCTACCTTCCTCGCAGATCTTCATTATTTTGCAAATGTGGTAAGGAAAGCAGAGTATTTGCTGATAACTGCTTCTGGCTTCACACTGACAGCTGATGCAGTCCATGTATAAATGATTTTGGCAGGTTATTCCCTAGGAAAATAGAAGATATTAATATAAGTTTCATACAGTAATTTGTTGTCTGATCCATACATTATCAGTAGGCTATTCCAGTCATATAGGAGCAATGTGATTGCTCATAAAGGTAAATATGATGGCTATGTAGGCGGAAAAGCCTCCAGAAACTGCTCTAAGGGTATGTCTACACAGCAGGGCCAAAGTTGGAATAAGCTACGCAAATTGAGCTACGTCTTTTGCTTTTGAGCTATTTCTGCTTTTGGCACTGTCTATGCAGCAGGAAGTCAAAGGAGGAACACTCCTCCGTCAACTTCCCTTATTCCTCATTAAAAGAGGGTTATAGGAGTTGGAATAAGAAATCCTCCAGCTCGATATTATTTCAGAATAAAGGCTGGCAGTGTAGACTCACACTATGTTATTTTAGAATAATGTCAGTTATTCTGAAATAACGCTACTGTGTAGACGTACCCCTTAGGACATAAGTACCCTTCTTACATGTACTACTGATCACAGGGTTTTTTCTGTTATAGTATCATTGAACATTTCTCACTGTAGCTTTATAATGTTTTCAGTTCATTGGCTCGTGCATATTAGCCTTGAGAGATTTTTAGATTCCTGTTTTATAATGAAGGTACAATATTCCTCTAGGAAATAGGTGTTCGAGACAATCTCTAGATGTTTTCTTATGCTGAGAATGTTTTCTAAGTTGAGGGGAGGATCACGATGTTATGCAGTAAGGTAGCTCTGACAGACCTCAGCCAAATGCCTTTATTAAGAGATGTCTTCATAACTGGAATCCCAGTTTGTTGTCACTTTGTGATTTGGAGGCACAGGCTTTGACTTTCAACCTGAGTACAACCTGATATACTGAGTATGTTCATAACATGAACCTTGCTAGTTTAATTCTCATCATTGCTGCCATCCTCGATTCATCTTCTGAAGTAAATTATGGATCCACTGAAAAGTGGGAGGAGATATATAATTCAAGGAGTTTTCAAGATTAATTTTTGGGAAGATGAAGAGCTCAACACATTATATGCTGAGTAGGTGTCTTTGAACAGTAACAATGCCACCTGTAGCACTAAATATGTAGTCTGAATTAATGTTTTATAGCAAGCAAGTCAGGAAGAAGAATAGTCAATCACTATTAGCTTGTCTTTTCCTAGCAGATTAAAGATTCTTTTCATGCATTTGCAATGACTTCTACAGAACAGGCACACTAATGTAAAACTAGAGTCCATCTCTTTCACTCACACATACCTCTACAATGTCAGCACAGTTCATACATTATCGCAAGTAGCAATAAATAAAAAATAGCTAAGCATAAGAAAATTTACTTGAACCCATACAGCTTGGAGGACTAAGGTGCTATGTTCCACAAAGGAAATATATTTCAGGGCACTAGCACAGATGAATAACATGCATCTCCCACCATAAGATCAAACTAACAACACCCAGACATTACACCATGATTCAATGTGCAAGAAAGAAGGTGGTGCTTCTCTGGCATGAACTCTGGGAGAGATTGAAAAAACTCATGCAGAATTTGAAAGTCCAGGTATGTTAGCCCGAGTAAGAACTCTGGCATTAAAATCCTCATAATGGACCAAATCCCATTCCCCTTTCTCAAACCAACATTGTCATTCAAGTCCGTGAAACAACTGTAATTATGGTAAAGGGATTCAACCTCTATGTGGTTATGTGCTTTAGGGTGTTTTTTGGGTAAATGTCCTGTCATCGTTCTGTGGAGAGGAGGTAGCCCCTCCCTCTAAAAAACTGGGAGGAGGTAGCCCTTGCCTAGGGGCAGGGGCAGGGTCTGGGGAGAAGAGGGGTTGGTGGAGGGATAGAGTCAGGCAGGAGGAAAACAGAGAGATGGAGAAAAACAGAGTCTGGATGTAACCTGACAGAAATGGGGTGAGAGGAAAGGGGCAAGGAGAAATAGAGTGTGAGCAGAGAGACTAAGGTTGGGTGGGACAGACAAAGTCATCCGGAGAGAATTCTTTCTTTTCAAGCTGGCTGGTCAAGTCACCCCATGTTTGATGGTATGTTCCTGAAGATCCCTGAGTTGCCTCCTGTCATTGAGTCATGTTATACTGGAAGCCCACAAAAGATTAAACTCTAATAAATGTCACCAGGTAGGGGCAGAGGCTCTGATTTTGGGCTAAGGGATTTGGAGTGTGAGAGGGGCTCTGAGCTGAGCCTGGGACAGGGAGTTGGGGGGGCAAGAAGGGGTTCAGGGTACAGGATCGTAAGGGAGTTTGGGTCCAGGGATTTCAGGGCTGGGGCAGAGGCTTCAAGTGCAAGAGGAGGTTAATGACTGGGGCAGGGGATCGGAGCTGGTTCCAGCTGGACACTGCTTACCCCAGGTGGCTCCAGGGTGGTGGTGCAGTGGGGCTAATAATGACCTGGGCATTAGACAATGAGAAAGCTGAGAGAAGGGAAACCATGAATTAAAAAAATACCAACAAACTATAAGAAAATGACCTTTACAGAGACAGATATTTATATTTTGAGGATTATATTTTGTTAAGCATACTTAGTAGTAAGTTATTGTGTGTGTTTTAACATTAACATTATATATATAATGTTATTGTAGGTAGATGGAATCCAATTACACTGCTCTACAGCCAAAATGCTTCTGAAATAAATGTAGTCAAATTTTA
>JANRFK010001605.1:28814273-28834138 GCA_030068395.1 Apalone spinifera | reverse complement strand
TGTTTTAATTGTCATATTTGAATTCAGCACATCAAAATACATAATAAATAGCCCCTTTTTATCTCTGAAGCGGATTACTTCTAAAAAATTGTAGACCAGTGTTATCTTTGTTCCAGTTAAAATTTAAGCTGTGTTATGTTTTGTTTACAACCAGCTGTGTTATTGTCACACCATGATAAAATGGTAGAAACACTCCCCAACCTCTCAGTTGCCAAATAAATTGAATCAACACTGTGAAGGACCATTGCTCAACCTTGTTTTAAAGGGCTCATCCTCTCCCAAGCATCCCCTTCGGGCCAAGGATGTGGGTCCACAAGCTCCCACTCCTCTGACTGGCCCTGAGAGTGGAGGGTATCCCAGATGTCCTTTCTTCTAGGTTGGCTTGTACCAGGCTTCTTTTCTGCCCCCTTAAGTAGCTACTTGGAAGGTTGGGGAGGGACCCAGGCCTACCCACTTCTCTGGGTCCCAGCCAAGGGACCCTGTAGAAGTTGCTCACTAAGTGTCCTTACCGTCCACTGCTACTCGCTCCCTGGGCCACTTCCCCAAGGACCTGCTCCATCCTTGCCCCCTTTCAGAGCTTTATCTGAAAATTCTCACTGTGCCCTATCCCAGGTCCTGCAGCTTGCCCTAGTTCACCATGCCTGGTCTTCAGCCACCAGACCTAGGCTTACGCTGGGTCTGCAATCAACCCTGAGGTGGATCCATCCAAGGTACCACTGCCTTCCCAGTCAGTCAGCCAGCCAGACAGTCAGTCAGTCTGTCCGTCCATCCCTGGGTCTGCCTGTCTTGAGCTCTAGAGAGGAATTGCCAGGTCCTGACCCAGCAACTTCTTTATACCAACTCACTGGGCCCAAATTGGCTGCAGAGGAAGCAGCCACTCTAGCTTGCCTGGAGGACTCCTTCTCTGCTCTTTTCCCAAGGCAACAAGCCTTTAGCAGGGAGCTTTGGGGCTAGTCCACCCCGTCACACTTGGTAAGTGGTTTTGAAATATGGTGACCCTCAGATGAAATAGGGTGCCCCTCCAATAACACAATAACTGAGAGTTCAGTTTACACTGCTTTCAGGAGGAAGGCAAGGAAAGACTTGGCCCCAGGCACTGAACTGTCATACCCAGGGTCTGAAATTAACCTCAGTTGCCATTAGCTTGACATCAGGGTATCTCCATTGACTTTAAGCAGTTACACTAGAACATCTTGTGGTGAGCGGAGAATCAGGTCATGAAGCTGAAGATTCTGACCCTGCCGGTTTGAAATCAATGGGAATGTTGCATATTTAATGAATATTTAATGGAAGCAGGAACAGTCCCAACCAAATGTAACATGCTTATATCCAGAAGAAAGATTGATGTTCCATTCAAGAACATCCTTCTAAAATCAGCTGGGTTTCAAAAAGAGAGCTGTTGAATCATTTGTATTCAGTGAACTCAGTGGTTTTTTTTTCTCCACTTCACAAATCATCTGCAAGCAATTTAGGATCTTCTCAGATGTGTTGGTGGTGCAGAATTATTTGCTAGTCAGTTTTCTCTGAAAACTTTTTGGCATGTAGATTGTTTGGGAGTTGGCTGTGAATATTCAATGTAAGTCATTTTTCTAGGCAAGCTCTGGGAGCAAGAATAAAAAGTTTGCTGTAGAGAAAAGGTGTGGAGAAATGTCTGCTACTCAGAGGGGCCAACCAGAAATGCTAATCATAAAATGGCCCGATACAATAGTGATTCATGACCTATAATTAACTAGCACAGAAAAATGAATAGTAATATGCTGCTTCCTGTGTAATAATACAGAGTTTCAGAGGCAGGCAGGCATCAGAAGGGGAGGTCACAATGGTGGATAGCACCATCATTTCCCCTTTCTGTTGGGAACAAACACCTCTTAAAATGTGAGTATTTCTGCCTGGAGAGGAGCCAGGACTAGGGATGACATGACCCTAGAACAGTGGTTACCAACCAGTAGATCGGGATCTATTGGTAGATCTTGAAGCCTCTGACAGGTGATCCTGACTGGTTTGGCCAAGAGGCTATCAAATGCCTGCACTTCAGTTGCCCCTCCCTCCACTGCTATGCATCTCCTGCCCTTTGCCTTGGAGCTGCCTCTGCCCAGGAGCCTCCTGCTTGCAGGACAGAGCAGGGAAAGGAGAGGAGGGGGTGCTGATGTCAGGGTGCCCCTCCCACACTGTATTCTTTCTCTAATGAATGTGGGGTGGTCACAACTGGGCTTGGGATGGAGGGAGTTTGCTGGCTGCTTTTGAGAGTGGTACAGGTCCAGGGCAGAGGTGAGCCTGCCTTAGCCCCACTGCACCACTACCCAGGAGCCACCTGGGGTAAGCAGTGTCCAGCTGGAACCAGCTCCGATCCCCTACCCCAGTCATGAACCCCTTCCTGCACCTGAACCCCTGCCCCAGCCCTGAACCCCCTGGACCCGAACTCCCTTACAGATCCTGTACCCTGAACCCCTTCCTGCCCCCCAACTCCCTGTCCCAGGCTCAGCTCAGAGCCCCTCTCACACTCCAAATCCTTTAGCCCGAAATCAGAGCCTGTGCCCCAGCCTGGTGTAAGGGAGGAAGAATGGAGGAGGGAAGGAGGATGGAGTGAGCCAGAGGTGAGGCCTTATAGAAGGGGCACAGAGGAGGTGAGGCAAGGATATTTGGGGTTTGAGGTAGATCCTGGATTGCACTTACATTCAAAAAGTGATCTTGTGCTTAAAAAGGTTGGAGACCGCTGCCCTAGAATGACATCCTTGCAGCATCCACTCCTGGCAGGGCTTCTGACAAGTCTCCTGAAGAAATTACAGTTGCCCCTAGAAAGACTTGCCCTCCTGGGAACTAGTAGAACCTCATGGAGCCTACTAAATGGTGCTGCAGTTCTTTGGTGTGTGTGTGGGGGGGGGGGGAGGAAAATGACTTAGAGCCTATCTACACTAGCAAACTGAAATATAATAAGCAGAATCACAAAAGGAGGTATTAATTGGCTCTAGGTCATGTTACTGATATCTATAGCAGAGAGTCTGAGTGACATAGTTGAAGATATTGGTAGACACAAAAAGGACAATCAGATGTTCTTTGGGGAGATGACAAACAATAGCACTTGCTCACATGGTTTCTTTGTAGAGAACTATCCCTGGAGTTCAGGATCAGGTGAGATTTTCAAGAACTATGGGATTTCCTAATTCATGCAGAGCCAAATGCAAACCAATGGGTATGTTCTTCATGTCCTTATTCTCTTTATTCCCCCCCCCCCCCAACACCTACAGCCATCTGTATTTTATACTAGCTTTCTCGTTCATTGGCTTTCCATAATCCATTGTAAGGTTTTACATGGACACTCATAACTTTAGCACCTCTGAGCCTTTTGTATAAAATCAGTAATAAAGCAAAATCCTTTGATGACTTTATGGAATCTCTGGCCCTTTTCCCTTTTTGGATCAGAAATATGCTTGTGGTAAGGATATTTTAAATTTATATTATTTTTTACTTTATTAATTTCAATTCTTAATATTTAGTTAATTGTGTGATGGACAGCATCATATGTTTAGGCTATTCTGTTTGCTATTCCTTTGAAGTTTGGTGGGATAATTAATCACTTAAAATCTTGTAAAGATAAATAATGAAAAATTACTGTACTAAACAATACATTTTAACATACTCAAATTTGAGTCATAACGGAAAATGGGAACTTATCTCCTTATTTAGCTGCAAAAGTCTCTCTTGGAGTCTTTCTCCATCCTTTTATAGTTGGGAAATTAAAGTTAATTGCCCCACAACCAAAATTATGCCTTTTGTAATGCTAACTCTTCATTTATATAGAACAATAAAATCAAAAGGTTTGTGCTTGGCCCTAAAAATGCTAATTTTTAATGCCAAATATGACTGGATCATTTAGTTCAGATCAAAGAAAAATCTAAATCTTTCTCTTGTGGGTTGGTATATTTCTTATTTAAATTTGATGGGCCATCTTTTCAAGAAGTGCACAGAGGTTTTGAAGGGAAAAATATGATAACTGTTGCTGTCTGGTTTTGAAATTGTAGGTGTAAACACATTTTTAGATTTAGAAACTATCCAGAATTCATTTATCAAGATAATTATTATTTTCCTACCACAGTCCCCCACCTTTAATTATAATGCTGTAACATTCCCCTTTTTATTATCGTTATTTCACTACATCTATTATTGATTAAACTTATTTCCCAAGGTAAATTACCCTCTTGTTAAAAATGACTTATGAAAGCCAGGAATCTATCCCAATTTGATTTTCCATTAGTTAGATGGTATACAGAATATCCTGCACACAACTAACTTGAGCAGTCTTTGAATACCAGTTATTGGTCTCTGTTAGGGTAAGTGAGTCTGTTTGTAAAAAAGACTTGGATTTATCAGCTGAATCAATTTGATATTAAGTAAGAACAGGGTGTCTTCCTGATATGTGTGTATAGCTCCTTCCTAAAATGGGTTTAAATCTTAAAGCTCTTACTAAATAAAGATTGCTATTCACTAGACCGCAGAGACTGGTTCCTTGGTTGACGGCATCCTAAGCTAAGTCAAAGCTACCTTCTTTTTGTGCCTTATGAAATAACACCCATAAATTCCACCATTTTGCCACCGTTGTCAACAAAGTAAAAAAAGCTATTTGTGCAAATGAATAGTCTTACATGTTTCTGAAACATGTTCTTTGATTAGAGCTAAATATGGAACCAATATCCTGTTTTGCGGAGGAATGATCGTCACTTCCACATGTGTTCTGCATACAAACACACATTAGAATCATCTGTTGAATGACAATTCCATTTAATGTCAATTTCCATGGAACAAAAGCAAAACCCTTTGAAATGTTTTCACAAAACCAGAATTGGTTCAAAATAAATGAGACAGTCATGAGAAGCAACAAGTAAATGTCCATTTTTTAAATTAAAATATGAGCTTTTTGATTTGGGGAGACTCTCTCATGAGACAGACTCTTACACTATGTAGCTTTTCATCAAAAATGTTCTAACAATTTCTAATATATTGTTCCCTCTTTTGGCCAACCAGTTAGGTAATATTTGTGGGTTTGCAATGTTGTTTCTGCTAGGATTAAAAATGATATTGGAGTCAGGTGTTTCTTTCATTCAGTCCCATTTATGTACAAAGTCTGAACCAAGTCCAGTTTCTGTGAACACAGTAGGAATTGAATCAGAGAAGATAGTTTCTTTGCTCACATTTCTGATCCACCACTAAATTCAGAAAGTTCACTGTTACCAACATTTTGGTTTAAAAACTCAATACATTTACACAGCAGAAAATGGTTAAAAAACCAAGAAGGTTCAAATCAGAATGATTCATTTAAATTGACCAGAGCACTAAAATTCAGTTTGTCATTAAATGTCTGAGATTATGACTTTCCATCTTGATCTGGGATAAAATGAAATTTAAAATATACTTGAAACTCTTCAATTCTGTAACCTTGCAAAACAGAGTAAGGTGGACTGAAAATTTTGCCAGGGCAGCAAGGGTGCTGCAGGGTCTGGGCATGAGGGGACAGGTACTGCCCCCAGCTGCTATGGGAGTGTCAGGGAAAGGTTGCAGGGGAAGCACTTAGCTGCTGTTTCCCCACATGGGGTGAGGAGGAGCAGCAGCATGGAGAGCCGCTTTCTCCTCTATGCCACGGGTGTTCCCAGATTAGGGACTCCCCAAGTACCGAGATTCAAGTGTATCAAAATTTTCATTGGATGGGAAAACAGTTTTCCACCTGACCTCCTTTACGTGGTAACTAGTGCATCACATAACTTGGTAATGTATTACCCTCATAACCCCTGTGAAGTAAGGTAATGCTTTTAGTTCATTGTGGAGTTCAGGAACTAAGGCACAGAAAGTGACTTGTCCAAGGCCTATGGCAAAGCATAGAATTAAGCCTCAATCAGAGACCTTAACCACCAGTCCATCCTTCCTCTGTCTGTTTTAGTTGGCACAAGTAATAAATGTGACAAGTTTAGAGCTTTGTAATATATGTTGAGAATATAAACAGTGCATGGACAATTTCCTTAAGTAATAGTTTGGCTAACCTAATCTGTTTATCTAACAAGATAAATTCTTCCATTCATTTATTACACAGCTTTTCTAAAAAGTGTGACTGACCATTAGTCAGAAAGCTGACTCAGATAATTAACCATTATTAAATGCAGCATGTAGAGTCCCTTCTCTGTAGGAACTTCAGCCACATTCTAGGTATAGCTTTAAAATCAAGGGTCATCTTATGCCATCAGTTATTATGTAACTCCCCATTGAACTCTGTGTATCGGACCTGGGTCATAAACATATTCATAGCTCATGGTATTTTTTTGTCAACAGAAAATGGACAATTGTTACAGGTGGGTTATAAATTCAGGGAAGCACAATATATTTCAGTAAACCTAATGTGTATTGACCCACACAATGTGTCAATCAATGGATTTAAAATGAGCTAGACATTTGGAACAGATTTAGTTTAACATGGTTCCCCAGGCTTAGCATTACTGAGATGAATATTCTCCTTAATCTCCTTTACAGTATTATTTTCAAGTCCTTCCAATTTAGGTTCCTTTGAATTATTTTAGGAGGTTGCAAAATGACATATTAAACTCAGTGTAGAACCCTAGGCAGATATAAATTAAACATCAAATTGCTATACTACAAATACTTGGTGAGAATCCATGTTGTAGTGAATATAATTTACAATGCAGGGGTTAGGCCAGGAGTGGGACCTAAACAGGAAGGGGCAGGGCCTAAATGGGAAGGGGTGGGGCTACCCCACCTCTAGACCATGATTGGTCTGGAGGTGGGGAAACCTCTTTGCCCCCCCTCCCACTGGGCAACCATGCCCGGGAAGAGGGTTGGCACACTCCTGCACCCCCAGGCCAATCAGGACCTGTGGGTGGGGGAGCGCGGTAAGCCTCCTCCCATCCTGAGAGGAGCCGTGGCACTTTGAAGTGCCATGGGCTCCTTGCAGGGCCAGGGCAGGGTGAAGGAAGCTTTATGCAGCTCCCCTCCCCCAGGCCCTGATTGGCCTGAGGGCTAAGGAGCGTGCGAAGCCTCGTCCGCTCTTCCTTCCGCCCTGCAAGAAGCATACGGCACTTCAAAGCACCATGTGTAGGAGGAAGCTTTGTGTGCTCCCCTGCCCCCAGGCCAATTAAGGCCTGGGGGCGGGGGAGCAGCAGGACCTCCGCGGGCTGGATCCACCCACTTGGTGGGCTGAATCTGACCTGCAGAGGCCCATTTGCCCACCCCTGGGTAGGCGGTATGGAGGCAACGATTTTTTTGAACCACCTCTGCACCCTCTGATCTTAGGCTGCTCTGCAGGCTGGAGAAATACCAGGTATGTAGACATCCCTTAGGAGATGTCTAAGACACAGCAGCTCTCCCAGTCTGTCCTTGGGACCATGCTGCTGCCCAGAATCTTTGGATTTGCTCCAGAGAGACCTATGTCAGGGCTTGCTGAGGGTCTTTGGAAGGAAAACCAAATATGCCTGGCCCTGGGACTATCTGCATGCCTGGCTGCTCTGGAGCTATGGGCACTGGAAATGGAAGCTGCCAAGCAGACATCAGGTAGGATTCTATCAGAACTGGGTAAAGTCAAATCATCTCCGCGAAAAGGGTTGAGATCTCCAAATCAGTACATTCGAAGGGAAATGATTTCTCAGCATTTTTCCAACCAGCTCTGCCTTTAGAGTGTGTGGTTCCCACATTTTCTTCCTAATCAGGAGAGCGCAAAACTTTTTAAAAAATGCTAGCTGAAATTCTCGCCTAATCCCATGAATCCGTGGGCTGAGTCATTAAGAACAACCACAAATATCATTAGGCTTATCATTAAATTGGTAATGCTGAATTTAATGATAGACAAAGACTGAGGACTTTGACTGTACACTTGACTGTGAGGTTGGGATGTATATTTCCTACTGCTGATTGAGATCACAGGCCTTGTGTAAGGACTGTGACCCTTGTAATGATACTATAACTGTGCCTGCCAATTCTCAGATGTAGTCCACAATTCAATCCCACAGTCCGTATAATGCATGATGCCTATTGCCATGCCAAAGTTGTGCATTTGTGGCAGTGGTGAGAAAAGGCTGGCTATACTGAATAATTTTTCAGGATTTTGTTTTTAAATCAATTTTGTTTCATTTTTCATCTCAACTGGTCTGGATGCCAGAGTTTCTTTATCTTCCCCTGTCATGAATATCTTCTCTTGCTCCAGGTGAAAAAGTATGTGTGTTTACAATGTAAGATGCACAGATTGTTCTTCTAAAAACACTGTATTGGCATTGATGTTTTGGCTCTTAAGAGGCAGCAGGGTTATGACACAAGCCTCTCTTTGATTAGCTCATATGCGTGGCACCAGGAATTCAAGTACAAGAAATTGCCAAACTGGAATTAAGAGGTTCCCTCTGTAACAAATGAGGTTGGTGACATATGAGGGTTTTAAATAATGCTATGGAACCATACACAGAACAGAATACACTGATTATCCCAGAGAATGTGTTGAGGTACTTTTATAAATTGCAATAAATGAATAGAAAGGCATCACCTTTAACATTGTCTCTGTTCTCCACATGGTTCTGATCTTTCTATCACGGAAGCCCCTTAATTTTGGATGTAAATATTTGAATATTTGAGGATGCGAAGTTGCACCCACAAAGCTCTCAGATAATCTTACTGATTTCTGGAAAATGAGGTTTTCTTCAGATGAAATGTTTGATTCTATCAGGAAACTGAAAACCTTTGGGGGTTTGGGTTTTCAATTTTCTGACCAAATGCAAGCATTTCCTGCCAAAAATGTCCATTGAGATAAAACTCACGTTTTTCATCACAATGTTTTGATGGGAAATTTTGACTAGTTCTCAAAGTCTGTGTAGTCTGGGTGCCAAAGGAAGAGGGAAGGTTTGGGTTTTGTGGACATATTGTTTGGCAATTTAAAGGTCAAAACACAAAAGTTCTGGGAGAATGCTAAGGTGCAGCAGTCATTCCTTTTGGTCAGGAAAATGGATAGAGTTTTTTCCATCTCCAAGTGAGAGTCACTCTGGGAGGGGTATGTTACATTTTCCTACAACTGCAGAACCTCTTGCACTGCAGAGGGAGTTCACAACAAAGGAAAGCTGTTGCTATCATTGTTCTTCCTCCATCTTCTTCCTCCTTGATGGCTGAAAGGAAACAGCTTTCATTCCTGCTTTTCATTGCCGCAATCTCTTCTCATGGACATCCTGTGTTGGCTAATATCTATGGCAGAAAAAGTACGGAGGCAGACAAACAGGACTGTCTAGATCCAAGAGTAAATTTCACTCAATCTTATGAAACAGCATCATATTGGGTATTAATGGACCCTGAAAATTAATTTGCAGCACTCTGTTATGTGCCAATTGATACATGAAAAAGTGCTGAATTGTCATCTGATGCTTGCATAGCTTTCAAAATGGTGAATTATATGCTAGCAAGTTTGAGTGTCTGACTAGCAAATGATATGGGTGTTGCTGCATCATTTCAGGTTGTGCTGCCTGCACATCTGCAAAAGAATATTGTGATATGTGTAATGACCAAAATTGCTGACACAGTCTTACAAGGGAAAGCAAAAGGCTTGTGGGATCCAATGTCTGCTCCCACTCATGTCAATCTACACAGAACACAACATAATAAGGAAAAATAAGTAGGAGTTGGGAGAGTACCACATGATGACACACTTGCAGGCATGTGGACTTCTGGTCAGTTGTTATGTTCCTTTTGGGTAAGCAGTGTTAGGTTGTTTCTTCTGGGCCTTGTTTGACTTTCTCTGAAGTTTCTCTAGAACTACAATTCCTGGGTGGAATTCTTTCTGTGGGCAGATAAGACTTGACGTTGTCAAATAGTAGCTCCTACGCTATCACTGTCCAAAACCCTCCCTGCCCACAACCCAGTGTGTGTCCCCATTGAAGCCAATAGGGTGACACAGGCTAAGTCAGTGTGCATTTCAGCTCTTTGGAAGATCATGGAGGTGAATGATTGAAGCAATAAGAATTTAAATAAACTGCTGTGGGGGTTCAATTGTGGTCCAGGAAGCATTTGCTGACAGAGAGTTAAGTGGTCACATTTTGTAACATCCGCTGGTTCCACATGTAGAATGGCACTAAAAGAAGTTTTAAAATTGCACATAGTACTTTCCTACTGTTATACTCCAAGATACCATTTAGTGTTGTTGGCCGTTGTTAAGCAAGAACAACAAGGAGTCCAGTGGCACTTTGCAGACTAACAAATTTATTAGGGCTTTAGGGTATAAGTTTTTGTGAGCAACAATGGAAGGGTAGACAACACTCCATTGGAGGAGGCCACAGAAATAACCTGCTTATTAAGATGAGGTCCATTTTATGAAAGAGTTAGGCCAAGCCTACACTAGACCTGTAAGGTCTAGAATACATAGAATACATAGCTGGAGTTGGCATTTCTTAAGCCGAGCTTGGTGGTGTCCCCACTGCAGGAGGTCAACAGGAGCAAACGCTCCTGTCAGCTTCCTTTACTCCTTGCAACTGTGAGGATTACAGACCTGTCGGGAGCTGCCCTCGGCATTCTATGTATGCATCTATACTAGACCCACTTAATCAGACACCAGAGTGTTGATCCCCTGTATGGCAAGTAAAGATGTTCACTTAGCTTAACTGCTGCATTCTTAGAGTCAGAAGGAATTAGAACCCTTAGGATAAAATGATGAAACAATTGGCACATATATAAAAATAATTGCATAAAAGCATGCCATAGAATTATATGGGCAGGAAAAGAGATTTTATTATCTTCTAGTCCTTTCCACTGCAATATTGCATGATATATTTTCATTTAATTTTATACTGATTTATTTCAAGATCTGGAGTCACCATTTAAATGAAAATACTCCCAAGTTCAGTTTGGATATGTCTGAAAGCAGACCCTGTGTTATGGGGCTCAGGCAGATGTGTCTCCAAACTTGCTCTTACTGAATGGCTGTGTAAATCTGATTGCTAAGTGGATTTTCAGAGGTGGAACGCTCCATATTCTGTGATATTACAAGATTTTCCACCACAGAAATGATGGTGGATTTAGAGTAATTGTATCAGAGTGTAGATGATGTGTCTGCTGTGCAAGAAGATTCATTATCTGGAATCTCTAATCTGGTGGATTTGCCTGAAGATGAAATTTTGCATCTTGTACCTTAATAATGTTTTTCTTCCAATTTGATGAAAGCAGATCAAGAGACTGTTACCAGTGCTGGCAACTGATATGGTGTTTCCTCCCTTTATGATAATGCTCATTTTCATTTAACCTAATGGTACTGAAACATTAATAAATCTAAAAAAAATCAGTAGTGTCCGCAGGAATAAAAAAGTGATGCATTGAATTTCCACTAACCAATTACCAGGATGCACACACATACAATAAATGAAGAGAATATCTTGTCACTTACATTCAGCTTGTAATTAATAAATCATTTACAAATATTTAATTGTACCCAGTTACAAAGGCAATGCCCAAAAGTTGAGCTCCCATGCTCCCTTCCTTTTCTTTGCACGGAATGGGGCCTGCATTTGTGAAAAGGGGGAGGACAGGAATGGATTTAAATACCACAGATGATGTGTTGTTTGTCTTTTATCACTTTTGCATGTGAGTTCATTCCAGAGGATAGCGATTGTCTGAGTTCACACACATACGAGTCAGTAAGGCAGAGGATAAAAATCTCGTGAAAGTATCTCAGGGGTATTACCGGGGCTGTGGTCACCCAAACACTCCAAAAGAACCTATGAGTGAGCCCTTTTCACAAAAGCAATCACTCTGCATCTGACCTCTCAGTCCTCATCCTCCAAGGAAATCTGCACAAGACATTCCAAAGAGGAGTCTGGAAGCTTTCATTCATAACTCTGATGAACCATAAAAATCATGCAGAGAACAAAGATTTATGGCTTATTACAACAATCTAAAAACCACTAAATCCTTCCCCATCCCTCAGCTTTCTTCTTCTCTCTCTCTTTCACTCTATCACTGGAGAGGCACAAACAGGCCACTTCACGTTGAACGATCCCTTGAAATATGGGTTAAATACTCATACAAAACCATCTACCCCACCTAGTGACATCTGGGTATATTTGACAAACCTGACGAGCTCTGTGTAAGTGCTAAAGCATCTTTCTCTCACTAATAGACGTTGGCCCAATAAAAGACATTACCTCAACCATCTTGTCCCTGTAATATCCTGGGACTGACACAGCTACAAAACACTGCGTAGCAAAGTCAAAAATCCATTACTGTGTTGGCTTGTGCTCCAGAAGGAATGACAGAAACTGTAGTTACCAAATAGCATAGGAGAGAAATAGTAGGGAAAGAGAGATGTTATTTTCAAACTGCTGAGAGGTTATTATACAATCAATAGAGAGTAAAATGAGCAAATTAGAAACTATATAAAAGCACTTGATAACATCCCTTTATTCTGTTTCAGAAAAAGCTATTAATAATATGCTTATTATATTTCTTGTATCCTAAATTATAAGGCTACTACTTAATCAGTGAAGGCAAGTGCTCATTGAAAGATATTAATAAAAAAAGCTTTCCCCCCTGCATGTTGCTTTAGTTTCTCTTATCTTTTTCCATCTCCATATTTCTGAACAAATATTGAAACGTATAGATTTCTGAAATTAATCGGCGTGTGGGTATAAAGCTGGTAATTGCAATATCAGTTAGTACAATTCTTAATGTTCTTACTTATTTGACTAGCGATATGTGAAAATGTTTCAGAGGTAGCTGTGTTAGTATGTTTCAGCAAAAATACAAGGATTCTGGTGGTACCTGAAAGGCTAACAATTTTATTACGACATAAGGTTTCATGAGGTGCAACTCAGTTCTTCAAGTGCATGAAGTGGCGGGGAGAAACAGATAGTAGATATACAGATATGGGAGTGTTACATCAGAGCTAATCCAATCAGGGTGGATGTGGACAAGAAGGTGAGAATAACTAAAGTGGAAAACAACTTGTGGTACTGAGTGAGCCCAGTCCTAGTCTCTGGTCAGACCCATTCTGATGGTGTCAAATTTGCATGTGAATTCCAGCTCAGTAGTTTCTTGTTTCAGCCTGTTTTTGAAGTGTTTTTTTTTTTAACTTGAGGATGACAACTTTCAAGTTTGTGATTGTGTGTCCAGGGAGAGTAAAATGTTCTCCCAGTGGTTTTCTATGTTACCATTCTTGATTTGTGTCTATTTATTCTGTTGCACAGAGGCAGTCCGGTTTGTCCAATGTACATGGCAAACGGGCATTGCTGGCACACAATGGCATATATCCCATCAGTAGATATGCAGCTGAATGAGATGTTGATGGAATGATGCTTGTGGTTACGCCCTAGGATGGTGTCACTAGGATAGATGTGTGGACAGAGTTGGCAATGGGGTTTGTTGCAAGGATTGGTTCCTAAGTTAGTTTGTCTATTGTGGGGTGTGTGGTTGCCAGTGAGTATATGTTTCAGGTTGGAAGGCTGCAAGTGAGGGCTGCCCTACCTCCCATGGTTTGGTAAAGCAAGGGATCATCATGTAGGATAGGTTGTAGAACCTTGATGTGTTGGAGAAGTTTTAGCTGGGGGCTGTAGGTAGTGACCAGAGCTGTTCTATTGCTTTATTTGTTGGGTCTGTCTGGTAATCAGTGACATCTGCTAATCACCTGGAACTATCAAACTGTTTCTTCACTTCCCCAAATGGATATTATAATTTTAAGAATGCTTGGTAGAGATCCTGTCAGTGTTTGTCTCCTGTCTGAAGGACTGTAGCAAATCTGGTTGTATTTTAGGACGTGGCTGTAAACGATGTGTTCAGGATAAAAGCTGGAGGAGTGTAAGTAACTATAGTAGTCAGAAGGTTTCTGGTATGCAGTGGTATTTATGTGACTACAGTTATTTGTCCTGTAGTGGATCTCAAGTGTGGACTGGTCCAGGCTAAAATTGATGAAGGGGTAGAAATTGTTGAAATCTGGTCTAACTCTTCAAGAGCCTCCTTTCCATGGGTGCAGATTATGAAAATGCCATCATTGTAGCACAAATGGAGGAGGAGCACATGGGGTCAAGAGCTGAGGAAGCTTTCTAAGTCAGCCATAAAAATGTTGGAGTATTGTGAGTCCATACGGGTACCTATAGCAGTGCCACTGACTTCAAGGTATAAATCGTCCCCAAATCTCAAATGGTTATGGGTCAGAACAAAGTCACAATTCTCAGCCATCAGCTGTGCTGTGACATCATTGAGGATATAGTCCATCTTTGTAAGGAATGTTGGTGTAGGGAGCTTCTTCATCCTTAGTGGCTAGGATGGTGTTTTCTGGAAGATCACCATTGGATTGTAGTTTCCTCAGGAAGTCATGATGTCTCAGAGATAGCTGGGAGTGTAGATGCATTTGGCAGAGCGTAATTATGCAGACTGCAAACACAGCATTTCCTGACTGCCTCTGAGCAATTAGAAACACACCACAGTGATACAGAAGGAGTACATAATTAATTGAGGCAGACCTGCAACCCAAGAGCTTTTCATTATTAGTATTATTATTATTGTTTATTATTTATTCATTTGTAATACTGTAGCAGCTGGAGCCCTCATCATGCTCAGAACCTCACTGTGCTAGGTGCTGTACAAATGAAGGTGAAAATCCTTAGCTTCTGTCTCTGCTGCATGTAAATTAAGGATAAAATTCCTCTTCCCAGCACAGGAATTGTGAGACCTAATTTATTAGTGCTTCTGGAGGTCCTGTGAAATCATTTGGATGAAAGGGGCTACCAAAGTATCATTGCATGTCGTTATAATTACCAGGCATAGACATAGCTGCTTGGCACAGCATTTGCAAGAGTTTGAAATGTTATTTTATAATTTAGTTATTTCTTCCCGTTTGTATTTTTGCGGACAGGGACCAGTGTCATTTTGGCCCCAAACTCTATTTTGTCTAAATGATTCAAATGAGGCTCCTGACCTTTTCTCGGGCTTCATTTGCATTGACTGAAATGCATCCCCCTCTATGCTTTTGGTATGTGCCTCCTTAGGAGATTATAAACAACTGGAATGGGATAACAAGAGGAGTAAATTGTGTTTAATGAAATGTGGTAATAGGGTGTTCTGCAGTTGTACATGTAATTTAGTTTACACTGAGGCAACAGACAAAAAATAATTTCTTCATGGCATGGTTTTATAAGAACAATTATGCTGTGTCTAGACTGGGGTGATCTTGCGCCACAGCTATGCAAATGAGGCTCAATGTTGCATTGCATAATCAGCATAACGGCTTTGCGCAAAAGGGTTTTTCTTGCTCAAGAAGGGCAGTGTAGACAGTCCCGTCTTGCGCAAGAGCCTCTTCCGCGAAAATGGAGGCTCATTAGCTATGCAAATGAGGCTCGGTTATATTCCAATGCTGAGCCTCATTTGCATAGCTCTGGCGCAATATCGTGCCAGTCTAGACGCAGCCTTAATGTGGAGTTTAGTTAAAAGTGAATGTATAAACCTTCACATGGTAAAATTTCATCTTGGAGCTTGGTACTTGTCTCCCGTACACCTAGCAAGAAGGAAGCATAAGTAGTATTAACTCTAACACACTGGCTAAGTTGCAGTGTTCCCTTTAACAAAAGTTTTCAGGAAGTGCACTAAAATTATCAAAAATGGAGGTCATGCAGCTGCTCTAAAACACTCCATTGAGCCCCTCTTTGTGCCAGTGTACATTTTTCATCCTTAGCTTAAGGTTGTATTAATAAAGAAGAGGTCTGCTGCACATTATGCATCTCCTGATCTTGGCTATTTTACAGAAACAGTAGGCTATGAAACTTCAGAGTGATTTTTTGCTATAATAATCTGCTTCTGTTCCTACTGATGAGGATCTACTGCTCCTTTCCCTGACCTTCTGTGTTTGCCAGCCAATCAAGCTTGAACAGTTTCAGCAGTGTTAAACTTCACAGCTATTTCTGTTACCCTGAGGTCTGTCCCCATCGATTTTTAAAAAGTCAGCATGCCAGGAATTCATGTCAGATGTCAGCAAGCTTCAGAGTCACCAGCGATAACCTGCTGTCTCAGCACATTGTAGTAGAACAGAGCATTCATGTTGTTCTGTTCCTGATTGTCTAGCGAATTGGGAAAACATTCTGCAAAATACAGCAGCTTCACTGGTGGAAAAAATTGCTGAACAGCACCAGCATAGTAAGACAAGACCATCTGCTTACTTCTCACATGCCTCATCCCTCTTTTTACCTGGATATTTTCCTTGTTTCATTTTATTTGATAAGATGAGACAGCCCTCTCCCAGAGGTTATTTAAAAAAAGTCATGAAAGAGGAAAAGTAGTACTTTCATTCAACACACACCTAGCCTGTGGAACTCATTGCCACAGGATATCAGTGAGACAGGATTTCAGCAGGGATTTGAAAAGGGATTGGGCATTAATCAAGAGAAATAATATCTGAAGTTAAAATAGTGGAATTTTTTAAAAAGTGCTTTGGAAGGCATTTACAATCTTTTGTATCGGAACATAAGTCAACCCACTAACTAAATGAAGATTAAAGAGAAACATTTCTTGTTGACAAGTTATTCTTTGTCACTTTCAGTGATGCAGGTTTTCTTACACTTTACACTGCAGCATCTAGTGCTGGCCACTGGAGATTGGACTACATACCCATAGATCTGATCTTGTGTGGAAGCTCCTATGCTCTCTATGGAAAGTCTGAATTCTCACTCATTTTCTTTATGTTTCATAGCATCAAAGAAATATTCCAATACCCAGACAGTCCACTCCACTAAAACTGCAACATCTGCTGTAGTGGGAACAATTGCATTCTTTCCTACTGGAGGTTTCATAAACCTATCCACTGTAACATTCTGGTTAAACTGAAGACAGCTTATATTGATTTTTATGTTTCACATGTTTCTCCATGTGAAGGACAAAGAGACTATCTAACTAAATAGTTTTCCTTAATCAGGAGGAGAGAAAGAAAGTCTTCAAGGTCAATTATGGTGCAAGATTCCTTTTATGATCTCCAACACCCTGTCTATTTCTTCAGCCTTAATAAGCATGCCCACCCCCTTTTCCCCATTATACCAATTACATTCTCCCTCGGAGGATTTTTCCATTCAAGCTGGTATTTGTTTTCTCAAAGTCAAGCCCAGCATTGTTTTAGTGATATGCACTGCTGACCTTTTAGAAACTATCCTGAACTTCATGAATTCCTTCACCCTTCACTTCACTTATTACAGCTGTTGGTTATTTTGTCTTTTGCTACGTTAGCAAGCAGGGTACACTCAGGAAATATAGATTTCTTCTGTGAGGATAAATTGGTAAAATATATAATGTAGTATCAATTGCCCTACATGCCCCAAACTCCTGCCTTTGGTAATGAGGCTGCAACTAATGTTTGACTCAGATTGGTCACTAATGGGGAAGGGAGCTACTCAGAGACAGTCAAGGGAACTGCTTCCCATTCTCTCCATCTTAGGTTCTCTCTGGCCCCCATTACAGTAATATCTGAGCACCTCACTGAAAGGTAGGGCAGTGCTATTATCTCCCTTTTACCACTAAGGAACTAAGCCGCAGACAAGCTATGTGACTTGTCCAAGGTCACACAGCAGACTGTGCTTGAGCAGAGAATTGAACCCATCTTTCCCAAACTCATGCCCTAACTACTGGGCCACCCTCACTTACATTTCCAACTTAATAGCCCGCCCATTTGTCCCTTTAGTCTATGCCCCATGAAATGCAATGAGGCAAGAACATATTGGCGTGTCTGCAATTCTGCGGGAAAAAATAAAATAAATCAGGTGTCAGAAAAAGCTTTCTATAATCAAGTCAAGGGATTACCCTTGTGTAAAACCAGTATAGGTGAGTGCCAAAAGAGGCCTATTACCTCACACTGCATATAAAATAGCAACTTGACTAGAATAATGTCTGGGCTGTTTGTGTTGCAAGTAAAGACATATTTAACCAGATAAAGCTGAGGGGCTTAGTGCTCCATCTATGATGTTTAAATTCTCTGGCCTGCTTCCCTGAGATCTAAATGCTGGAGTCTGTTTCTGAAGCCATGATATTTCCTTTGCTGTTACTTACAAGTGTCAGGATTTCTGCTAGAAAAAATTTTCATTAAATGGTCCTACACAGCAATGGTATGAAGTGGCCCTTGGTAGTAAAGGTTAACAAGTGTGGAGTTGAGCATGACATGCTAAGTTAAATTCCCTGCAAAGTCCAAATTTGCATATGGACACTGAAAGAATAGACTCTACTCCTTCCAAGTCACCTTTATTGCTTGTCACTACAGCACACACTGGATTGTGCACTTTTGCATGCTGAGGTAAGAAAGAAGTCCTGCCATTGCCTCTGGTATTATGTGTTTATAATGTCTGTAGTTCTCATGGTAGATGCACATGCAGTAAATGCTGGGCATTAGTTAAAAAGAGGCACACTTCTTTCCTGGGAGAGCTCTTTGTCTATGGGCAGGGCTCGACAATTAGGGCAATCTACTCACCCGTGGTGAGTAGATTTTAGCCCAGTGCAGCCGCACAGTGCGGTCAAAACGTGCGCAGCGCAGTCTGCGCAAGCGCAGCATGCCAAACCACGAGGCTGGTGATCAGGACTCGCCGCCACTTGTCAAGCCCTGTCTATGGGTATGTCTAGACTACATGCCTTTGCTGACAGAGGCATGTAAATTAGACATACTGACATAGTCAATGAAGTGGGGATTTAAATATCCCCCGCTTCATTAGAATAAAAATGACCGCCACATTGTGCCAGCTCAGCTATTTGTCAGCACAAACTGGCAGTCAAGATGGGGAGTGGTTGACAACGAAAGTCTTTGCCAACTGATCCTGTAAACCTCGTTTCACGAGGCATAAGGGATGTTGGTATGTCTAATTTACATGCCTCTGTTGGCAGAGGCATTTAGTCTAGAAATACCCTATATGTAGACAAGGCAGACAGGCAACAGAGAGAGACGAAGGGGAGATCAATGATCATATGTTTACTGGGGGGAAGATGGTGCATCCTCTGTGGCAGGGCATGGGGATTTATATATATATATGTAATATACACCTTATTACTATCTCATGGCAGAGGGGAGAGTGGACTGTGGTAAAAGAAAGAAAAGGGAAGAGGTAGGATGGTGAAGAAGATGATGTACCTGGCAAATGGGGGAGAAAGGAAGAGAGGTAGAGGGGGAGAAAAGAGAAAAGAGGAGTGACAAGAATTAAGGGCAGTGAATTTTAGGGTACATCTAGACTGCAAGGCTATTTTGGAATACCGAAGGTATCCCAAAATAGCTACCCCACATCCAAGGAACACGTCCACCATTTTGAAAGAATTTTCAAAATAAGGGACGCATTATTTCAGCATCCCCGTAAACCTCGTTCCACGAGGAGCAAGGGACATCTTGAAATAGTGCTTTATTTAAACATTGGGTGTCATGTAGATGTTCCAAATTTCGAAATAGCCTATTTCGAAATAAAATTGAAATAAGATACACAATTAGCGCAAATTCCATATCTTATTTTAATTTTAGAGTGCAGTTTAAACATACCCTTAGACTCCACCAGGGTGCTCTATGACTCCCTGGGACCACTGCGGCCACTGGTGGCAGTGAGTTTGACAGAACTGAGCGTGCTGCATGGGCTTATGTTTTAGGCCTTAATCTTACTACAAATGGTTGTGTCTGAAGTGTCTTATCCTTTCAGTATGTGCATGTGCTGTGCCTAAATGTCCTGCTCTTCAGGCTGCCACCTCTGAGACACACAAAACCTGGGACATCCAGGAACAATCCTAAACCCATAAAACCTGGTAGCTGCCAATGTGAATTGAGCACCCTTACATCATTAACTACCTTCAATAAAGGGAAAATCCTGGGAAAATCTGGGGATGTGGCAAGCATACCAGCTCTCCTCTCTTTCCCC
>JANRFK010001605.1:28801107-28813851 GCA_030068395.1 Apalone spinifera | reverse complement strand
CGATGATCTCTCGAGGTCCCTTCCAGTCCTAGTATTCTATGATTCTATGATTAAGAAAAACTTGCTATTGGAGAGGTAAGCCCTGGATCAAATTGCCTAAGGAGGTTGTGGAATCCCCCATTGGATGTTTGTAAGAACAGGTTAGACAATCATCTCTCAGGAATGATCTAGTTATTATGAGGTCCTGCCTTGAGTGCAGGGGATTGGACTAGATGATCTCTCATTGTTCTTTCCAGTCCTATATTTATGTGGCTCTATTACTATTATCCCCATTTTATGGCTGGAGAGACTAAAATACAGAAATATTGGCTATGTATGAAGGTGTACATATTTGTGCTTGCACCTCTGAAAATCTGGGGTAATTTAGTGACTCTTTATATGGGTTTATTAACAGATTTACCATGATGGACTCTGTGCTCATTTTGTCATGACAAAACTCTTTGGCCAGAAATGGAAAGAGTATGCTTGCAACAAGATTGAATGATGTGGCTAGTGAAACACACAAAACAAAGGAAGAGAGGGACTTGCTCTTGTGGAGGGATGGGAGAGGACAAACTAGACAAAGATAACTATTCCTCTACTAGAGCATTTCAAGCTGCATATGAGTCAACAGTTTGCCCTTGTAGCCAAGAAAGCTAATGGTATATTAGGGTGCATTAGGAGGAGCATTGCCTGCAGATCTAGAGAAGTGATTATTCCCCTTTATTCGGCTCTGGTGAGGCCACATCTGGAGTATTGAATCCAGTTTTGGGCCCCCCACTATAGAAAGGATGCAGATGCATTACAGAGGGTCCAGTGGAGGGCAACCAAAATGATTAGGGGGCTGGAGCACATGACCTACAATGAGAGGCTAAAGGATTTGGGCTTATTTAGTCTGCAGAAGAGAAGAATGAGGAGGGATTAGATAGAGGATGGAGAGAGGATGTTCTCTGTGGTGATGGATGGCAGAACAGGGAGCAATGGTCTCAAATTACAGAGGGGGAGCTCTAGGTTGGATATTAGGAAAAACTGTTTCACTAGGAGGGTGGTGAAGTACTGGAATGGGTTCCCTAGGCTGGTGATGGAATCTCCATCCCTGTAAGTATTTAAGACACATCTTGACAAAGCCCTGGCGGGGTGGATTTAGTTGGGATTGGTCGTGCTTTGGGCAGAGGGCTGGACTTGATGACCTCCTGAGGTCTCTTCCAACCCCAGGATTCTAGGATTCTATGAATTTGTCCCATTATGGCTGGGCGGGCTGGCCATAAATACAGCCCCAGTGCTCAGGGAAGTGCAGAGGTTATAGCTGTATTACTCTTCTGGAGCAATGCTGCTGAAGAGTATGGGGAACAGTCAACACCTTCAGCCTGGCTCATGCACCATGCATTGTTCAGAATGTGGCTGTCTGTATGAAAGGATGTTGCAAGTTCCTCCCTGCCAAGTGGAGCCCAGGTGCTCCAGAAGGCATTCTGCTCCTGTGGCTCACTGAAGTCCCTTCACTGCCCCTTACTACAGGCTATGGCTAAGTGCCACAATTGGGTATTAATTGACGAGCTCAGAATCCTCTAGCAAGCAAATGACAAAACCACCAATAGAACTTAGGAGCTCTGAATCTCAATTCCCTCCTCCTAAGAACATAGGAATTGCCATACTGGGTCAGGCCAAAGGTCCACCCAGCCCACTATCCTGTCTGCTGACAGTGACCATTGCCAGGTGCCCCAGAGGGAGTAAACAGAAACAGGTGATCATCAAATGATCCCTTTCCTGTCATCCATTTCCAGCCCCTGTCAAACAAAGGTTAGGGACACCATTCCTACCCATTCTGGCTAGTAAGTATTGACAGAATCCACTAGACTCCACGAAATTGATGTGATCTCCCTGGAGAGCCACAAATCATCCCAGTTCATTTGTGAGGGGAGCCACTTTGGATGCTTAAAAGCTACAGAATTGGTTGTCTCAAAAAATTCTTTTATAAACAAGCTTGTGCCTTGCCATCTGGCTGTAAGCTTGTACAATATGTTACCTTTCAAACCAGAGGAAAAGCTTTATGATCAGGTTCTAATTTGTCAACTGCTTACAGATCTTTAGATTACAAACCATATTGTTTAGGGCAAAGTTGCTCTCTATATTGTTTTTTACAATGAGTGGGGGAAGCAAGAAAGAAAAAAGGAAACTTGAAAGAGTTTTAATTGCACAGGGATGTCATTGCCTCTAGCAAGAGTTCTCCTACTTCTGTCATAAATTTTTCATATTGCCTCGTGAGAGGGAAAACTGGAAACTTTACCCTCTAAGTGAAAGTCGATGAACCTCATACCAGACTCAGATCCCAGTAGTCCTGCACTCAGGAATATTAATTTAATTAAGATTGCTACAATAAATTCTGTGAGCGAACTCTCCTGGCTCCTATGGTAACTCACTCGGAAAAATAAATAAATAAATAAATACATAGAAAAGGCATAACTATGTATGATGGAAGAAGACACAGTAGTACCGTGTCCTCAGAATGGTTGTACACTTATCAGAACTGACAGTTTAAGAGACATGTGAGACATACTAAAATTGAAGACAGGGATTTTGGGTGGAAAAACCATGTGATTATATGTAGAGTAATCATTTTATTTTCATTACCCCGACATATCTGCAACCTAAGAAACCTGAAGCCCTGAAAAATTGCTTCTCTTTCTTCTGGGAAACAGGGCTGGGGCCATGTGGGGCAGTCGCCATAAGCTATAGGACTAGGGAGACCGCTCTTCTGAACATACCACTAGGGGGCTGCATTGTTTCCCATCTTCAAAGTGGACCAGATGACCTCTATTCACCCTGCATGCTACTTAGAGGCATTGAGCACAGGACTGGAACCTTCTGTAACTCCCTCTGTGGCTTTGGGAAAGTCAGTTTAATTTTTTTGTTCGGGTTTGGTAGGAAGTATTAATTAGCAGCCTGAAAATAAGTAAAGACGGCCTACCTCTCGTCTGATTTCCATGTGTGTCTGTTGGGAGCACCTCCATTTCAGTCAATGGTCTTAGAGCCTTATTAAACCTGCAAATTTCATTGTGTGGCTTCTTTGAAGATGCTAGTTCTATAAATACAAAAGGGCTTGCAAGAGCTTCAGAATACAGCAATGTGCTAGTTTGTTAGGACTGATCATGCAGTTTTTGGCCATTGTTCACTAGGAGAGACCTTGTTACAGACTCATACCATATACTCTTAGATTGTGCAGGTAACATTTGTGTCATACCAGAGCGCGGAATTCTTATTTTAGACTCATTTCATTTCCCAATCTAAGCTTACATGCAGAATTATGTATTCATTTTTTTAAAAAATTGTTTAATTAAATATGTAGGGTCAAATGGAAGACTTTGAATATTTTTTCCTGCACTTTTAAAAGTGTATTTTTTTTATTGTGGTTCCCTGATCTGTGCCTAAATTCATCTCTACATGAGGTTAGTATTTGCTGTTATTGAGACAAGGTCATATCTTCCAAATACTAGTATGCATACAGTTAGATTAGGGTGATGAGGTGTCTGGTTTTCGACCAAAACATTTAATCAAAATGGCTCCAGTGAGTACTGCTGACTGACTGTCTGATTCGCAGTGCTGCTCAGTGAGGCTGGCAGGCTCCTTGCTTGATCTGCCTCCCATGTCCTCTGAACTCCTCAGTCCCTGCCCAGAGCACCTTCCTATGCCCCAAATTTCTCATGCCTGGCTCCATCCAGAGCCCGTGCCCCCTGCTGGAGCCCTCACTCCTTCTCCCATCTCAACCCATTGATTCATCCTGTGAAGCAACTGGCATGTCCCCCCTCCAGTTCCTATGCATAGAGGCATCCAGGAAGTTCTGCATTTTCCCCTGCCCCAAGTACCACCCCTGCCACTCCCATTGCCTGAGAACTGCAGCCAATCAGAGTGATGGGAGCAGGAGACAGAGAGAGGGACATGCCAGCTGCTTCCCAGGAGCTGCGTGAGGTAAGTGCCTCCTGGAGCCTGTACCCCTGACCTCCTCCCATGTCCCACCACTCCAGCCCCAGCCTTGATCTGCCTCCCATGTCCTCTGAACTCCTCAGTCCCTGCCCAGAGCACCTTCCTATGCCCCAAATTTCTCATGCCTGGCTCCATCCAGAGCCCGTGCCCCCTGCTGGAGCCCTCACTCCTTCTCCCATCTCAACCCATTGATTCATCCTGGAGCACCCTACTATTCTCTTACCGCGTCATCCACAGCCCCACCCTAGAGCCACACCTTCTGAGCCAGCCTGGTAAAAAATGAGGGACGAAGGGAGGGTGGGGAGAACAAGCAACAGAAGGAGAGGGATGGAGCAATAGTGGCAGAGCCTTGGAGAAGAAACAAGGCCTGGGTGGGGCCTAGGCGGAGGGGTGCGGCAGGGTAAGGGTGTTTGGTTTTGTGCAAGTAGAAAGTTGGCAACCTGAGACTAGGTTCCAGTGTCCTTGCTTGTAATGGGCAGCACTTTACCAAGTGGGGTCTAATAAGATCAGACTAGGCTATCTAATGGTCCCACATGTTTCATTGACTGTCATGGGTCTGTACACAGAATTTAACATGAGTGAGGGGATCGGAATATGGCCCACAGGGCTTCTTATAACAAGTACATTTTCTGAGCAGCGTTGAGTCTGGTAAGATAGATATCACAATCTCTTGCCCTAAGCCATTTCTATCTGTGATTTTTTTCACCACAGAATTTAATAGATAAAATCTATTTTTTATTTCATAAAGTATTCCTTAAACAAGATTTGCATTTTATTCATGAGATTTAAAAATTGAGATGAACAACTAAGCTGACTGAGGCCATGTGATGGCTAGAAGGCTGCTAAAAATAAAGCAGCAAGAAGCAGAAAATAGCCAATTGTATTTTAAATTAAGTAAGCTTGGATGTATCATGAGAGTTTTTTGCCTATCTTTCTAGCTGCCCTTTGCTAAATGGCACAGTTCACTAAGTTGCATAGATTGGTGTTACCGGAGGCAGCACAGAGCCCTTAACTACAGTATCTGTTCCCCCTATTCCTTCAGGGCTTATTTGCAAAAGGGCAAGGTCGCCAAATGTGATATTTAGGATCTGGTTCCTATTATAGCAAAACAAATACAGTGCTACATGAATGCTTCCCTGTTTTAAGGCAACCTTTGACAATTTTTACAAATGCATAAAGGTTTCTTCCTGTTTTCAGATGTTTTGCACAGAGATACCAAATATGAACCTTGGGGAAGGAAGGAAACATGTAACCAACCCTCTGGCTCCTAGAACAGTTGAAAAATTTCAGCAATAATAGCTGACAGCTGCTGGTTCAAAGGACTAAGGATCAGGGTCAAATATCTTCATGTTCCTGAGAACCCCAGGCGCTTGTCTCCAAGTAATGTTAAATCAACCCTTTATGCTCCCAAGGAAAACAGGAATGGATTCTGATCTCATTTACAATGGTGTAAATCAGGAGTGACTCTCCCAAGCTACTGGTAATGGGGAGACCAACTAAGCCCATCCTGCTCTCTCTACATGTGAAGGTAAGGCACTGGGAAGCTCCCCTTCGAGCCATTTCCATAGGCTAGAGGAAATGGAACCCCTTTTCCTTTCCCCAGTTCATCCCATTCCTCAGTCAGATCCATGGTTTTTGGTTCCTTCCTGCTTGTGTTAGCAGAGAGAAGCAGAGCACATTAGGTTTAAAAGCAGGGAATATGTGCCCTGCTTGAAAAAGAAGAAAACCAAATGACACTCACTGAAATACTTGAAGTTACTAAAGTAAATGGAGTTTAAATCTGACATATAACATTTGATTAGTACTGCTCGTTGACTCCTGATTCTGCTCAGAAGACATATAGGTGGTGTGCTCCTATCAAAAATAGCTTGCATTCTGGTATGAGCACTCTAACTTGTTCAGATACACGGGATCAAAGAAAGTCACTATCAGCTCTCTTGCTGTGGTGCTCAACACTCTGGGGTGCACAGAAGTGGTTATCTGACTCCATCCTAATCCTAGAGGCAGCATGGGGCCAGGTCTGCTCCTGGTGTAATTTAGAGAGTTTTGGGGATGTTTTTGATACACCAGTTTTCAATATACCACAGGGACGGTTATATCAGCAAAGACCACAGGACAACTATGTGATCCTGTCACAACTCCTGCTATTCTACACATAACAACATGCCCTTAGGGTGCAGGAGTAACAAGGGGATGGTATAGAGCCAATTTTGCTAGCTTGTCACTACACAAAGTTTTCCTGTTTTGTCTGTCCAGTTGTGGCAGCTTGGAGTTCTGTTTGTGCTACTACCATGTCGCAAAAGGGATTTGTGTAGGCTAGGTTCCAATCCCCAGGGTATAGACCCCACTGAAAGTAAATTGACTTGATGTTAATCAGTGTCATATGACAAGACCCTAAGGGTACGTCTACACAGCAGTGTAATTTTGGAATAACTGATGTTATTCCAAAATAACGTAGTCCGCAACTACACTATACGCAGTTATTTCGACATAATGTCGAAATAATGGCAAGCTGGAGGATTTCTTACTCTGACTTCTGTGACCCTCATTTTACAAGAAGTAAGGGAAGTTGGAGGAAGAGTGCTCTACCTCCAACTTCCTGCTGCGTAGACAGCGCCAAAAGCCGAGTTCAGCTATTTGGACTTGGACTATGCAGTTGACATAGCTGAAATGGCGTACCTTATTTCAGTTTTAGCCCTGAGGTGTAGACATGCCCTGAGTGATTTCCAAGGTCCCATCACAAGTTAGCAGGAGAACTAGAAGCTCTGGCTCATAGACCCCAGCTCCAATCACTAGATAGTACTCCATGCCATCAGTTAAACTCATTGGCTGTGTCTAGACTGGCAAGTTTTTCCGCAAAAGCAACCGCTTTTGTGCAAAAACTTGCCAGCTGTCTACACTGGCCGCTTGAATATCCGCAAAAGCACTGACTTCCTACTGTATGAAATCAGTGCTTTTTGCAGAAATACTATGCTGCTCCCGTTCGGGGAAAAGTCCCTTTAGCGCAAAACTTCTGCGCAAAAGGGCCAGTGTAGACAACTGAGATTTGTTTTGCGCAAAAAAGCCCCGATGGCTAAAACGGCGATCAGGGCTTTCTTGCGCAAAAGCGCGTCTAGACTGGCACGGACACTTTTCCGCAAAAAGTGCTTTTGCGCAAAAGCATCCATGCCAATCTAGATGCTCTTTTCTGCAAATACTTTTAACGGAAAAACGTTTCCGTTAAAAGCATTTGCGGAAAATCATGCCAGTCTAGACACAGCCATTGATTTTCCAAGCTGTAAGACTTGGCATTTGTTAAATGTGCTCTTAAAATAAGGTAAGTTGAACAAAAGCCCTTGTTTTCAGTGCATGCAGCTGTGAAGTGCAGCAGATGGGCTGTTTGGGAATTTGGGTGAAAAGAAAAGGATTTTATTCCTAGTTGTTTAATAGCACAGCCAGGAAGCAGGTGGCAGGCAATTCGCGCAAAGTAAGGACATGAGCCAGGCAAACAGGGGATGTCTGGTTGCAAACACCACTTGCCAAGCCTGATCTTGCAAGGGACAAAGTGCCCTCTGGGAGAAGCTGAGCATCCTCTTCTTCTCACTTCCAAAGGAGCTTGAGGTAGTGTTCAGCATCCTGCAGGCTTTTGCCTTCCATAAACCTGACAGAGAGCAAAACCTAATCTAAGAAAAAGTGTGTTTTTCTCTCCACTTCTTTATAATCATGCTGCTGCCCGGAGTTGCCACAATGGCTTAGCTCTTGTTTTACATCCTGGCAGCTGGGAGGTAAGGTGAATCAGAGCTTTCCACAGGCTAGCAGTTCAAAGAGTTTCCTGGAGGGACAGAAGGCATTACCAAAACAATTATCCAGTGTGAAAGTGCTGCTGTGCTTACCCACTAGAAATGCTCACAGCACTATGCAGTCCAGGTGGCATCTACTACTGTTGTAGAGATCCAGAGCACTTGGGTCCCGGAGCACAAGCAATGAGCTGTTGTAGCAACAAAGGAGAGAGCTGTTCTCATTCATGCATGACTTCTTAGGAATTTTGCTGTAGGCTTTTCAGGTCAAAAATGACAAACTTCGCTTTTAGCCTTTCCAAACTAATCGTCCATTAGAGGTCTGCCTTCTGACTTTGTTCCATCCACAGCAATATCCAGCTAAAAAGACTGCATTCCCAGGAGATATTGAAGGACTCATAGGGTACAGGTGGCTGGTAGCTAACATTTGTGTGAATGTGTTTCTTCATCTGCTAGAACAAGAGACAGATATCCATATATACATACCATTTTCTGGTTACTTTATAATACAAGACCCTTTATTTTTTCACTAGCATGAACTGCCAAGATATCTTTTTCTTTTGAGGTTAGGTCTCTGTACTTTTCCTCCCATGAGCTGCTGACTGGTTTTCATTTTGATATCTTCAGTTTCATTTGTTCTTTTCTCTTTCTTATCTTGTACTAATACAATATACGAAATATTGGTGTGGTCGTGAGATACACACACCGTGCGCATCTTGCCTTTCAACAAGACACAATACAATTTACAGGAAAATATAAAACAGTCCCCAAGGTCTCCATCTCATATTGGCTAATAGATTGATTTTGGTCACAGGAACAAATCTTATTATTCTTGCTCACTTGCACTGGAAGGTGTATTAGAGGCTTGCTGAGTCAGCAAGCTTCACCACATATAAACATTTGGCTTTCTTCTCCTCTGCAGACTTTACTATTGGGAACATTGAAATCTCAGGTTGCCACAAATGCAAATTTTATTTTTAATATAAAACAGGGCAGGGGTTTCACTCTGGAAGAAGATGATGCACTTCTCCTGACATAGGTGCTAACAAATACCATGTGGACTCCTCTCAGGCATTCAGCATAGCCTCGACCACTGATTGAACAAAATGGGTCAGACCTGGCAGGCTGCTTCCCACCCCCCTGCAGTTATATACATTAGAGGTGGGAAATGCTGGCTCAAACAAATTAACAAAAACCCAACCCCCAAACCTTAGCCATTTTCTAAAACTGAGCACAAAGGGGACAATTTAAAAACCTTTTGAAATGTTCAAATAAATGATGGATGGGGGGAGGCTTGTCCCCTTCTGCATTTAAGTGGATTATCCAGCCTGAAGATGTTTCCAATTAGCTTCCTAGAAATAGCTGAATTTACATAAGTTCTTATCCTTTCTCACTACCACACCCCTAGAGCCCAGTCAAGGATATTTTATCTGCTACCCAAGCTCCTGGAAATCCATGATGACCAATCATCTCAGGCTTTGGCACTCTTACAGCTGAACTGTCTAGTTATATTGACTCTCTGGCCCTATGCTACCACTGCTCTCAGATGTCTTTGAGACGCCATCAACTTCCTGAAGAAAACTACAATCAATTAGTGATCTTCCTGAAAAAAACATCCTAGCCACTCTGGATGTTGAAGCTCTACAGACCAACTTTCCACACAAAGATGGACTACAAGACATCAGGAACTATATCCCTGATGAAGCTATGGCACATCCGGTTACCGAACTTTATGCTTTTGTTCTCACCCACAATCCTTTCAGATTATGGGGATGATTTATACCGTCAAGTCAGAGGCACTGCCCAGGGTCCCCCACAGTTCGCCAGTATTTTTATGGCTGACTTAGAACAATGATTCCTTGGCTCCCGTCCCCAAGTGCTCCTCCTCTACTTATGTAAAAGTGTTAGTCTTTAAACTGCCACAGGCGTCCTTGTTGCTTTGCTGAAATAGACTAACACAGCTACCTCTCTGAAACAAGGGAAATGTTACCCTGAGATGATCCTAAGGGAAGAATAGGAACCTTCTTAAAGTCATCTCTTCATGTGAGCACTGTATCATTGGTGCTTGCATGCAAAACAAGACAGGAGAACATGCTTTTTTCCTATACCAGGTAGTCTCTGATCATGATGATGAGTGCAGATATGTATGTCTTACAACAGAGATACCATTCAGTGAACAATTACTCTAGGGCAAAATCCTGCCCTGACCTAGGAAGCCACCAGAGGAAAGGAACAGTAGTAGCTGCATGCTGCAGGCAGAGTAGCTAAGGGTGGGAAAGGAGAACTGGGGCTAGAAGGCACTAATCCTATTTTGCTGCTACTCTGCAAAGAAACAGTGTGCCCCTCAGCTATTCTGATGGGCTGACCAGAGCAGTGTCTGGTCCACAGACTGCACCCATAGAGCCATGGTGCTCTGGCCAGCATAGCTGGTCCCACCCCCTCTTGAGGGTTGCTGCCAAGCTGCTTGGAGTTGGGAGTGAAGAAGGAGACTTTCTGCACTCTCTTTACTCTGAAGTTCACCAATTCAGCAGGGGCAGGATTTCAGCGTAGCTTTTACAAGGAATTTAACTTTGGAATCAAGGCTTTTGCCCTTCTGCAAAGGTCAAGGGCTGCGTCAAAGGGTTTTGATTCTTAGATTGACAGGCAGTCTGTAAGCATGCTGTATATACCTTCAGACCACATTCTGGGAGCACTGTCTCCTCAGACTCCTCTCCCAATCCAGGCAGAAGTGTTTTCTTCTTGAAATGTCTCCCCCTATTGTGTTGGTCACCCCAGCTGCAAATGTTGTGTATGATCTTCAGCCTGGGTGATTTGAATTTGTTTCAAACAGCTTTCTGACAGCAACCCTTAACCAAATCCTTGGAGATTTCCCCTACAAAAAACTCATGACAACTTTGCTTCAGGCTTACAATGGTCAATGCAAGTGAGTTGTTTTAATGGTGAATGGCCTTATTAGCAACACTTGTTCTTGGATCAATGCCCAGGTCTAAGCTGGGTTGAGTCACAGAAGTGCAGGAGCGGCGAGGGGTCCTCTGGCACCTTATATGAAGTGCAGGAGTTACCCATTTGTAACTCATGTTGGGAAATCCAACTCTATGGAAGAACCAGGACATGATGGGCACCCTCTACACAGGAGACAATGATGGCAGAGGGGGATATTTTTAAAGACAATTAATTGCTCTTGGTTTCAGCCTTTTCCTAATTCATCTATTGTGGCCAAAGCCAGAGACCTTCCTTTCCTGTTCATAATAAAAAGCAGGCAGTTACATTCTCAGTGAACGATCCACTCTTGCCTTACTACCACGCCCAGTGCTAATTACCACGAGCAATCTAGTTGATTCCTGACAATAGCCATTAAGCTTGGCAGTAAGTTAGTGAAGGACTTGGCCCTAAGGGGTTAAATTATAAAACAGTGACTATGCTATCAAATGGTAAATAAGCCATTTAAGAAGACAATAAGAGTTCTCTGCTTCTGGTACTGGTCTTGGATCTCCCTATTGATGGGCATAGTGCTGACTATGATTGTTATTTATTATTTTTACCTCCAAAACAGCCCCCGCTGAGATTGTGGTAGGTGCTGGACAGCCACAGCTGAGAAAAAGTGCCTGATTGAAAGAGTTAACAGTCAAAATAGGTAAGACAGGCAAAGGATGGCAGGGGAAACAGACACAGAGGAGGGAAGTTACTTGTCCTTGGTAGGTCAGTGCAGAGCCAGAACTAGAAGCTGAGGTGCCTGTTTCCCAGCCCACTGCCTTGTCATCCTGGCCATGCTGCACCACCGTAAACCTGATAAATTCTATCTGTGGTAATATTTAACCCATCAGAGAGGTTTTCAGTCTTTAGCACTTTTCTAAAGGGCGTGATTCCTCGTGAGGCACTGGGATGAAAATGGCCCTTGCTGTTAGAGTTGTATGGAATATTTGAATGAAAATGAAAGGTTACTGAAAATATGCTGTTTGTCGCTGCTGGTGTGATTGTAGAGATGTTGATTCTGACAAAGAGTTTGTTGAAGAAGGGTTGAGGAGAAGAATAGACAATCACACTCTGTAGCCTGCGGGAGATCCTAGTTCAAATTCTGCTCCTTTATCAGCTTCAGAGTGAGCTGGGTCAGGCAGAGCAGGGACTTGAACCTGGGTCTCCCAGGCCATAACCCTGTGCATTATTTTTTGTTGAAACATTTATTCTCATTCCTGTCAGAAGAAAGCAAATTTCAAACCCTCTAAAGTTGCTGTAAAATGGAATTATGGTCCTCTAAGCACCTCTACATTATATGAGTGTCCGCTGTGGTTTTCTTGGGTGTGCTCCTGGTCAGTTGCCTGCTTGCTACAGTAATCCAGCTTCAGCTATTATAACTCAAGCTTCAGCACAACCTCTTCTGAAGATACAGGTGGAGATGAGTAGCATTTGAACCCCTACCATTGGCCTGGTGCTCTGTAGAACAGCAGTGACATTAGTCTTTTTCTCTGCATCTGTTGATGTCTTTCTTCTCTGAATTCTCAACACTGTTTTTGCATTTTCTCAGAGGGGATTTGAGCTCATGCACTAACTAAAGAGGGGGGGCTTATTTTCCCATTTCATGACTGCTATCAGATTGGGAGAGGGGGTTAATTTATCTGTATTTTCTGATCAGACCAGATGCCCATGAAAAGTAGGTATGACTTTCAATCACTCTCTTATTCTCTCTAATAATAACATTTGTCACGTCATATTCAATATAATCAGAACCAACTATAAATACATATAAGCAAGCCTAACATATATCCTTTATACTCTTCAAGCTAATAAAATCCCTAATTATGGTTACAATTTTATTTGCAGCTCACCCAATAGTGCCAATATATTGATTCTTGGAGAACACTGTATGTATAAGAGATCACCATTCAGAAGCAAGATATAAAAACCCAGCAAGATGGATTTTTAAAGGTTATGTGGGCCTGATTCTGATCTGAGAGTATGGCTAGACTACATCCCTCTGGCGACAGAGGGATGTAAATTAGACATACCGAAATTG
>JANRFK010001605.1:28773734-28787235 GCA_030068395.1 Apalone spinifera | reverse complement strand
GGCAAGGGTATTTGGGTTTGAGGTAGGTCTTATATTGCACTTAAATTGAAAAAGCGGTCTTGTGGTTAAAAAGGTTGGAGACACTGACTTAGAGGCTCAATAAGCACTGTGGAGTAATTAGTTTGAATGACTAGTTGATTAGTTTGAATTGATAGTTATTTCAAAATAGCAGCAGCAGAGCATCCACACTACCACTATTTTGAAATAAACATTATTCCTCATGGTAAGCAGGAGTTATTATTTCAAAATAACCAGCCTGTTATTTCGAAATAATGGGCTTGGTAGTGTGGATGCTCCTTTTGTTATTTTTAAATAAGGGAAGTTATTTTGAAATAACTCCTTAGTGTAGACCAGGGCTAAGAGAACTTTTTATGGGACTGGAAGAATGGAATTTCATGTTATTTCAATACTTGAAGAATGAAATATCTTGCAAAGACTATGGCTGTGTCTAGACTGGCAATTTTTTGCGCAAAAGCATCTGCTTTTGCGCAAAACTTGCCAGCTGTCTACACTGGCCGCTTGAATTTGTGCAAGAGCACTGACTTTGTAATGTACAAAATCAGTGCTTCTTGCGCAAATACAATGATGCTCCCATTCGGGCAAAAGCCTTCTTGCGCAAATGTATTTGTGCAAGAGGGCCAGTGTAGTCCACTAAAAAGTGTTTTGTGCAAAAAAGCCCCGATGGCGAAAACGGCGATCAGGGCTTTCTTGCGCAAAACCGCTTCTAGATTGGAACGGACGCTTTTCCGCAAAAAGTGCTTTTGCGCAAAAGCGTCCGTGCCAATCTAGACGCTCTTTTCCGCAAATGCTTTTAACGGAAAGCTTTTCCATTAAAAAAATTTGCGGAAAATCATGCCAGTCTAGACATAGCCTATATGTTTTATTTCAGCCCCAAATATGCCTCATTTGGGCATTAGAAAACTCAGTAAAAGCATCACACGCAAAACAGATCCCAAATACAGTATTTAGCTTTTATTCAAATTTACACTAGATATTATTAGTTTCAAATTGCCAACAGTACAGTAATTCCTCATTTAACACGTGCCCGCTTAACATGTTTTTAGGGAACGTTTTTTGAATTACACAACCATCCCCGGAATAACACGATTTCCTCAGCCGGCCCGTTGCCGGCAGCAGTGCAGGGCTTCCCCTGCCTCCCTACAAAGCGGCAGATGGTTCGCCACTCACTGCGCCATTCCCCAGTGACACCCCCTCGCTGGCAGACCCGTCACGGGGGCATACACCCAACCCAATCCCCCTCCCCTCTCCTCCTTTTCCCTTCCCCAGATCCAAACACCTCCCCTCCCTGCTGTAACCCAGTCCCCTTTCTCCCGCAACCTTATGTCCCGGTCCCAACAGACACCACCACTTGAAACGCAATCCCCACCTTCTCCATTATTTTCAATGGGGAAAATTGGCCCCGCATAACACGTTTTCACTTAACACAATCATTTTCTGAAACATATCTATAGTGTTAAATGAGGAATTACTGTAATCTCTTAAATACTTGAAGCAAATAAACTTGATCAAAATCTTTTTTGTTTCGTTTTGTTTTCTTTTCTTTTCTGTAAGGGACATGATAGTAGACTGTTTGCTGTTACTTAGGGCATGATGAAAATGTTTCAGTCTTTACATATCAGGACAACAATGCCATAAATACACATTCATCATCATGTATTCATTCTGGCTATGTGGTGCCAGATTCTGGAAGTAGGGAAATGCCAGACATTTTTCAGTTTTTTACTTCATAAAGAATGTTGATCATTATTTCACCCTCTTCCCAGACAGTCTGCAGAAGAGGAGGTTAACTGTGTTTTGTTAATGTTAAACATAGTGCTCTAAGGTCAACTGCTGGCTATTTTTGAAGGTTTTCCAGAAAATAGGCACTGGTTAATGCTAAAGAAGTAATGTGAAACGGATTATCTCCGCATTTTTGCACCTATCGAGATTAACCCTGAAAGGGATATGAATTATCTGTAGGAGTACATCTACATAGTAACATTATTTTGAAAAAACTAGTGTTATTTTGAAATCACTTGAGCCACATCTACACAGCAGGCAGTTATTTCAAAATAATGTCAAAATACTTTCAAGCTGGAGGACTTCTTACTCTGATTCTTGTAACCCTCATTGTACATCGAGTAAGGGAAGTTGGAGGAAGAGTGCTCTATTTCAAAATAAGTGCTATGTAGATGCTTCCAATTTCAAAATAAACTATTTTGAAATAAGATACGCAATTGATGTAACTCAATTTGTGTAGTTTATTTCAAGTTAAGCCCTGCTGTGTAGACACACCCTAAGGGATCAAATCATGACATTTAGTCTAAGGGCTGAATCTTGCAAAGTACCAAATGACCTGAACTCCCAATTGAAATTGATGGGTTGGGATTTTTCAAAAACACATAATGATTTTGGGTTTCTTCAGTTTTCAGTTGGATTTTCCTAAAGGAGTCTGATTTTTTTTTCCAGATCGTGGATGGACAGTGATATCTGAAAATCAGGTCCCCTTGCAGAACCTCAGATTGGAAGGCCAAAAATTGTGACACTCAAAATCACAAGTTATTTTTGAAAATATTGGCTTGTGTCTTTAAGGACCTGATCCAAAGCCCTTTGATGCCAGTAGAATTCCATTGACTTTCTGGCATGTGGGTGGGCATGAATTCTAATTGTACTGCAAAGAGAATTCAGTTATTTATTTCATTCAGCTGGAAATATATTTTGAAAAACTGACTTGCATTTTCTAAAACCATGGTGAATAATACATAATTTCTATACAGTGTATAAGAGTGGAGGGCAATCTCTCAGAAAAAGAACTGATTAAAAATATAACATGATTTGTTCAGCTGTAGCTATCAACTTATTTTGCCAAATGAAGTTACACAGAAGTGTGTTTTCAGAACAGGAGAGTAAGGTTTATGGCTCATTAAAAATAACAGAGTTGTACACGTACACTGTAATTCCTGAAAATGTATTTTCTCCTTCAGTACGGCATATGCTGTATATAGAATGACAATAATTACAGAAACTAATTGAATGAGATAGTCATAACTCTAAAAATCATATTGCCTATTTCAAAATAGTTTATTTCTTGGAATAAACCATCTTTACATAGTGAACAGCATAACTTCCCTTTAAGTTTATTAAACTCATTACATTTCCCTACGTTTGTTAAAAAATGAATGCAGAACATTTAGTAAAGAATATAGATAAATTGAAAATATGAGACTCATAAAAATAAAATCCCCCAAATGATATTTCAGTGAAGTGATTTCTCAGTTTTGCTTTTCTATCCAATAGGAAAATATGATTGATTCATATACAAAGTCATTAAAATTAAAAATGCCTTTTAATCGACTCAAAGAAGCCACTGTCTGATTGAAAATATTGATAACATTTAAACACAAAAACCATGGAATTAACAATATTTGCAGGCCAGTCCATTGTTCACTAGGTTTGTATGATACATCCCTTCCTTTCTTCTTTCTAGATCTTAAAGAAGCTGAAGGTGAGGTTTTTAAAAGTGCTTGGTGTTGGCCTAGCATTATTTGCATTGACAGCAGGGGGATTTTTACCAATGAGAGTCCCACCCATAGTGCTCAAGCATCTTTCATATGAAATGACTTAATTTTTCACTGGCTGAAAAATTAGCTGTACTGATCAAACGGCAATACTTATCCATTTCATTTTGACTGTCATAGGTCAACTTCTGTTAGAGAAAACTAAGAAAACTATATAAAATGAGGTTCTTGAAAAAACAGATTAGGATTAATATTACATATATTGACATACTTTCAAAGCAATTTTTCAAAATGCATACCGAAGGCTTTACCTTCCCTACTGAATGCTTCCATCCTGATACTGGAATTGTTGCTAATACGGTATATGGAACACACACTAGACTAGTATCAGTGTCCCCTGCCTTTTGTGAGTATTATAATCAGCATGGTCACCTTTTCCTTATTTAGTTGGCATAACTACTTAGGTCCCTATGCTTAACTCAGTCATTGCCACAACTGCCATTCTCCTCCACGGGAGCTCATCATATGGGCAAAGTTCAGTGTGTGACCTTTAGCGATCAGTTACCTGCTCTGCTCCATACAGTTTGTTTGCCAAGCAATCATGTGAATTTCTGCCTGGTATAGAGTCTTTTAGTACAAACTGTTCTTTCACTTGCTGAATTGCCTTCACTGACACTGACAGTCTTCATCAACATTCATCCACTATGTCATCCAAAACAAGATGATACATTCCACCTTTGCACCCAAGGGTGTTTAGTGTGCAACCAATTTTCTATGAGTTGCTTTGTTGCACCACTCTCTACATCATTGGACTCCAAACCTAATTGTACTATCTTCTGCCCTCTGAAACTAGCTCATTTTTCTCCAGCCGAGCCATCAGAGATTCTGTCAATCAACATGAAACATGTCACATATAGAACAGGAAGGCAAAGGCTTTATTCTCTAGGCTCTTTGTTGGAAAGAAGTGTAACAAAATGTTTTAAAATGTTGGCTTAATGTTTCCTTTCTTTCATCAAAGGCATCTTAATTTTTAATCTTCTCAGTATGCTCCTGCCCAGCTCTAAGTAAATTAAATCTTCAACAGATGCTACTAACAGATCTGTACAATTGAAAAAGAAAGAAAGAAAGAAAAAGTAAAAGCCTGATGGAAATTTTTATATGTACTCTTACAGGATTTCCCTTATGTACCAAAATACAATATAGTCTACTCATCATGTCTATATGCCTTAAATATGATTGTAATAGCTAATGATTGTTTAATTATATTAGTTTTTTTCTCCTCAATTATTAATATAAGGGGTATATAAGCCCCTAATAGCAATTGGGCTGGTCAAAACAGGGTGACATTGATTCAAACTCATAGGCTACAAGTATTCATTATAAACAAAATCTGTCAAATCTTTTCACTAATAAGGGTGTAGATCTTATTACAGCCTCAGGACAGCAGTAACTTATCCACTGACACATTATGTGAATTTTATGTGCCTACTCTATAAAAAGTGCACAGTTTCCATAGCAATTTTGGTATTTATTTGATACATGATATGACAGCAGGTACCATTTTTCCTCGTTCCATAATAAATAGTTTTTCCCCCTTTCTTTACATGAGAATGCCGTTAGATATCAGTATTTTGCTCAAACACTAATATTAGTAATTTGACTCAGATGTTTATGACACTGAAAACTTCTTATTGTAAGTTTTCATTATTTGAGCTAGTAATTTTGAAGACATACAAATAGGCATAGAAAAATAAAGGTGGAGGATTGGTTCAGAAACAGCAAGAATTTACCCAAAACATACAGCTCAAAATGACCATTTTTGAATGCTGAAAAGTGTTTAGCTAATTTAAATTTTTAAAAATCACATCTCTGCATTTTTTGTTTATGACCAGAGTTCAAATATTTGCAAATACAAGAGATGTTTGGTGGCCTGGTTAGAAACAACAGACAGTGAGAAATTTTATAAAAAGTTGATGTGTGAGAATTTTTTTATTTAGACAGAGATGGAAAAGAAAGAAAGAATGGACCTTTCAGCCATTTGTAGAGGATATCCTCATCCGAAATGGGTCTTTCAAACATTCTGGGGTTTGTCCATGACTAGTTAGTTCTGTACAGAGCTGGAAAAATGGGGGGGGGGGAAACCTTTTGTGAAACATTTAGAAATTTCAAGTTTTTTTTTTATCTAAAAGGCTTTGAAACAGACCTACCTTTTTTTTAGGTCACAAAAAGAACATTTTAATCACAAATGTTATAGATATCATTACAGTTTTTTTGCTGATCCAAAAATCAATGTATCAATAAACCATAACACTTTTATAATTGTTTTGATGCTTTTTAATAAAAAAAGTCATTTTTTTCTAAAAAAATATAAAAATTTTGATGTTGGCAACATTTTGCAGTTTTTGAAAAAAGCCAAGGTGTTATGAAAAATCTTTCAGAATACTTGGACAGGCTGTAGTTCGGTACATATCAAAAAGATTCATGATTTAATTTCAACCCAGATCTAACAGACAGAGATTCTAAGACACTTTTTGTAGCAAGACATTTCTTGAATCACAGTTGTGAACTCAGGCCAAGGTCCCTTGTGCCTTTGCCATTCCCACTCTGAGCAAACACTGAGACACTTTTCCACCCACGAGGGCATGGCACAAGGCCTGCTATGAAAACTCTGTCATCATGTTGCAAAAAGAGGTGGGGCAACTAAGGCCATTGCTGTATAACAGGGAAGTCTCATTGTATTTACTGTTCAGTTTCCACTAAAGGTGAGCATATGTCTTCCTGAAACATTGATAGGGTTGCTAACTTTCTATATGCACAAAGCTGAACCCCTTTGACCCAACACCTACTCTGCCTTTCCTCTGAGGCTGCCCCCCTAACCTGCCCCTTCTCTGAGGCTCAGCCCCCACTCACTTGATCACCCCTCTCTCTGTTGCTCGCTCTCCCCACCCTCACTCACTTCCTCGTTTTCATTGGGCTCGCTCAGTGAGCTGGGATTCAGGAGGGGGCTCTGGACTGGGGTATGGGGCTGGAGTGCAAAGGGTGTGAGGGCTCTGGCTGGGGGTGCAGACTCTTGGGAAGGGTATTAGAGTACAGGCTCCAGGTGGCGTTTACCTCAAGCAGCTCCCAGAAGCAGAGCCATATCCCCCCTATGGCTCCTATGTGGGGGTGCAGCCAGGCAGTCCTGCCTGCTGCCCTATGCACAGGCATTGCCCCACCTCTCCTATTGGCTGCAGTTCCGAAGAAATGCAGAGTTGGCACTTGGGGCAAACTGCTGAGCCCCCTGGCTGCCCCTGTGCAAAGGAGCTGGAGAGATGGATGCCACTGCTTCCAGAAGCAGCACTGGTGGCATGCAAGGATTCTGTCTTAACCCCCATGCACTGCCAGTCGGATTTTTAACGGCACGGTCGGCAGTGCTGACTGGAGCCACTAGGCTCCCTTTTTGACCAGGCACTTGGCTAAAAAAACAGACAAATGGCAATCATACATATTGATCTATTCACATTCAGGTTGATGTTCAAGTTAATGGTACTGGGGGAAGGATCCTTTTAAAATGGTGACAAGTTTCAGAGGAGCGGCTGTATTAATTTGTTACAGCAAAGACAACAATAAGTCCTATAGCACCTTAAAGTCTAACAAATGTGTCATGCATCTGATTAAGTAGGTTCCAGCCCATGAAAGCTGTTGCCCAAATAAAATCATTTATTTTTAAGGTGCCACAAGACTCCTCATTCTTTTAAAAAGGGTTATACTACAGGTCAGCTCACCAAACTTTTCCACTCACTCACTACCCCCTTTAATTAGCTTAGTACTTATTTCTGATCAGATCAATTGGGAACAGTCAGGATGACAACCTGCCTGTGAACACAAACTGGGCCATCCGAAATAGAACAAAAGAACCTGCATTTCTGCATCTCTTGCTGTGGCTCTTTTTCTACTCTTCACTTGAAGTTTGTGACCTATTTGGCTTTTAAGAGCCTTCTGAATACCCTATATTCATATCTGTTTTCAGCCTTTAGCCGTTCTCCCTGAGAGGCACAAGCATCTTCAAGCCTTTGGTGTAACTACTGAAGCTTCCTGGCACTAACTGCCTCACCAGAATGGAATGTGCAAAGTCTATGACTGGTAAATCTGCCCGAGCACAACCATCACTGAGCTTCTAAATAAGGCTTAGGGATTACGTGGGATTTCAGTGGAGCATGTGCCATGTGCTAAACTCATGCACAGGGCTGAATTTTTACATCAGAAGGCAACCTAGGGGAAAACCTTTAAACTTCTCCTTAGAGTTTTGTGTTTTGGTTTGTATCCAGTGCTGCATATTATTTTGATTGGATCAATAATTCTGTGTAATAGATTACGTTAAAGATGAAATATATGGGCTTGCATAACAACCTCATTGTTTGATGTTTTAAGCATTATTAGATTTTACAGTGTGGATGGTACATTGATCTGCAAGTGTAATATATGGTTATGTCAGGCAGCAATATTGGTTTCTGTTAAGTATATTTTCAGTGAGCATTACTGGTGTGTTCATAAATATCTGGATTAATTTACAAGGAAGTATGGTAGTTTTTGATCTATGTTAATTTTTATGTACCACAAATTATTGGTTTGTATTATCTGCCAGCATTGGCTTAAATTGGTTTGTGCACAAAAGAAGTGTTGGTCTTTTTCTCCTATATTGATTTACTCGCAAATTGTATTGCTTTTAATGAAAGAGATTGAAAAATAGGAAGTAATCTTATTCTGATTGGCTGACAAAGACTCCTGTTTATAAAACTCACAGGCAACTTGCCAGGCATGGTTATTATTGTTTATTACTTCTGTTCTATTCCATATAGGTTTTTATTCCACATTAATCATTGTAGTATCTGAACTCTTTCCAGTATGTAAGGACTCTACCTGAGAATGAGATCCCAGGGTCCCAGTCACTGCAAAAACATGGAATAAGAGGCTGAATGGGTTACAATCTAAATCAGGGTTGGGCAATCATTTTTGTTAGGGGTCCACGCCAAGAATATTCTAAGTGGTCAGGGTCCACACACTTCTATGTTAATGGGAAGATGTGGGGTCTGGATGGAGGTTGGGTGCAAAAGTGATCTCAGGGTAAGGGACTGGTGCAGGGGGGTGTGGGTTCTGGGAGAGGGTAAGGGTGTAAGAGAGGATTCTGGCCTGCAGAAGGAGTGTAGGAGCGTGTGCAGAGTCTGGGAGGGAGTTGTCACCGGGGCAGGTGTAAGAGGGGAGCCGAAGGTTTAAGTTGTGACCTAAGGCATGGGGGGAGGGGCGCGGGAGAGAATGGGTGGAGATCCAGGTGCAGGCTCTGGCCAGTGGGAGACAATTACCCTGGGCAGCTCCTGGCCCACAGCCCAGTCAGGCTCCCCCTGCCACACCCCTGCATGCATTTCAAAGTGGCTGGCTGCTGGGCCCATGTGCCTCTCTGCAGCATGTGCCTCTCTGCAGCATGTGCCATGTGCTAAACTCATGCACAGGGCTGAATTTTTACATCAGAAGGCAACCTAGGGGAAAACCTTTAAACTTCTCCTTAGAGTTTAAAGGAGGGGGCATTTGTATAATGCACATGCCTGCAAGCATATCACAGGCATCTCCAATTGGCCAGTTTCCCACCAATAGAAGCTGTGAGATTGTGTGTGGGGGGAGGGTAGTGCATAGAGCTTTCCCCCATGGGGCATATGGTGCAGAGACATATATGAGCTGAGCAGCCAGCTGCTTTGAAATTCATTCAGAGGCATGGCAGGCAGTCGCCTGCTCAAGGTCCCCTTGGACAGCAGCACATTGTCAGTCCAGAATGTCCTGGTAGTCCAGATCTAAAGGTCTGATGGGCTAAATCCATCCTGCAGGCCATATTTTGCCCTCCCTGATCTAAATATACAAGACAGACATAGGGATATAACATCCTAGGAGGGGGAACAATGAGATGGTTTGTTAATGTCATGTTATTTTCACAATGTTTTGGCTAATTTCTTTGGTTTTCTGGTTTAGATTATAGTATGGGCATTTAGATTCAGGATTGCAGGACTGGGCACTAGAATCTCTTTGGTTATTGCAGAGGGCTAATCTGAGTTTGTTTCCCGAAGGTCAGCCGTTGTGAATTTGGGACATAAGGACTGTTGTGGTACCTGACATTTTCAATCAAGGATGGATATTTTTCAAAAAAATACGCCCTACTTAGGGGCTTGGCACAGGAGGTTTTATAGCCTGTGTAATGCAGGAGGTCAGATTGGACGATCATACCTCGAAAATCTATTAATCACATGAAGAAACCTGCTGCAGCTGCTCGCCTCTGCTCTTGTAGGCTGAGTTGTTGCATGGTGCCACACTTCAGTTTCTTTCTTTCCTGAGCACATGTGTCTGGGGAGAAATATTGGTCCATACAGGGGTAGCGCTTCATCTGCTATCCAGTGTTGTGAGGCACCTCGCTACCATCGGCCCTTAGGAAGCCTTGTCTTTACCTGCCACAGGTCAGCTTATTGACTACACTGGTCATAGATAACAAACCCCTCCCCCCCCAAAAAAACAAAAAAACCCAACCTTCCCTCTCATCTAACCCAATCTCCACCATCCCTCTGTAGGTTAGCAATAGGCACATGCCAACTCCTGAACCCTCCATGCATTTCTCTGGAATATCCAGCCCCATTTTACTGGACATTTGCCGTATTTGCCAATTCATTACTCCCAAAGAAGCCCAGCTTACCAATTTCACCCCGTATCACTGCTCTGCTTAACTCACAGCATTTAGTGTTTGTGATGCAGCAGGAGAGTAGAAGAGGGGAGATATATAAACCCTAGGCTAATTAACATGTGGTTCCCTTTAGGGAAAGTTATAACAAGTTAAATGAAGTACTTGTAACCAACTAAGGCCTTGTCAGGAGCCTAATACAATCCTCCTGTTTCAGGCAGGCTGGTTGGAGTTTGGCCATGTGTTGCTGAGACTTGAAAGACCAGAGAACTGGAGACAGGGAGACCCTACCCATCAAAGCAGGGAAACTTCCTCCTGTAGGATCAAGAACCAAGCGTAACCCTACCCGGGCTTTAAAGGGGCTGGGCCTCAGGTCAAGGTCTCTTCCCTACTCTCTTCTCATCCCCACCAAGGCAGGAGCAGAGTTCACAATACCCAAGAACAGGGAGACTCTGATACACTTCACCCGGGAGAAACACCGGACCCATTAACTAATGCCAGCCATTTGCCACAATTTCTTTACAGGGAGAAGAAGTATAAGTGTGTTTAACAAAACACAGAGTTTGAGAGGCTCAGACCTCAATAAGTACAAGTATGGGAAACACATGATTACGTGAAAAATAAAATCATAACACAGATTCTATATCCTTGACTTAATTAAGCTGATACTTTCGAGCCTACTGAAGTTTAGTCCACAGTTGTTGCAACAACAGGTTGGCTGACATCCTCCTTTCATAAGACAAAACATATGGACAGTTTGTCTCCTTGGTGGAAGACCAAGGGTGTATCTCAGTATCACCAAAAATCTGTTGTTGTCATAAACTGGACAACCCCTGGCTGCTTCTGGATTTTTTCCCCTTGCATCTTTCCTCTCTTGTGATTTTGCACTTTGGATAGCATCAGGCCCAGTAATGTAAAGTGATCTTCATTGTGAAATATACAATACTCAATGCACACACAACCAGACAGAGCTATACATCAACCTGAAATGAACCTGTCTGAGGGTTTGTCACTTCCTGGAGGCCTGCCTTTAATTTCAAAGCTTTAAGAATGCATTTTTTAGTTTAGGTGCATAACTTTTTAAATGTTGTCTTTACATATATTTCATCCATCTGTTGAGACTTCACATGTCACCTTGAGTGAATTATCATGCATAAAACTGACCCCCTAAAACTCATTCGCCCTTTATCAGTTGGTGCCCTGCAATAGTTTTCCCTGGGTAAATCCATCTGGGTCTCAGTTCCCCCATCCTTATTATCTATCCCCTATGTGTATACTCACAATTAAAAAAAATTAAAGTAGAATAAAATTGTGCTCATTACTGATTTATTTGTATTGCAGTAACACTTAGGGAATGTCTACACAGCAGGGCTAAACTTGAAATAAGTTACGCAACTTGAGCTACACTAATTGTGTAGCTTGAGTAAAAATAACTTATTTTGACTTTTGGTGTTGTTTTTTGGTGTCTGCTCAGCACTTATTTTGAAATAGAGCACTCTTCCCTTACTCCTCACACAATGAGGGTTACAGATGTCAGATTAAGAAGCCAGTTATTTTGAATTTATTTTGAAATAATGGGCTTGCTATATAGACATGCACTGTGTTATTTTGGAGTAACTGATATTATTCCAAAATAACGCTGCTGTGTAGACATGTCCCAATATCACAACTGGTTCAGCTTTCAGATTTTTGGAACCCATTGAAGGAAATGTTACAATATTTTTCAATGGCAGGAGTTCTTACCTCACTCCCTTTGTACCATTCAGTATCCCAAGACAACATGCAAGAGCTAATGTGCTAATGTGGAGGTTACTTTACCTTACAAATTGCAGTTTAAAAGGTTGTAGGAAGGTAAATAGCATGACTGCATTATCTGAGAAATAAAAGGCTAGGTCCTCAATTGGCAATAATTGGCTTATCTCCACGGAAGTCAGAATCTTGCTCACTGAGTTTTTTAACTGTGCTTAGTTAAACATATGGACAACAACTGAACAGTTGATGCTGATTTAGACCATTTTCTTTTCTTTTCCTTGCTGAGCTATAGAGAACTAATCCTTCTTGACTTTATGCTAGGTCTCCCATGCTCTGCTTCCGCTCCAGCTCTTTAATCCCTTTGCCATTGCAGAATGTTACATACCACAGATGATTACTTTGGCTGAGTTGTTAGAAAGCCTCTTGTATTATTTAATAAAAGATCAATGCCACACATTTCATCACATTTTAAAGATCTCTTGTATGTGAGATTTCAGGTTGGCTCATTTTTTTAAAACCCATCCAACGCTCAGTTTAAAAGGGAATTCCTGAAAATGGAAGAAAAATCTGATTTGTATCATTAGAAAGCAAATAAAATTCAAGTTAACTTACTTTCTATGCTCATTAAACTCAGATTTGCTTTAACAATGTCCTTTTTGTTTTCAAAGAATAAAGAGACCCAGGAAAACATCTTGAAGATTACCCACTACTGTGCTTACAATATATGTGGATGACATACATGCTAATTACTGCATTTAATTGCAATGGCTGTTTTCTGGTCCATCTTGTAATTAAGCACTTCTACAACTCTTTATAAGAAGAAATTACTAAAACTAGACAAACATTTTTTTTGACAGAATAGGTGTCTGCCCACAAATGCTGTTCACTTTAAATAAAAACATTTGGGGAAAACATGTCAATTTTGAGGAAATATTAGATGATAAAAAGCCAAAATATTTTGTTCTGATAAAGTAAAAACATTTTATTTCAGTGTTCTCATTTTGATTCACTTCATTCTATTTTAAATTACCTTACCATTTTAATTATGCATTGTATATACTATTTAATATTATATACAGGGCTCGACAAATCAGTTTATCTACTTGCCAATGGCGAATAGATTTCAGCCGGTCGCCCCGTTTATCGGCGGCGCGGGCATATGCAATGCGGGTCTGGCGCATGCGCAGTTTGGGGCTGGCGAGTGGATTTCACAGTGGTTTGTCGAGCCCTGATTATATAATATGTAATATTTTCATGTAATATAAATGTCTAACTGGACTACATTGACATTATTGAAGTTAAGCATTTTTACCGTATCACATTATTGAAGCAAAACATTTTGTTGGTTCCAAATCAGAATATTTTAAAAAATGTTTATGGAAAATTTTGACATTTTGGCTTATAATTCCATATGTTGTTTTAAATTTTAGAATTTCCTTTTGGAATGAAAATTCTGGTTTCTGGTCAGCCCTAGAAATGGCTATAGGATTTCAGGATGTTAAGGACTAGTTGACTAGTTGATTCCCGCCCTCCCCCC
>JANRFK010001605.1:28724734-28738477 GCA_030068395.1 Apalone spinifera | reverse complement strand
TCTTATGTTCTTATGTTCTTATCTAAAAATAACCTTTGAGAAGATAAAAGGCAAGTATTGAAACATTTTGTGTTCTTTGCAATCATTGCCCAAGCACTGTGCCTTCCCAGAACCATCAAAGAGGAGACATGTTGAAGGACTGTGAAAGAACATCACTTTTTAAAGGGCTTTGAAGTGCAGATGTTCTGTTTGGTGTGCCAATCAGTTTCAAAAGCCAGCTGAAGACCAAGGCTGATTGCTTCTGCCAGGGTTGGAATCTTCTATTTGACATCTCCCATCCAGGTGGAAAATTCGCAGATCCAAATGGTGTCCAGTATACAGGAGCAGTCCAAATTTCTAATGTTTTCTGTGGAGTTAATGAAAACCACTGATTTTTTTGCCATTTAATTCTTCAGTTGTCCGAGAAAAAAGTACTTTCTCCATGCCTGTAAATCTCTGTTACGAACATAACGTACGTGAGAATGATTTCAAAGGTTTATTATGAAAATTGCCAAGTTTTGTTCCTAATTAATATTTAACAGATATAAAGGAAATGTTCAAACATTTGGTCACATTATGTGTCCCTCAAGAAAAGTCACTGAAACCAGAAAATATTGTTTGAAGGTAATGAATAGGTTATGGGCAACCTAATAAGTTCTAGTGTTGCCTGGTACATTGTTTTAACATTATACCTATTTGGAAATTGAGTGCAGAATGTCTCATTATTAAACTTGAATTCTTCATCTCTAATGAAATATTTAAATAATGTAATCTCTCTTATACTAAAGAGAGAGCGAGAGAGAGAGAGAGAGAGAGAGAGAGATTAAATTTAGACATTGCATTCGCTTAGTATCCCAATGAGAAATACAAAGGTGACTCAGGCTGTGAATTTGTCACACTTTGCATTTGCCAGGCCTGGTTAATACTTGGATGGGAAACTTACATGGAAATTGCAGGAGCCCAATCGAACAAGGGACAAAGACACTGCAAAAATCAATTCAAAACACCAAAATGTAAACTACCTCATACTATCCCAGTACATGAATACAGATTTGCAGCATGAGTAGCATTAGGAGTTGCTTTGCCAACCAGGGGCTGTTGCATTCACTGACGGGAAATTTTCCATGTGTCTGTTCAGAGGAGGCAATGTGTATCTGACTGATGCTCATTAGGAAACAGAAAATAAAAATTAGGAACAATTCTCAGTCTTTAATTGAAATTGTATACAATCGTCTAGCCAATTCTATACTAAATGTGGCAAAAGCACCTTCGCTTACAGTGCCTGGAGATGCAGAAATGTTGTTATAATAGCAACCAGCTCAAATATGAGATCTCTAGAAAGCATAGCACAAAAGTAGTGGTAGATGATAGCATGAGCTGAAGATAAAGTAGTCAAAGTGTGGCAGCTAAGCAGACATTGGGAATGCCATCCCAAATCCCAAGAGAGCTGTTAATACCTTGCAACTGAGATACCCCATGGTACATCTACACTGTGGACTAAAGTTGAGTTAAGATACACAACTTCAGCTACGTTAATTACATAGCTGAAGTTGAAGTAGCTTAATTTGGCTTTTAGTGCTGTCTACACCTCCGGAAGTCGAAGGAAGAACACTCTTCCTTCGACTTCCCTTATTCCCCATGAAATGAGGGTTACAGAAGTTGGACTAAGAAGCCCGTTATTTCGAAATTATTTCAAAATAATGGGCTTGCTGTGTCAACGCTCACTCAGTTATTTCAAAATAAGCATGCAGTATAGACATAGCCTCAGAAGCCCACAAAAAGAGACATTCAGATGACTTGGATGTTAATCTGTTTAGATAGAAACTGCTATGCAGGTGAGTCTGCAGTATTATTTGTCTTGTATCTGGCTTATCAACCCTGGAATAGTGTCTGGCACAAATTGGATTGCTGGAAATGCAGTTTGTGTTTAAATACATTCAAAATAGCAGCCTGGTAAAATGAACATCAGGTTCAAAACTTTGGTCATTCAGGCCAAAGTTCCCAACACTCAGTTCCCTGAACATGAGCAGTAAATACCAAATGATATATATCCCACTGAAGATAGGTTAAACTGCCTGCGCATTTCCAGTACACTAGCAATACAACATGGACATAACAAATCTCTCTTTGCATGAATTCTCTGACAGATGCTCAAGGGCTCCATAGTGGTACTATATATGTAGCAGGCCTCTGGTTAGAGTGATAAAGATGCAACTTAAAGTTACGAAGGGTGCAGGCCTTATGGGGATGGGGTAGGAAGACCATTTGGCCCGAGCCTTAGGAGACAAATGGTTGTCCGATTTCGACATTTTTCTACCAAGTCATTTCCATGTTTTGTACACCTTGCAGTTATAACAGAGACAACAAAATAAGCTGTTGCAAAACATTGTTTTAAATCATTGTGGGAGCTCAGACCTTCACCAATTTTTGGTCACATCCAAATTTTCATCTGTGTGACTAGAGAATGGAGTAGCCTCTGTGGTTACTGATTCTACATTATGAAATGCTGTTTACAGTCTTTGCATAATATTAGAGGTTATGAAAGTCGTAAATAATTCTGTTATTGTAAAGTGATTTTGCTTGGTCTGAGGGTGAGTTTAACCTTTAAATTAGCTGTTTATCTCTGCATAAGAGATTTTCGTATTCTTGTTTTTTCTTATATGTCTTCATGTACAATAACCATATCAAATAACCATGGAAGCTACTTCTTTGTCCAGTTTTAGATTCACCTTTAAAGGCTTTTTGTGATAATAAACTTTTAATTCTAGTTGTTTAATAAACACTATATCTAATCTGGCAATCGCCCTGTGTTCATATTCATTATAAAGCACCAGTTACTAGAAGAATTTAATAACGGGAATGTGTTAGATGAAATTTCAAGACTTTGAAATAAGGTTATAAGGGCCATAGTAAATAACACCCACCCAAACTGTTGTTATATAATATTCATTGTGAAGTATATACAATTAAAATTTTCTATAATAGCCTTTAGCGAATTAATTTATTGTGTGTTACTGTATTTTAAAAGAACGCCTTTATAAAAACGAAGCAAAGATTTGAAATTGGTGCAAGTAAGAGATGGCAAAAGAAACAGAGTGAAGCAGCAGTTAAGTCTTTAAATCCAATAACATCATTTCTCATAGAAAAGATGCCTCAGCCATTAGACAATGACCATACTGACAGTCACACTTCCAATTCTGATGAAAACTTTGGACCCACAAATGACACTTCAATGCCACTGCCTCAAAATGAGGCGGTAATTAATCAAGACACAGAAATGCCAGCAGCAGCGATACATGAGGAATCTACGCTCAACTTAGAAACTGTTCAGAAAGAAAAATAAAGACTTTTGAGATACGGCACAGCAAGAGCAAGTACTTATGACTAGCACAGGATGCGGTGTAAACAGAGGCATCAGAACCTGATATTGAACTTCTTGATAAGAACAATTCAGTCTTTTCTCAAAGTTAGTTGTTTTCAGATTCCAAGTAATATACCAAAAAATCATGCTTTTTCCACTTGTCTGTTGTCAAAAATCTCTTCCAAATGGAGAGGTGTACACAAGAGACTGGTATGCTGGAGCATGGAAAAGCAGGCTCTGTACTATGTACCCTGTTTAATTTTTAACAGTAATACTTCAAATGCATCAGTACTGTCTTATCCATCTGATTGGAGCATCAGTAGAGATTGGAAGAAGTTGAAAGACCAAATATCTGCACATTACATTTCAGTATCGCATAAAGATAACTATGTTACAGGGAAATCAGCTAGTAGACCAACACTAGTTCAACTGAAAACTTACTCCTGAGTGAAATAAACACAGAAACTGATAAATGGAAAAAACTCTCTGAGCATATATTGAATGTCATTCTTTTTTTCTTTCTGAATGGGGATTGGCTTTGTTTGGTTCCACTCAATGTATCTGTGACCCTACAAATGGAAACTTTCTTGGTATACTTGAGCTTCTTAGCAAGTATGACCCACTTTATCAGGCCATATTTAGTATGTTCGTGAATCACAAGAGAGCAGAAAATGCATGCAAGTCCATTATCTGTCTATCAAAATACAAAGCAAGTTTATTGGCCTGTATGGGACATTTGTGCAAACAACAATTCTTGAAGAGATATGACATGCAAAGTACTTTTCAATGATTATTGATGCAACTGCAGACTGTTCTCATAAAGAATAGATGACCTTGGTTATTCAGTATGTTAAAATTGAAGGAAGTGCAAAGGCTTCAGTTGAAGAATAATTCATTTTGTTTGATAATGTAAGGAAAAAAACTGGAAAAGAAATCACTGATCATGTATTAGATACTCTGGAAGGCTTCCAATTAAGTTTTCAAGTCTGCATTGACCAAGCCTATGACAATGGATTCAATATGGCTCGGAAGTACAATGGAATACAAGCAGTCCTTCTTGAGCAAAATCCAAACTGTATATTCTCCAGTTCTGGCAACCACACACTAAATCTTATCAGCTTTCATTGTGCTGAATCATGCAAGGAAGCAATCACATACTTTGGAACAATTCAGCAATTGTATATCCCCTTCCACAGCAGTCCTCAAAAGTGGGAAATTCTGAAGCAGCATCTGCCTGTTTCCCTTCACGGCATGTCGACAACAAGATGGTCAGCACAAATTCATGGCTTTAAGTGATTTTGAATCTCTTACTCTCACAGAAAAGGCTCACACTGAGCTTAAGTCAATTCAGAAGTTTGCATCTAAATTTGAATACATTTTAATGTCATCCATGTGGATGAAGCTGCTAAAAATTATCCTCAATACTAATCTTATAATTGAAGCACACAATGCTACTTTAGATGTTGAGAGGTATAACACTGAATGACTTCTTAAAGGTATTCAAAAGATTCATGATCAATGGGACACAATCCTTTCTGGGTCCAAATCAGTAGTACGCGATATTGACATTTAATTTGAGTTTTCCACCAAGTACAGCCTAACACCTCAATCTGAAGCAGAAAGGTCAATGATTTTTGTTATTATTGATTCCATCAAATCTGGTCTTACATGTCGATTTGAGTCACTGCAACAAATATGTACCTTTTTGGATTCCTTTGGAAGTTCAGAGAGCTAAGAGATGAAGATCTATATTCAGTGCTGAACAGTTTCAACAAAGGTAGAACAACAACATTTCAAGAGATCTCTGTGACAAGATCGTCTCCCTGAAACATATTCCACCAAATTTCAGTTGGACTGCAAGCCAAAAGAACTGCTTCAAGAAACATTTGAACTCGGCCTGTCAACTGTATTTCCGAATATCACAGTTGCATTATATATTTTTGTCAGTCCCCCTGCATCAGTGGCTTCAGGTGAATGCACATTCAACATGTTAAAACAAATAAAGAATTATCATTGTTCAACAGTGGGCCAAGAGATAGTATATAACATTGAACAGTGATGTTGCACATAAATTAGATTTTTTTCTTCAATTATAAATGAGTTTGCAGCACACAACTAAGCCAGAAAAGCATTCCTAAAATGAAGAGTTTTGCTTGCAGTGAAAACTCACAATTAAAGTTACATTTTTAATATACATGCTATTGGCATAATGACTTAATTGTTCATAAATAAATGTCTCAAGTGTTCATTTCCATATAATCTTTTGGTTTTAGTACGATCCTATGGATGAGAAGTTAGATATGTCGGGGACCTGAGGCTGGGGCCTCTTAACTCAAAGTGGCCCACGCCTCTGTCATTCTGTGAGAGGGCCTGGCAGTGTACCTGCAATATGACACAGGTACTATCTATCAAAGCAACAGAACCATCCCGTTTTCATGCTAACATATTTGTGTATATGTCAAAAAGGTGTGAGCTGCATCTAATCATCTCAAAAGTGTGACCAAAAAGGATCACAGCAAAAAGATCACACTTTCTGATCCTCTGAAAAGGAAGGTATCATTTGTATTGGTTCTATAGGGAGCCTCTGAATTAGCATTAGAGTTAATCTCCCACATGAAGGGACACTAGAATGTTCTTAGAAACTCAATGTTTCTCCATGTTTTCTTTTAGATTCTCCTTTTATTAGCTGATGAGCTCAACCATCACAGATAACATATCCTCTACCAGTTCTGGAGTCATGCTGGTGATACCGCTTGGAATTTGTCCCTCATCTGAATTTATTGAATAGGGCAGGTGTCAGAGGTGGTTAGAATGTGAAAAAATTCAAAGAGCTATTTGATCCACTTTAGAGAAGAGGCCAACCATATTGAAATGCAATTGTAAAATCCCTGTCGAGTCTACAAGCCTGATTATCCATCCCCTATACCTGTCCAAATGGGATGCTGCCCAGGTGTAAATGACTGCACAAGGGGTGTGGCAGTAGTATCAGGTCTGGAATGTCTATCAGGAAAGAAAAAGCTAAATGGTTGGGGAACAGTTTCGCCATCTGACAAAGATACAGAGAAAAGGGATCTCGGACATATTAATGAAAACCAATGACCTCATAACATTCATGGACTTGACTTTATGCAAGAGCCTTCAAGCCCCTGATCTGTCCTAATAGCCGTATTCTTGTTTTCCTTCTTTAATTACTGATGGTCATGTTGTAGCTGTCCCTGAGAGGTGCACTAAAAGATAAGGGCACATGGAGCCACTTCTCTCCTGGTACACATAATCACAATGCTACTATCTGGGCTACCCACAGCAAATGTGTCTGGCTGCCCATCACATGCAATCATGATCTGCAGTAAATAGGAAGCCTTTCTTAAATACAAGAATTAGAAGCACAAACCCGCTTCTCCATAACTTAAATCCCAGCTTTGTAATTCTGTTTTCACAGGAGCCTTGTCTTGTCTGGAGATCGATACAGCCCATAGAGACATCTAGTGACTGACCGACATACTGCAAGCTGACATATCATAGCTAGCCCTGGGAGGAGCACTTTGCAAAATAATAAAGGCTGAATCTTACCATCTATGCAGAGCCACAAGCAGCATGAGGTAATGCCTTTTATTGGACTGTAGGTGATAGAAACCAGCTTTTTAGCTACACTGAACTTTTCTTCAGATCATGTCCCTCGAGGCATTCTGTGTGCCTCCTTACTACACATGTAGAATTATTAGCAAGAACTGCAAAGATTCATTTTCCACTTCCACAATTGGACTCTGCCTGTAATATTTTACTTGAACCTCTAGGCCAGGGGTTTCAAACTCCCAGCCTGTGGGCCATCCCCAGCTAGAACAGTTGTGCAGTCTGGCCCAGGAGTCACATCAGGCAGGGCCTGTCTGTTCCCATCCCCCAAACCCCACCCTCCTCTCTCCCCCACAATACACCCCATCTCCTAAGGAATTCAGCCTTCAGGATTACTGGGGGAGGGGTTGGCAAAGGATGGCAACAGCAGTCAGGCTCCCCATCCCTACCTTCCCATGGCAGCTGGAGGTGCAGGGAAGAGGAGCACATTCCCCATCCCTCCATTTTTCTGGCCCTTCTCAGTCTTTACACCCTGGGCCCGGCAGCCTGGAAGTCACATTTACAAGTGATTGTCCACTTCCCATCCGCTCTTTCTGGCACCCCTGCAGGTGGTAACTGGGCTTTTGGTGTTCAATTCCCTTTTGACCAGACTTTCTGGTTGAAAACTTTTTTGCGCTCTCACTTTCTTCTGTTTTGCCAAGTATTCAGTCACAAAGGCAGAAGGAATGCAATGAAAATAGACTAATAGATATTAGAGTCCAAAGCTAGTTCTAAAAATGCTAAATGCTGTTTAATGACCCAATCTCTTTTTATACTTCAGTGAAGACACAGAATTAAAGTTCATGACATAACTTCCAGCACTGGCCATTGTCGACAGCAATATGCCGCAAACACTACTGTAGTAAAGTGCTAGTCTGTAGAGCACTCACTTTCTTCTGGTGAATAAAGTTTAGTGCAATTGTTTCTCATCACTTTTGCTGACAGATGGATTCCCCTAGCAATATTGAGAGCTGACATGATTCCAAACAGGCAAAAACCAGATGCTAAAACTAAGAAAAAAGGAGAAACACAAGAAGAAAAATATCTCTGATACAATGGCTCCAGCGTGATAGTAATTGTATTGATTTAACAATGCATCACAAAATTCTCCAAATGATTCTGGCAGGGTAAGGGAAATGTTAATTTTTTCATAGACTACTCAAAGCATGTACAAAGGAAGCCAGATAGACTCTTCTAGTGAAAGAGGTCAGGACCTTTAGTTTGGATAGGTAAGTAAATAGCCTGTCTGCACTGAAAATGAATGAAAATGATAATGCATGAATCCAAAAATGAAAAAACCATGATGCTCAAGCTAAGTAAATAGGAGAAACACAAGAAGGAAATATCTCTGATACAATGGCTCCAGTGTGGTAGTAATTGTATTGATTTAACTATGCATCACAAAATTCTCCATATGATTCTGATGAAGTGAGGGAAATGTTAATTCTTTCACAGACTACTCGAAGTATGTGCCAAGGAAGCAAGATAGCCTCTTCTGGTGGAAAAGGTCAGAACCTTTAGTTTGGGTCAGTAAGCAAATAGCCCATCTGCACTGAAAATGAAAAATAGATATTGCTTAAAACAAACACATGATCTTGCAGCACCTCAGAAAAAGAAAATGGCTGAATAAAATTAGCACAGATCACCAGTAGCTGACATTTTACTACATTCACTTACACATTTATTTATAATATGGAGACCAGATCATCATTGGATGTAAATCAGTATTAGTTACCTTTAGGTCAGTGAGCTATGCAGATGTATTCCAGCTCAGTATTTGGGCTAAAAAATGAAGAGACTCTAAGGTGATAGGGAATCTCCTTCCTTAAGTTCATGCCAGTTCTTCTGCTGTGGAGAGCAGTGTATTTGGAAAGTATTCCCATTTCCAGCAACCCTTTAATTTCTTCTGGATAATTCTACTCAAGTCAGCAGGGTTGCAAAGATAAAAATGAGGGAAGTCTTTGCCCCAGGTTTTGGGAAGTATCTATTTGTCTATTATCTGAGGTTCCTGATCATCCGATATCAGGGTGGAATTTATTTGTTATCTGAGGTTCCTGATCATCCGATATCAGAAAGGAATTTATATTCCTGGAAATAGAAAATTCAGAGCTGGAATTCAGGGCCAACTTCATAGAAGGTAGGATTGTTATATAAAACAGTCCAGGTTGGGCTTGATGAATCAAAGAGGCAGTGATTAGGCTTTGTTTTCCAGACTTGAGTTAACAATTGACATTTCTATTATCTACCTTTTACATTTTTAAGAGCCAGATCTATTTCTGGTGTGGTATAAAATGTTCATATTCCAGTTCAGAGATGTTCTGTAATTTTTAGTACAATAACAGTCACCTAGTTTAGAGGCAGGCTCCATGTAAACTCCAAAGGCCTGACTGAGTTCAGTTCATCTCTGGTCAGAAGAAACAAGCCTATATCTCAGTGATAAGGCGCTCTGGTCTTACAGTGTAACTTTGCAGCCAGCCAAGAAAAATTGCAGATGATGTAGTATAGGCCTCCAGTGGTATAGTATAGTACTTCAGGAGTTAAAATCCCAGAGGAGGTTTCAGAGTCAGCCCTGGGTAAGGAACCTCTAGCTGCAGCTAAGTAGTCTCAACACCTTGAAAAAGTTCTGGATTAGTCTCAAGACCCTGTCTTTGTTCTGCTACTATGCTTGATCTTGCGCCAGAGCTATGCAAATGAGGCTCAGGTTTGGAATATCGCCGAGCCTCATTTGCATAGCTAATGAGCCGCCATTTTCACGGAAGAGGCTTTTGTGCAAGACAGGGCTGAAAATAATCAGCATAACGGCTTTGCGCAAGAGGGTTTTTCTTGCACAAGAAGGGGCAGTGTAGACAGCCCCGTCTTGCGCAAAAGCCTCTTCCGCGAAAATGGCGGCTCATTAGCTATGCAAATGAGGCTCGGCGATATTCCAATGCTGAGCCTCATTTGCATAGCTCTGGCGCAAGATCGCGCCAGTCTAGACACAGCCCTCGGGTTTTAAGGATTCAACTGAAAAACAAAAAGAATGTGGCAGAAGTCTGATGAGTTTGTGGTTTGTTCTTAAACAACATCCTAAAAATTAATCTTGAAAACATATTAGAATTGTTTCCTCTACCCTTACATGTTCGCTTCCTCCTGCCCCTCCCCCCAGACACATTCCTATCATCACACACACCTTGGATCTTCTCTGAAATTTCTCTTCTGACCAATGTTTCCTCTAATCTTTTCCATCCATATGCAGTTTTTTTACATGCATGTGCAGAATAAATTTTTATGTGCACCAAGGCATGTGTGAATGTGCACCACCAGTAGAAATAAAACCTGGTTGTGAGTGCTCTGTTAATCATTTGCATCTCTTCTGAGCAGCCACACAAATGCACCGTTTGCAGGGAACACTGACCCATAGTTCCCCTACCAATCACTTTACTGTCTTAATAAGAATTCCACAGCAATACAGTTGAGGAACTTTGTACTCCTACAAAGTTCATAGTCTGAGATTTATCTGTATTCTTCACAAACATTTATAATATTTTCACTTGTGGGTTTCAAAAGCCAAATGCCTCTCTCTATATCTTTGTCCCAGCCTCTCCAGTGCAGCTTGTCTTTGAAAAACCCATTGCTTCTCCTGCCCAAGATAGAGCCAATGTATCTGAATCTGTTTTAAACTGAAATCCATGTGAAGTACAAGTTAGAACACAGGTGTGAGCAAAGCATTGGCTTAAAATAGCAAACAGAGTAAAAGGCCCTGCTGTTCATTTGGAGGAAGCTAACAAATGAAGCCTCCCAGGAGTCAGCAGTGCAACTTCACCCTGGTTTTCATCTATAAAAATGATCTAAATAGAGATAGCAATGGCAAACATGCCAAATCTATGGATTACAAACATATGGGGGAGTAATAAGCCCAGAGCAAACAACACAACATGCAAGGGGGTTTGCTCTACTACATCTGTAAATGCATAATCAGGTGTATTTGTTGCAAAAATAATAGCATAAGATAATAAGCACAAATAAATGAATTACAGCAAGTTCTAAGGAGACTTCAAAAAGAAGCTAGTAATAACAAAGAACACAACCATGAACTCAGCTTTTAATTGCCATTGAAATGCTAACGGCTTGCTAGAATGCCATAGAATCCTGTCATAAAAATGACCAAGTTTGAGGAAGTGTTGTTTAGATTGTTCTGCAATTATAAATTGAGTCCCTTTACGAGCCAAACATCACTGTATTTAAACTATCTGCCAAAGTGAAATGAAAGTTCCCTTTCCCTTAGTTGACTAATAATGGTCCCATGGTTTAATTCAGATTCTTTTGGCCAATACATTAGAATCTCTTTAGATTATTATGAATACAATATGGTTAATTAAATAGCAACATTTTGGTCCCATTTCCTTCGGGCATGTCTACACAACAGCATAATTTCAGAATAATGCCAGTTATTCCAAAATAATGTATTGCACGTCTACACAGCAAGCCTGTTATTTTGAAATAGGCCCCTAACTCTCATTGACATCAGTAACAGTTAGGCTCCTAAACATTTTTTTTAAACCTTGCCCAAAGACAAGAGGGGACAAGCAGAGGTATCTAGGACCTTGCTGGCAAAGTGCAAAGCTTGAAGCTGATGATGTAAACTGAGGAAGCCAGTGGAGGGATTCAAAGACCGGGCTCCATTTCAGATTTTGGTGGTGGGAGGGCAACCTGTTCATGCTGTGATGGGGGAGGGAGAAGAGAGCGAAAGCATGGGGGGAGGGGTGAACTGAGGACAGAGGCTTTTAGTAATGTTACTGAGCATGTTCAGTACAAATGGGGAGAGGAAACCAACCCTATCTGTCCTGCTCCCCACACATCCTCTCTATCTGGGGCTATTAAGATACTGGAAAATTATTTTTTCTGGCAGATAACTTAGCAGCTTAGCAGTTAGGTGACAGGAGCACTGTATCTAATTTCTGTAAAAAAGAAAGAAAATTAAATTAATATTAGACCCACTCAGCTCTAATACTAACATCTTGTGGCAAATCACTTAAGGGTCACTGGTTAGGCTTAAAAATGTATGTCTATTCTTACGTTGTTACTAGCTCCATGGAGAGAGACAGATGCCATCAGGACTCCTGGGCTCTATCTCAGCTCTGAAAGGTGAGTGGGGACTAATGGGTTACACCAGGGTGCGGATACATTGCAGTTCTATATAAGAAAATCAGAATGGCCACACTGGGTCAGACCAAAAGTTCTTCTAGCCCAGTATCCTGTCATCCAACAGCAGCCAATGTCAGGTGCTTCAGAAGGAATGAACAGAAGACCGTCATCATGATCCATCCCCATCTTTTGGCAAACAGAGGCACCATACTTGCCCATTCTGACTAGTAGCCATTGATGGACCTATCCTCCTTGAACTTATTTTGTTCTTATTGGAACCCTGTTATGGTTTGGGCCTTTTGACCACCTCTTAGCAAAGAGTTCCACAAGTTGACTATGAAAAAATAATTTATTTTGTTTTTTTAAAATCTGCTGCCTATAAATGTAATTGGGTCAGCTTCTTACATTATGTTAGTGAAGGAATGAATAACATTTCCTTATTCTGTTTTTCTGCACCATTCATGATTTCCCCCCACCTTTTAGTCATTTTTTTTCCAAGCTGAAAGTCCCAGTTTTGTTAATCTCTCCTCACATGGAAGCTGTTCTTTACCCCTAATCATTTCTGTTGCTCTTTCTGTACCTTTCCAAATCTAATACATATATTTTTAGATTGTGTGACCATATCTGTGTACCATATTCATGATGTGGGCATGCCATGACTTTATAAAGAGGCAATATGGTATTTTGTCTTATTTACTCCGTTCCTAATAATTCCCAATATTCTGTTAGCTTTTAGTTTTTAGATTGCCACTGCCTATTGAGCAGATTTTTTTTAGGGAACTAACCACAATGATTCCAAGATCTCTTTCTTGAGTTGTAACAGCTATTTTAGATTTTACCATTTTTATATGTATAGTTGGGATTGTTACTTTGCATTTATCAACACTGAATTCCATTGGCCCTTGTGTTGCCCAGTCACATCCCTTTGTGACATCCCTTTATAACTCTTTGCAGTCAGCTTTGGATTAATAACTGTTCATTCCATTTTCAAGAACATTAACAGCTGTGTCCCAAATAGCAAATCCCAGCAGCACAACACTCATTCCTATTCTTTTTTTCTCCTATCTTTGAATTAGAGTACTAGGCAATGTTTTCATGATGATCTAACAGACCTTTACCTCTTTTTCTTCAAGTACATTTAAAAGTTTAACAGTACTGGTCCAAATTCAAATCCCAGCAGCACAACACTCATTGCTACTCTTCCCCCTTCCCCTTCTTTTAAGTACCTGACAATGTTTTCCTGATGATCTAGAATTATAGCATCATAGAGCTGGAAGAGCCCTCAAGAGGTCATCAAGTCCAGCCCCCTGCCCAAAGCAGGACCAATCCCAACTATGTATCTAACGATACTTCAATTACTTGAATGCTTAGCCTTTTTCAATTCTTAATCACCTTGCCTTCCTCTGTTCATAACAAACTTCCTGCCCTAAAGGTAAAGTTGCAAACAGTTCAAACTCTGTTTCAGTTAACAGTCACTTTTGGAGCCAGGGCATGCAGCTTTAAGCAGGCCTGAGGTATAAAATTCAGGGGTTCCAAACTCAGGAGGGGAGAATACTGCCCCTAATCACCTCATAAATGACAACCTTGTTCAAAGATAGGAAGGATAACAGGAAAATAACTTGAAAGAGAATCCTCTGAATTGTTATTCATGCTTAAATTCGACACTTTAC
>JANRFK010001605.1:28700673-28716813 GCA_030068395.1 Apalone spinifera | reverse complement strand
GGCCTCCTGGATCCTGACAGCCCCACGATGGACCCCCCGGATGGCAGCCTGCAGTAAGTGCAGCTAGGCTAATGTCAATGACCCCACGAGACGCATTGGCGTGCCCAGGGCCAGCTCTGGCTCCATGTGGAGAGTACTGTGGTGTCCCGAGTGCGGGCACTCAGGGTACTTCAAGACAGGACTGCTTTGCTGTCCCTCATCAAGGTAGACAAGCAAGCGGGGAACCCTGAGAACTGTCTGTCCGGGGTGGGGGGTAGGGTCCCTTTAAGCGCAGAGCTCAGTTAGACTCAGGCAGCAGCTCCACATACTAAGTCCTAACCTGATGCCCTGCCGGCACTGGTTCCGGCCACTCTTAACTTTGGTTCAGGGTCCACTCAATGTGAACACGCTATTTTGAAATAGCAAAACGCTATTTCGAAATAGGTTTTGTGTATAGATGCGTTATTTCGAATTAGCTTAATTTGAATTAACTATTTCGAATTAAGTTAACTCAAGTTAATGCTATAGTGTAGACATACCCATAGAGGGCACACAAAAAGGGCTCTTGGATCACACCATTAAGTGCAGAAGGAGTCTGCAAATGAAACTCGGCAACAGATTTTTACGGGAAATGTGATTTCAGTTTATAAGAAGATCTTAGACTAGACATGGGAGAAGAATAATTTTCTTTATTTAGCAAAATTTTCCAGCCCTTCTGGTCTTCAGAGAGCACTCTGTTCTCTTTCATACTAGGACTGGTCTTAGCCTCTTGGTGTACTATTTAAAGAATAAATTATATCAACTACACAATCACCATGCAACATTGCAGTTTGGAGCCATTTTTTTCCTGGGCAACAGAAGAACATGAAATATCTACTTCAGCTGTTATAGCACCACATATCCCCCAACTTCTTCACAATGGCCATTGAAGCATCCACTCTTGTATCTACTAGTGCAAACATTTTTCCTGGCACTTCCCATAAATCCTGTCACAGCTGTGATTGCACCACCTGTTCTTGTCTCTCCTGCCATTGCTGTGACTTTAGTAATTGAAAGATTGTGTCCTGATTTTCTCATCTATCTGTAGGGCTCAGCACTCCTAGATATCAATTATAATCCAACACCTTTCACAAGCCCTGTTTTTTTAGAAAGCCCTGATCCTGTTATCACATCTGCCTGGTTACATCCTGCCAGTTGCACAGAAACCCACTGCAGTCAATGAGACATAATGAGTGCAACAATGGACTTTCACAATATAATTGCATGTGTGGGGCCTCTGGGGGTATTTTTGATCAAAAGATCAAGTGACATTATGCCCCCATATTTTTATGGAAATGTGTTTTTTAATATGAATCTGCATTACTCGAATATGCTTTACACAAAATGGGATAAGTAACCTATCACTTCAGACCCTGTAGTCCCCTGGCTGTGTATATTCTATTTGTGCACCTGTCTTTCTTGCATGTGAGGTTAGAAATGTAACATGTAAACCTGTTTATTAATCTAGGCCTTATAGTTAAAGCCATTTGTGGTACTTAAGGAAATTAATGACACAGTGTTCAAGACAAGGATCTGTGAATAGTCTTGTTTTTCCTGTAAACCTAATCTGTGGTTAGACCTACAAAGACATGTGACCATGCCAACTAATGCTGAAATCCATATTCAATCTGGTATTTTTCACAGGGGTGGAAGAAATAGGACAAAGGCTTCCCACCATGGGGAAATTTTATTTAAGGAATGGGAAGCAAACGATGATTGTCTTCAGCTGGCTTGACAGACTGCTCCCATGAGCAGACATGGATACAAAGGTACTCTAAAGACAGGGATGGAGATAAACTGCTGGACCCAGGTTAGAAAGAACAGATCTTTCCTGAAAAGACTTCACCAGAAATGAGAACTAGCGTGAAAAGCTATGATTTGTAACACTACACTGGGAACTTATTCTGAAATAACCCTCTCCCTCCCTCCCCCGGTTGAATTTATAAGCAGTGCGTCCACACTACCAAGCCCGTTATTTTGAAATAATGAGAGGTGCAATTCGAACTCTGTATTCCTGCTTTTCACTAGGAGTAACATTAATTCTGAAATAGTAATTTTGAAATAACTTTAGTGTGGATGCTCTGGTCCCATTAATTCTAACTTATTGGCCACCAGGAGGCCTCCCGCAGCTTCCCAGAGTGCTTCCTGAGGCAGTGCGTCTACATCAGTGTTTCTTAAGCTGTGTGCCATGGCACACCAGTGTGCTGCGAGGCAGTTGAAGGTGTGCTGCAAAGAACAGAATTCAAAATGGTCTTCCTTAAAGGGGCAAGCAACCTTTTTATTATTATAATTTTTTTTTTTTGCTCAATAAGTTTCCCCTGACTCTTTTTTTTCTCAATAGCTTTCCCCTCTGACTCTTTTCCCCCCTACCTTTTTAAATTTTTTTTCCTCAAGAAAAAATCCATGGTGTCCCTCATAAAAAAGATTATTGTTTGGTGTTCCTTCATTTTAAAAAGTTTAAGAAACACTGGTCTACATTAATGGATCCTGCCTCAATGGTAAATAGGTCAATGGAGGGATGATAGGAGTTACTATAGAGAACTTTCTGGGTGTTTGGCTGGTGAGTCTTGGCCACATGCTCAGGGTTTAGCTGATCGCCATATTTGGGGTTGGGAAGGAATTTTCCTCCAGGGTAAATTGGCAGAGGCCCTGGAGGTTTTTCGCCTTCCTCTGTAGCATGGGGTACAGATCACAGCTGGAGGATTCTCTGCATCTTGGGGTCTTCAAACTATTTGAAAGCTTCAATATCTGAGATATAGGTGAGAGGATTATTCTAGGAGTGGGTGGGTGAGATTCTGTGGCCTGCATTGTGCAGGGGGTCAGACTAGATGATCATAATGGTCCCTTCTGACCTTAAAGTCTATGAGTCTATGAGTCAATCTAATTTCAATGTTTCCCCATAATGAAGACACACTAATTTGAATTTGATAAATTGGAAGTTCTTAAGTCGAATTTTGTAATTTCAAAATAGTTTACTAGTGTAGATATGACCTTAGTGTATTAGACTTAGCTAGATTGTTTTGTTTTATTTTACTTAGGAAGTTACTTTGATTGGTCTGTTATCACTGGCTACCATTTAAATCTTACTTTTTATACTTAATTAACTCACGTTTGTTTATTATCAGACTCAGTGCAAGTAATTGTTAGTTGGGGATTGAGAACAACAGCTGTGGATATCTCTCTTTCATTGATAAGGAGAGCAAACTTTATAAGATTTCTCTGTGTAAAAATTGTATACAGAGTAAGATGGATTTACTTGGGGTTTTGGTCCTACTGGGACTGTGGTCCTGGGTGCTATCAAGCCCCTGTAAGTGAGTCCTCCCAGAGCTCAGTTGTTCTCAGTGTCTGGTTACTTTGCTGGGTCACTGTTACTTCAAATCTGTGACTTTGCTGGGGGAAACAAGAGCTCCCCCAGTAGGAAAGGGTTGTGGAGAGTCCTAAGAGGTAGATGGGTGGGTGGGTAGTATTATTATAAGCCCATCAGGTGACAGTCTCAAGGGAATGTCTGTGACCCAACCCATCAAAACACACACAGATTCAGTCTTGATTCTTCGATTGCTAGATCTCTGGCATAATATTTACACCGAATAAGGAGTGATTGAAAGTGGAAATTGCAGATCAGAAGGGGGGTAATGAAATGTCATCTGCATTACATAATTGTGCCATCACTTGTCAACAGTGATCCCCTTAATGCTTCTCCTTGAATAGTTGAGCTATGCAAGCTTTTAGAATGCTAAAGAGCAAAAGATGTGATAAAAAGACCACTATGCTTGATTCCCCTCTGCAGTTCAAAGGATTTGAAAGTCATGACACTGGTTATTACTGTGGTCTTTGGAGAGATGCACAGAAACTTAATCTATGTAATAAAACTGTCTCAGAATATAAGACTAATCTAAACCTTCCTACTAGATGACTTTTGACATAACCTAATGTATCGGGGAGAGGGTGGTAGCCATTTCTACTATAGATGATAGCATAGGTTGTATATTAGAAATATTCATTAACTCGTTGGCTCCTAAGAAATGCACTAGCTGTATTTGATAGACCCATACAGCCCGTGGGTATTCTGAAGATACCTGATGGTACAGTATGCCCATTTGAAACAGAGTGTACCCTGGAGGAGCAGCAGTGGAGGCATGGAAGCTTGGTTATATTGTCAGATATGAAATACTTCTCTCATGAGATATGATTTATGCCAATAACAATATTCAATAAAACCAGTATGAAGTGTATCAGAATAGATAGATTAGACCTAAAGCAATCATTCACCAAAAATTGTATCATTCATCTGTTTTGCTTTACACTATATATTTGGATACATTTGATGTTTATGTATTCAATGTGCAAACTTGCAAGGATACTCAACCATCGTGGTCATTGATCAGATAAGTATTGGGGTATGAAGACTCGAGTGGTCCCAAAGGCCTGCATATGCTTGGTGAAGAAGGCAAAGCAAAGGTCAGTACTCTTTTCATCCAGATACTATGGTTTCACATTTGGGATCTGTTTTCCATAAACATTTGCACTTATAACTCTGAGATTTGCCTTCTGTGGGTATTTGTGCTGCTTAAACTCAATAGCTTGACTTTTTGTGGAAAGAGAAACCAAATGAGGCTTGTGACATGACAAATATTCCTAGACCATTGTTCTCAAAGAGAGGCTGCCGCTACTGTGAATCTCATAAGGATAATTGCAGAGCGGGATTGGGAGTGTGTGTATTGTGCTACAATCTGGGCCCTGGTTGTGAGGAGCCAATTTCCCGCCTTTCCTTGCCCAAGCCACCTGCTGGAGTATGAAGCTCAGGCTTTACGTGAATATGATTTTCTTTTCACATTTTGCCAAGATGAGTGGGACCATCTGAATGATGTATTATTACTACTGAATGCAGGCACTAGTTTGGAGGAATGGGTTACCAGACAAGTTCTTTGATTCACATGTATTAATCTGCTTTGTTCACTCATATGTCAGCAAAGTCATTTGCACATTTATTATCTGAATTGTGTGAGCAAATAGAAGGGATTGTTTCAGGGAGATGTAGATGAGGGTGAAACCTGGGCCCTACTGAAGTTGCAATAGGGCCAGGATTTCACCCATTATCTTTATGGCATTTTTAAGAGCTAAGGGATGCCTGCTGGAGCTGATAATTGTGGCACTGTGACAAGGTTTTGATGATATGCATGATTTAAGACTATCAAGGGTATCTTTCCATTGACTTCAGTGTAGTTTGGAGTAAGCTCAGTTTTTTTCTTTTGTTTAGCAAGATTTAGAAGTTAATACTTTAAATATTCTCATGGACCTATTTAAAGTTAAATCTTCTGAAAATTGTAACTGAAAGGTTATTTTCTTCAGTTTAATGGAGAAATAAACTATAGGGTTCGTGCAGACAGGTTAATAATTCCTCATGATTCAGTATTTCAGCTCCAAATATGAATATAGTATGATACTGGGCTGCTCAACTACAATTTCTTTTCCTCTAAATACAGGCATATTTGACAGAATGACTCCAATATTTTACCTTTTTACAGTGTTTTGCCAATGTTTGATTTTATTGAAATTGATTCAGTGATTATAATTTTTTATGTTTGACATAATATTTTAATATAAGAAGTGATACTTCAAAACATACCTCTCTTTTGGCCATAAAGTAATAACATCTCTGCTTTGCCTGCCATATTTAAAGATCAATTTGTAAACTTTAGGGGGGAAGGGAATGACGATTGCTGATAAGTAGATAGTAATGACTATTTCAATGATCAAACAAAAATGTAATCTTCAAGCCAGTCATTTCTTACGATATTTTTTGGGAAATACACGGTTGAATATTTGTAAAAAGTTATAAAATAATTTCTAAAGGGCATAGGTTGTTGATTGGTAGTGAGGAGGGATATTTTCAAAGGTGAATAGAGAGGTAGGATGCATATTTAAACATAGATTATACTTGGGAAGATTGGCGGTCGATATAGGAGTAGGTTGCATTTGTATCGATAATTACTAAACATAGGTAACATTCTTTAATTTTCAGTCTAGATTTTGTATTACCCCCAACAAATGAATATGATGTATAACAGAAGTTTCAAAGATGTGTACTAAATGTAAAATAAGGACTTGTGATTTTATACATGTGGCTTGAAATTGCACAAAGACAACAAAGTATTGGTGAGTAGATACTAAATGTGAGTGATTTTTTTTTTTTACTTTAGATGTTTGCACCTTAAATAATTCAGAACATGTGTTAGATAAAGAAATTTCGTGGCAGAAGCCATGATCAGTGACAAGACAATGTGTATGGAAGACTGGACAAAGAAATACATCAATGTGATTCTGTTCTGTGTAAATCAGGAATAACACCACTTAATTCAATGGGTTACACTACTACAGTAAAGATGGTTGGAGAAGCCAATTGAGCCCTTCTGGATTAAGGCTATGAATGCATATGAAGCTGTTAGAATTGTATTTATTAACTCCATGGATGCCAATAGACTTTGTAGAATATATGGGATCCATGTTTGACATTAAATTTGATTCATTTGTGAATGTATTACATTGTTTAATTAGAAAGCAGTTCTCATTTGAGTCACCTAAAATCAGCAATATTGTTTTATATCCATATGTTAGTTTTTTTCTGGCATATTTTAAAAATTAAAATATTAATTTAAATATTTATTAATATTATTTTTAACATATTTTTAGTAAGGCAAAGCTTGAAGTGAAACTAATATGAGTTTAACTGGGAGTGAAGCACTTTTAGGCTATTTCACAGAAATCCATCCCAAAACCTTTCCAGAAAAACTGCGTATGTTACACACAGCCAATCAAATCCATGTCAAGCATTGAAACAATAGAGTAAATTCTCATTGGCTGATAACTCTGTAAAGCAGCTCCTATAAAATGCTGCTTCTAAATTCATATTAAGCACACAATTAAGGTTCCAATTAAAGAAAGTACTTAAGCACATGCTTAACTCCCATTAGCGTCTATATAATGTTAAGAACATACTTAAATGCAATTCTGAATTGGGTCTAAATATTTTGCTGAGTCGAAGTCTTTATAATTGAAATTATTCCTACAGTTAATCACCATCTGAGTCAACGGTTTAATTCAAGAATGAGTTTGTCTTCAGAAAAAGAAACAGAAGATGTGTTGTTAATGAAACCGTGTCAAGGTGCTAAACAATGGACACCATGTTCGTTAGTGTTGATTGGGAAAGAGGAAAATCACTAGTTAAGAGAAAATTATTTTGTGACCACTTTGTAGGCTACAGTTATTAAACCAGCATATCTAGCCCCAAGAGAATTGTCCCAGCGTTTGAGCATCTTCTGATGGAGTAGAGTAGATATAGCTATTCTGACACCATCCTCTCCCAGCTACAGTATAGGGGCATAGCTAAATACCCTCAAACAACACTGTTCTGACTGCTGGATTTATGCACAAGCTAATTAAGCTACAGTTTAGGGCCTCAGATTATGAAGGGCCTCTATAGTCAAAATATTATGGCTGCGTCTAGACTGGCAAGACTGCGCAAAGTTTGCCAGCTGTCTACACTGGCCACTTGAATTTGCACAAGAGCACTGACTTTGTAATGTATAAAATCAGTGCTTCTTGCGCAAATACAATGACGCTCCCGCTCGGGCAAAAGCCCTCTTGCGCAAATGCTTTTGCGCAAGAGGGCCAGTGTAGACAACCCAGAACCGTTTTGCGCAAAAAAAGCCCCAATGGCTAAAATGGCGATCGGGGCTTTCTTGCGCAAAACCACGTCTAGATTGGCACGGACGCTTTTCCGCAAAAAGCTCTTTTGCGCAAAAGCATCCGTGCCAATCTAGACGCTCTTTTCTGCAAATACTTTGAATGGAAAAACTTTTCCGTTAAAAGCATTTGCAGAAAATCATGCCAGTCTAGATGTAGCCTACTAGTTTTAGATGCCTATGTACCAGTATATTACAAATACAAAACTTTATTATTTCTATTTTAATTGTCCTTTCTGTTAGAATAATACACATTTTTGGTAATGCTGGGGGCCTCTTAAACTTGACCTATTTTAAGGCCTCAGCATGTCTTAGTCCAGTTCTGACTGTGCCTCATCTCTTTTGTGGTGTAATTACTTGGGGGCATTAGCAGGTACAAAACCGCTGAGGCCTTGCACCCCACAACCCTGCAAAAGCAAATTTTGTGCTACCCTTGCACGCCCCAGTATTAATGCTGTGGACTCTTTGGCCTTAGCTGAGGATGTAGCCCCTGGACTGTGCAGCATCTTCTGACCTTTCTGAATCTCAGGAAAAACAATGTGTCCTGTTTGAATTGTAGTGTGGAGGTTATAAATCCCTTCTTAAGAACTGTGTCATCAAGAGTTTGAGACATGGAATTAGCATATTTGGTCATGGCAGCCACAATTATCTTGACTGCAAAGAATAATCTAAGCTTTTTTTATTCTGATCAGTTCTTAAGTGGAGAGAGAGGCTGTTTCTAATATTTCACATTAGTGACATTAGTGTCACTAATGTCTTCGGTGGCTTTGTCTTAATCACTACCTAATCATCCCTTAAGAGTGACATTAATTTGTCATACCTAGGCTGGGGTTCAGGTCTATATGCCATTTGTCTTGTATTCTGCCTTGTCAAACTGTTCTCTTCATTTTTTGTAAAATTTGGGTGTGCTTTTTTAGCCTAGTTATTTTTAGTCTGGTAGAAATTTAGTCACTTTAAGTGCATGTCTTTGCTTGCCACACTGGAGATCAACGTTCTGGAATTCGATTTAGTGGGTCTAATATAGACCTATAAATAGAACTCTGAGGGCAGCTCTGGCTGGTGTCTGGCCTCCTTGTAGTTGTAAGGAATAAGAGAAACTGCTTATTGCAGTGGGGATAGCAAGCTGACTCCCACTATGTATTCTACCCTACATAGACCTGCCCTAAATGTATGTATGTATTCTTTTTAAACCTTTGAGCTGTTTGTCTTAGATTCTTTTTTCTCATGAATTCTTCTTAATAAAACAACACAGCAAATGATCGCAGTGTAAAAGTCCTGTGTTATGCATGGAGAATTGTGCATGTAAATGCCAAAATTTTAATAGGATTTTGTATGTGACTAACAATTTTTATATTATGCTGTCAGTATACCACTTAGTTTTAAAATACTTCTTACTTATTGATTTAAAAAAAAAAAGATAATGGGCCTAAAATATCAGTAGAGTAAAAAAGTGGCAAATGTATGTAGAATACAAAGGAACTGTAATATTTGGTGAAGTTGTTAGTAAACTAAACAAAGAATTTGAGGGAAAATAAGAAGATATGCAAAAAAAAAAAGTGAGAAGTGTACTGCTGGTTTCAAAAGGTAGCTTGAAAGGCATCATGATGGACATTTGTCTACTAGTTTCTCTTAGGAAATGAAAATTTGCATTACAATATATTAAGCAATTTTCCCAATTAAGATATTATTAATATTATATTTTAATATTTAGAAGCCCTGATTGAGATTGCACTCTGTACTCTACAAACATTTAGGAAGAGATAGTATCTGCCCATAAGATCTTACCACCCAAATGGAAGACTGTAACACTTTGGTCCAATTCTGTTTTCTGGGCATGACATGCAAGTAACTAGTGACATTTAGTAACCTATTATATACTCAGGGCCAGCTTTAGGAAGTGCAGGGCCCAATTCGAACCACTTTCAAAAAGAACACCAACATAGTACAAAAAAATCCCCTGCCAACACAAACACACACACCCTCTGCGCTAAACTCACACCGCCTGTGGCGCAGGCAGCCGATGCACTCCTCCTCCGGGGCCGGCAGATTTGTATAATTTTTGGTGGTGCCCCATTAACCACACCCCCTGACCTCCATTAACCATGCCCCAACCCCCATTAGCCACACCCCTTGACCCCCATTAGCCGAGCCTCTGGAGGCAACACGCTCAGGGCAAGATGGACACATGACCAGAAGTAAAAGGTGTCATGTCACCCCTCTCGAAGAACTTTTCCCACCATCCTCCTACCAACAGGGATTAGTTTGGCCCCCATCAAACCCCCCTCATGCAACTATTCTGCAGTTGCATTAACCCAATGTGTGTGACATTAACTCGGGGGCAGAGAGACTGGGGGAAGTGTTCCTTTTAAGGCTACGTCTACAATCGTGGCTTCTTATGCAAGTATAGCCGTTCTTGCACAAGAACCCACAGAGCAGCCCGCCACACTGCCCGCCTGCTCTTGTGCAAGGAAATTTACAGTATGGCGTGGTAAGAGAGGATATCTTGCACAAGAGCTATGCTCTTTTCTAACAGATGTAAGCTCTCTTGTGCAAGAGGACAGTGTGGATGCTCGGCAGGGATTTCTTGTGCAAGAAACCCCTATGGCTAAAATGGCCATTGGAGCTTTCTTGCTCAAGAGAGTGGCCACACTGCCATGGCTGCTCTTGCACAAAAGCACAGCTCGCACATGACAGTGTGGACGTATTCTAGCACAAGAAGCCGCCAGTGTCGACATAGCCTAAGAGTTTCCTCCCATGAGCAGAATAGATTTTGTGTTGTGCACCTGTACTGAGTTCATGTGGCTTGTTTGGATGTGCCACCAGAGGCGTAGCGAGAGTGTTATGCGCCCAGGAGCAAAGGAAAAATTTGCGCCTCTCCCACCCCCTGCTGCCATGTGACACGGCCCCAAACCCAGTGCACAGCTGAGGGGAACTTGTACCACATCTTCCCCCACCCCCTACAGTTTCAGGCTGGGCTCCCACATGCACTAACCCTCCAGTGGAGATGGAGGAGGATCGGGCTTGGAACAGGTTCAGGCTCGGAGCAGAGAGGCAGGGAGGAGACTCCAGTTGCACGGGGTGGGGAGGGGCCTGCTCCAGGCAGAGCCAGGGGAGAGACCCAGCTCCACCTATTGCCAGAGCAGGGCCCCAGCTCTGAATAGTAATTCGCACCCATGGCTCATCACACTTCCGGGTTCAGGGAAGCAGGGCCCCCTTAGGCGTGGGACCCGATTCGGCCGAATCGGGTGAATCGGCCTAAAACCGGCCCTGTATACAGGTGGCTGAACTAGATGATCTGCTTGTCTCTTTTGGCCTTAAACTCTTTGATTATGTAGCTGCAGGCAACGGGCATGGGAGATTTAAGTGAGCTACTGATGTCACCCAGGATTGTTTAGCAATACTGAGAATAGACCCTAGACTGCCTGTGTCAGAATCCAGTGCCTGAACCACAGGTTTATCCTTCTTGTCTAAAGTTACATCTCTGTTACTAAGGTATGTCTACACTACAGAGAAGATCAAAGCTGCCACTGTCGATCGTCCAGGGTTTAAATGAGTGGGTCTACTTAAGACAGCTAATTTGAACGGAGCGGGGCACTCTGGTTGATGCCAGTAGTCCTGCTTCCATGAGGAGTAAGGAAAGTCCAAGGAAGAGTTAAGGTACTTTGTCTTCAGCTACGCAAGTTATGTAGCTGAAGTTGCATATCTTAATTTGACCTTTTTCAGTAGAGTAGACATACTAAGTGTGTGTCTACACAGTACCCTAAACTTAAAAAATACACAATTTAAGCTACACAAATTGCATGTCTTATTGCAAATCTATTTTGAAATAGCTTATTTTGAAATTTGGCACATCTACACAGTGTCAAATTTCGAAATAATGTGCTATTTTGAGCCATCCTTTGATCCTTGTGCAACAAGGTTTACTGGGATGCCAAAATAGCGCACCCGTTATTTCAAAAAATATTTCAAAATAATGGGTGGCTTGTGTAGATATGGGGTAGCTATTTTGGGAAACCTCTGGTATCCCAAAGTAGCTGTGCAGGGTAGACATACCCTAGGTGAACCATGCAGAGATTATGATGATTGTAACCAACTGCTGGTCTCTTTTTTCTTCATATCCATGTCAAGGAAAAGTTCAAAACAGAATTGTAAACTCAGGAAAACTCACTCGTGCAAAAGTCTACATTGTGAGTCTGAGGTAGGCAGGTAATTCATTCTGCCAATCAAGCTGGCACAGTCTTTTTCTTTTTACAGTTACAGCTGCAGCATTTTGCTTGAAATCTATACCTGTGCAGTGATGGTGAGAGGCTAAGAGTATTTATATTGAATATTTACTACTACTGTCTACCTTTAACTCATAACTGAAGTTTCACACAGAGTTCTCTCATTGGAGATATTGGTTTTTCAATAACTGGTCCTGATTTGGGCAGGGGATTGGACTCAGTGACCTCCTGAAGTCATTCCAACCCTACGATTATATGATTCTATAAACTGAAACAAGGATTAAAGAGACCTGATTTCTGTTAGCAGAAGGGTGACCAGATGTCCCGTTTTTAAAGGGACAGTCCCATAGAGAAGCCCTCCTGCAGGAGTCTCAACTTTTTCTTAAAAATGGGCAAGTTTTTCTGTATTTTCTATCTCCCCCTGATCTGTACTGGTGGGTCCTGCTACTGGCCAGATCCCAGCTTGCTAGCTGCCTGCCCACCAGTGGTAAGTATGGGAAGGATCCAGTGGCCAACAATGGGGGTAGGTGTACAAGACTGGTGGCAGGGCAAAGTTGCAGTGTGTATAGCCCACTACTCTTCCTGCTACTCCATCAGCAAGACCCAGCTCCCCATCCAGTTTCTAGCTGTGATAGCTGGTGAGCGCAGCCAGGCGCCACTAAGCAGCTGGTTACATTCTATCTCTGTTACTCACCCATCAGCCCTTTAAGTGCTTCCCCTCTCACTGTCCTCTGTCTGCTTTGCCCCTTCAAACTCCACCCCAAGCCCTGCTGCTCTTCTCCATGCCCTCTGCCAGGGCACATCCTGCTTCCAGCACTGCTCAGAAAACCAGCCCCTGATTGAAGCATGTGACCCTGCATGTCCCTGTCCCATATGTTGTCCGAAGAAGACGCTGTGCCAGGTATGAGGAGAAATGAGTCTGTCCTGGGGACCCAGCCAGGCATGGATGGTGGATCGTACTGGGCAAGAAGGATTGGTCAATCAGAAACCATCCATGTGAGAGAGGTGTGAGAGAGGTATACAGGAGGGGCTGTGTGTCACACCTTCTCATTTGAACCCTAAAGACTTAAACACAAGAAGATAAATAACAAGAATCCATCCATCCAGCATTTCTTTTTAATAGGAGCTCAGTCAACAGGAGGTTCATCTGAATGTTTGTACAAGTGATTGCTATTGAGCTCACTTGAATATGAGTAATTTGTAGCCACCAAAGCAATATGGTCACCCAGGTTATCAGCTCTGCCACCAGTTCATCAGATGATCTAAAGTAACAGAAAATCTTGTAATTACTAAGTAAACTAACTAAACATGAATAGAAGGCCCTTGCAGCTAGTAGGTGAACTTGGTTATTCCTCTCCCTCCGCTCATGAGTGCATGTTGAACTTTATTTTAATTGGGGGAGTCTCACCATACAGAATAAAGGAGTTCAATGACAAGTGTGCAGTTCATTGACCATAGGTGATTACAAAACCTCAGAAATCTTAAGAGTCCTTATACTAGTATTTCTTTCTACGTATATGATGTGATACACACACACACACACTTCAGTAATACTTTAAATAGAAAGTAATGTACTGTGAAACCTTTGTTATCCGGCACACTGTTAATCAGAAAACTTTGTTAACTGGCATTGCCCCGAGCCACAATACCGTCACATCTTCAGGCTCACAAGCCTGGCTTGGTTTACCATGATTGTTTTAACAATTTTTTATTTAAGTACTAATAATCTTTAACTCAAAATAGAAATGTGAGACCAACTGCCTCACACTACCAGTATTAAAAACTTGAGTTTTACTGTTATTGTCTATTGGTTTTTCCTAGGTTAATGGGACCCTCAGATAACCGGGATTTTTAGATAGCCGGAACGCCCTAATCCCTGAGCATGCTGTATAACACAGGTTTTACTGTACCTAAGAAGAGTGGGAACCCAGAGAATGATCAATCAGTTCCTCCCCTTGAAATCAGAGGGATCATACGATAACATGCCATCAATCACAGCCAAGTAAAATCATATGAATCATACACATTCATGCCCAGTCTATACAGTAAGCAATTTAAGAAGAAAAAGAGTATAAATACCTGTGATTAGCAGATACCCTCACCATCTTTTTTGTTACATATTTGTAGTGGGAACAATGGGGCCCTGATCCCCTAGTCAGGGGCTTCTATTTTAAGTAACCAGTAACAATCATAATATATGAAGAAAGTACAAACAACTGACAAGTATTCTGTGACTAGTAAAACATTTAAATAACTTTATTGTTTAGAATTAAGTATTCAGCTGTAGTATTTTCCAAGATCCTATTTGCTCTTTTTTGTTTGTTTTTTAATTACTCACAAAAATTGAGCGTTTTTAGTATATTATCCCAATTTCCTCTGAATCTATTTCCTGACTTGAAGCTCTGTATTTTACTGCCTTTTATTCTATAATCTCTGATTATGTTTTGGGTCTTATACTTATGTACACTGCTTGATTAATTTATCAGATTTATAGGCCTCATACGGCCAAATAGTTTCAAATTTATTTGCTGTGTGCTGTTCTTCCTTACTTTCTAGCTCCCTGGCTGCGTTTCTGTTGTTTGAAATAGAAGCACCAGCACTTGGCATCTTGGTATTGTCTCCAAGTCTTATTTTCCTTAGGACCTTGATCTTTAAGTACCCAGATAGAAGAGGAACAAGGAAGAATCTGTTAGTGAAAGTGTTACAATTAATGGCCTACAGTAACACAAGGCATTTGTACTTGATCCGAGTTAAGTATTAAAAAAAGCAACCAGTAGCATGACTTTTTCTCTGGAATATTCAAAATACAAATCTGCTGTCCTAAAAACAGGGCTGAATGTAAAAGCAGAATCATTATTTCTGCCATGTTTCCATGCTTCTGTATTGAATATGAACAAAAACTGGCAAAAATGAAGCAAATGAACACAAAAAAGAAAAGGCATATACGGTATGCAATTAAAATTGTTTTTGCCATTAAATGGGGAAATGCCATTTCTGTTATGTGTTCTTATTCTGCTTTTCAGCAATCTCTAATGAAAACACAGTGCTGCTATGGAGGGTCTGGAGTTTGTGCCAGAAGATATTAAACAATATTGTCATTTCTAAGATAACCATGCAAAGGCTGTTCAGACAGTTTTCAAAACATGGCACATGTGAGATTTGGTTGTTAGACACAATTCTACACATTTGACTCTATTGTCAGTTACAACAAAACCGTGAAAAATACCTCAGGATATGAGTCATACAATATTTTTTTTCCTGAAGGAGTGCTTCTATGCTGGCTGCTGTGTGAACTTTGGAAGCCAGGGGAAAAGTGCAGCTTGCTTTTCTAACTCAGTCCAGTGACTTAGGACATGGATGCTTTCTGGAGTTCTTTGAAGGGGTTAACAAACATGCAGACAAGGGGGATCCAGTAGATATAGTATACTTAGATTTCCAGAAAGCCTTTGACAAGGTCCCTCACCAAAGGCTCTTGTGTAAATTACATTGCCATGGGATAAGAGGGAAGGTCCTTTCATGGATTGAGAACTGGTTAAAAGACAGGAAACAAAGGGTAGGAATAAATGGTACATTTTCAGAATGGAGAGGGGTAACTAGTGGAGTCCCCCAAGGGTCAGTCCTGGGACCAATCCTGTCCAACTTATTCATAAATGATCTGGAGAAAGGGGTAAGCAGTGAGGTGGTAAAGTTTGCGGATGATACCAAACTGTTTAAAATAGTCAAGACAGAAGCAGACTGTGAAGAACTTCAAAAAGATCTCACCAAACTGAGTGATTGGGCAACAAAAAGGCAAATGAAATTTAATGTGGATAAGTGTAAAGTAATGCACGTTGGAAAAAATAACCCCAACTGTACATACAGTATGATGGGGACTAATTTGGCTACGGCAAATCAGGAAAGAGATCTTGGAGTTATCGTGGATAGTTTTCTGAAAACTTCCACACAGTGTGCAGTGGTGGTCAAAAAGGCAAATAGAATGTTAGGAATTATTAAGAAAGGGATAGAAAATAAGACACAGACTATCTTACTGCCCCTGTATAAAACTATGGTACTCCCACATCTTGAATACTGTGTACAGATGTGGTCTTCTCATCTCAAAAAATATATTTTGGCCTTAGAAAGGGTTCAGAAAAGAGCAACTAAAATGATTAGGGGTT
>JANRFK010001605.1:28650258-28666800 GCA_030068395.1 Apalone spinifera | reverse complement strand
ACCTGCCTAATCTGCATCCCTCTGCTGACAGAGGGATGCAGTTTAGACATACCCAAGATGGCTTGGGCCAAGATGATTCTGTTCTTTCCTTGACCCTCTGAGTGGCCAGTTTGATAAGCCAATTGATGAGCTATAAGTAGACTTGGACATCTCAGTTTATGAGAGCCTACTACTACCATCATGCATATTGTAAAATCCAAGAGGCTGCAGACAGAGCAAAGGGAAGGATGGTGGATTGGTAATGGGTCTGGTTCATAATAAATCTGAGGAATCTTCTGGGCCCTCAGAAGATGGAAATGTGAAAATAGGCTTCTTTTATGTTGAGGTTAGTTTACCAGTTCTTTGGATCCAGGGAGGGAATGGTGGAGGCCAGGGAGACCACAGGCAACCTCATTTCCCTGAGGCTACGTCTACACAACGAGTTTTCTCAGCAAAAAATACGCTAATGAGGAACTCATTTGCATGAGTCGTGATCTCATTTGCATATTTTCTGCCCATCCATATCTGGGTTAGGGGTTTTTGCACAAAAACAAGCAGCGTGGACATTTTCTTTTTGCACATAAACTCCCTTTTCCGCAAGATCCTACTGGGGCATAAGGATCTTGTGGGAAAAGGGGTTTTTGCGCAAAAAGAAAACATCCACGCTGCTTGTTTTTGCATAAAAACCCCCAGTGCAAAAACGGACTGGCAGAAAATATGCAAATGAGATTGCGACTCATGCAAATGAGTATTTCATTAGCATATTTTTTTGCTGAGAAAACTTGTCGTGTAGACATAGCCTGAGATAACTGTCATGATGGGTGATCTTAGAAGCAGATTGGTTGCTGTGTGCTTCCTCAAAGGAGCTAGAGCACAGAGGCCAAGGGACCTGCTGGTAGTCCTGGAGTCCTTTGAACTATGGAGCTTTGGGTCTGTTTGCACTGAAAAAAACTGAAGAGAGTATTATCAAAACTGCAGGACCCACTAAAATCAGAGCAAATGAAAAGTGACTCAAACAGTTTTTTATGTAGAAGCACAGTGCAGAGAAAAATAAAACATGGATTAACAATTGATGATGGCCAGTTAAGCTAATCATGTGCAGGTTTTTAACAGGCCTTTCTAATGTACAATTCCACCTTTTCACTACTATGTCACTCACCTTATCTCTGCCTGATGCAATATCTTTAAGATTCAGTATTCTTGCCTTTCCTTTCCCAATTGCATTTATTTTCTTTTTCTTCCACTCTGAGACGTGTTTCTCTGCACATAACCTGCACAGGATTAGCTTGACTGCCCATCATCAATTGCTAATCTGTGTTTTATTTTTACTCAGCATAGTGCTTCTACATAAAAAAACTGTTTGAGTCACTTTTCATTTGCTCTGATTTTAGTGGATCCTGCAGTTTTGATAATATAAATTACATCTCAGCATAAAAGCCATTTTGGGTTTGATTTAGCAGGCAAATGCACAGAAGCTTGTAAATGTTTCCCATCTTTGAAAGCTAGAAAGCCTGTGAAACAGAGTCTATAGAATTTGTAGCATGATCAGAAAGGTTAATGTGTGATTATGGGCAGCTTGAAGCTCAGACTTCTTGATGCTACCTACATTTATGCTCTGTCCCTTTATGGCAAATAGGAAAGATATGCCTTCCTGCCACTTTAAAGCCAATATCCAGAAATTTACTAACTGAACTAGTTCCAGGAGCAGATTCAATTACTGTGAAATTTAAGTTCAGAATAATATGAAATGTAAGTGATTCCTTTGGTTTTCATGCTAGGAATTTGCTTAGGGTAGGGATGCCCTGCAGATTGCATCACCAGCTTGAAGATGCAGTGGACTACATCTCTTGCATCTGGATTCAGGGCTCTGTTGTGCTAAGCACAGAGTAAGAGACGATGCGTGTCTCAAATGGCTTTTAGCTAAATACACAAAACAGATACATAGTTGGGAGGGGGGACAGAGAAGTGACATGCACAAGATCATACTTGTAGCAGGGAGAGAATTGAGACCCCCCCTAAGATTCAAGCCAGCAATCTCTCCTCTAGACTAGGCTGCCAGTCATAGTAAAAAAGAGGAATGCTATAATATTAGTAGAAAACAAATTGCTTTAATTATTGTGCTGGTATAAAACTTTCCAAGTAATGGGCAGATTTTTGGTCATCTCACAATAGTAACAAAACAGTCTATCAAGTGCTGGCACTTCATCTGCCAGTTAACAGATTGGTTGCTGTTGCTGTATACTTCCTCAAAGGAGCTAGAGCACAGTTAAAGGCTGTGATGGCACTTCATTTGCCCCTCTCAGCACTGCCAAGCTGCTCTTGCCCTCTGCCTTGGGAGTTCCCTCACCCCTGGGAGCCTTCTGCTTGTTGTGCAAGGCACAGGAAGAAGAGAAGTGGTGCCCCTCCCTTCACCCTGTACCCCATCTCTACAGGGCACAGGGGGGCAGGGCAGGAGAGAATTTGCTGGCAGCTTTTGGGAGTGGTGCAGGGCCAGGGCTGTGGAGAGCCTGCCTTAGTTCCCTGCACACCACCCAGAAACCACCTGTGGTAAGCGGTTCTCAGCTGGAGCCCACATTCTGAACACCGGCCCCAGTCCTGAACCCCTCCTGCATCCCAAACATTTGCCCCCAGCCTGATAAAATGAGTGAGGATGGGGGAGTGATGAGGGGTGGGGCCTTGGAGAAGGGACAGGAAGGAGACGGGGCAAGGCTGTTTAGGTTTGAGGTAGATACTGTATTGCACTTACATTTAAAAAATTATCTTATGCTTTTAAAAGGTTGGAGACCTCTGGCCTATAAGCAGGTGAGCTTTGTCAAAAATAAGTTGAAAATGGCAATGCCTCTCCAATGGCCAATTCAACATTGCCAAGCTGAAGAGACTTTGAGGTTGGTTTCATTCAGCACTCACACTCGAGACTCAGAGTGTGCTTATGAGACAGAGAGGAGAAAAATATATAAAACCATTCAACTCATCTATTTTAATTGGAAAGTTCATCCCAAAACATGCGATGGAAGTAAAGAGGGAACAGGAGAGAGAAGCACAGCTTGACCAATAAAACATTCCCTGCCAAAACTCCTACAGCAGCAACTGAATAGTTCATATTTTCATTTATTCCACGTTTGTGAGCCTCCAAACACATTTAAGTGCTTGCTTTTCTCCTTCCGATTGATGTTAATTGAGCTCAGCCTGATGGCTAGGCTCTGCCTTGCCGTGTGTGTGAGTGCACGTCTGAACCATAGAAAGAGACTTTCTTCTTGACTTGCCTTCCATTCTATGCATATGCCAAGTAGAACAATGACCTTGGACACTGATCAGGGGATTTGGTTAATAGGTTTCAGCAAATCTCCTTTGCCCCTAGGGCATAGGCCAGGCTCTTCCCCACTAGGCTTACCTGTTGGGGCCCAGGAGAAGGCTATGGTACAATGCACAGTGCAATTCTAAATTAACTATAAGGAGTGCTGCTGAGCACACTGTCCCCAGGTCCCTGAGCTGCTCTGCCTGTAAAACTTGATTACCTAGAATAATAAAAGGCAAGCTTGCCTAGCATACAGGTTTGCAATAAAATGTGAGCATAAATTTTCCTGCCTCCAGCTGCTCTCACTTGTGATTCTGTTGCTTGGGCTTTGTCCTGAGGGTCTTAGCAATGACATTGGGCTCCTGGTGCTAGCACAGTCAGTGGTGAGAAAAGCAAAGGAGTACATTTGCTATATGCTGCTACTGTGCTTTGATAGTGTTAATTTTTACTGTGAAACTGGAATGAGAGTGGAATTATTTTCAATCCTCCCTTAAATTTGGGTTTTCTGAAATGGGTTTTTTTCAGGCACCAATATTTGTTTTCTAGTAATCCCATTGATTTTTTTTTTAAGTTTTTGACATATTCACATCTGTACCATATGCTCCAGCACTCCTCTGCCCACCAGCCCCATCTCTTCTTCCCCTACTAGACTATGCAGCACCCTTGCCTCAAAATAAGATAAGCCAGATTTTGAAACAAGATGCTATTCCCTCATGCAATGAAGTTTACAGGGACGTCGGAATAATGAGCCTGTAATATTTCAGTATAACAGGCTTGCTCTTAAGACGTGGAATAGCTATCGCGAAATAGCTCTGCTATGTAGACGTAGCCTTAGGCTTCTAATTCAGAGCACATGCTTAAATCCCACTGAAGGCAATAGAACTGAAGCATGCACTGAAGTGCAATGCTGAATTGGAATCCTAAAACTCTGAGGGTATTCTACACTAGCCCCCTAGTTTGAACTAGGAATGAGGTTTAACTGGTAATTCGAAGTAAGGGGTTTATTTCAGAATTGCCCTTCTCTGCCACGTGTAGACGCGGGCAGTTCTTCCGGGCTAGTCAATTTCCAAAATGGCGACTACCCAGGAACATGCTAATAAAGTGTGGGATATTTAAATCCCGCGCTTCATTTGCAATTACAGTCACCCTCATTAGCCTCCCTAGTCCGAACTAGGGAGCTAGTGTAGACATACCCTGAGTTAGTAGGAGTCCTCCTTGTATTCAATGGGCACAGGATCTGGTTGCATGATCTCAAATGAATAAGATATTTATGTACTTAGAGCATGTGAATTATATCACAGACCTCAGTGAGACGATACACATGCATAAAAAAGTTATTGAATCTGGGGCTAACAGAGTGACTAAAATATTACTTTGTTTTCTTTGATGGGATGACAAAGCTCCCATTAGACCTGTCAGGAAGAGGATAGTGGTCTGTCCTAGGGACAGAAACAGAAGTCAGGGCCACTGCAGTACTGAGATGCTTTGGGAAAAGATCTGGGTTCAAGTCGAGCTGGAATAGTACTGAGTACCATTCTGGTGCTCTTTTGTGGAACCAGAACATGTATATGGTACCATCACTTAGGAGTAACAGTATTGGAAGTATGTTCTAGCATTTCTTTTTTAGGAGTCAAGCACAGAAGTTTCTTAGATGTGAAGTACAAAGCACCTCGGTGTAGCTGAGCAGCTAAGCCACTTTAGGCTTCATGTTGTCTTATCATTTATCTCATCAGCAATAAAGTCAAATTTTGGGAGAGGGCAAGTTTTTACCTATAGTGCTCATAGATTCTAAAGGAAACATGAGAATCCAGAGTGAAGAAAGATTTTTGAATGTCTCTACTCCAAAATTGCTACTCAAGTAGTGTTTTGCAAACATCCAAAACATTTCTAGAAACTTTGGACCTAAGTTTCTTAAGTATTGGGCCATTCTTACTCATATGCAGAATATACACTTGCACGGGGCACCCAAAAATTTGGGGCACCAGTAGGTCTTAATGTCTACCCACCTGAAAAGTATCTACCCACCTGAAAAGTGAAAAACCTTTCCAGCCCTCTTAGCAGATACTGAACCTGTGAAAGAGCCATTTAAGTGGTAATGAAACCATTTAGCAGGCACTTGCCAACCCCAGGCATATGCTGCCAGTTTCTGAATTTACTGTGTTGTTGACCTTAATTTAAAATTTGCTTTAAAATATTTCATTAACCTGTTGCTAAAGATTATACAATTACATGTCTAAAAAATCATCATCCCTCCTCCCGAGCTGCCATTGGGCATAGAGGTATCAGTTTAATAGTAGTTCATGAGGCCCATAAATCCTAAGGATGTCCTTGTGAGCATACCTGTATCACTGACTTAATGCAAAGGGATTTCCATATACTCAATACCTCTGAAAACCAGGGCTTATAATTAGTAATTTAAGTAAATACTTTAAATGGGAAGTGATACTATAGTAGTGGGAGTTATATCAATACTTACGGAGGAGGTTAGAGTGTGGGCTTTCCTTCGTCTCCCCACCGCCCCATCCACAATGAACAAATGGAGAAAGTTCAGTGGAAGGCAACAAAAATGATTAGAAGCCGGAGCACATGACTTAGGAGGAGAGGCTGAGGGATTTGGGCTTATTTAGTCTGCAGAAGAGAAGAGTGAGGGGGGATTTGATAGCAGCCTTCAATTTCCTGAAGGGAGGTTCCAAAGAGGATGGAGAGAGGCTGTTCACAGTAGTGATGGATGGCAGGAGAAGGAGCAATGGTCTCAAGTTGCAATGTGGGAGGTCTAGGCTGGATATTAGAAAACACTTTTTCACTAGGAGGGTGGTGAAGCATTGGGATAGGTTTCATAAGGAGATGGTGAAATTTCTATTCTTAGCCTCACATTTTTTCAGTCCCGGCTTGACAAAGTCCTGGCTGGGATGAGTTATTTAGGCTTGGTCCTGTGTTAGGCAGGGGGTGGACTCGATGACGTTCTGATGACTCTTCCAACCCTACGATTCAATGGAATGGAAACAATTTTTGCAGAAATAAATATTCATTCTTCTGTGATCCTTTTACTACAGCCTCTGTTTAGCTGTATTTTCTCTTTAGCCTTTTATTTATGAAGGGATAACACCAACCCAAAGAACAGTGAGCCTGGGCAAGGCAAATTCATTTCAGAATTAAGTACATTAATATAGCTTGTAGTATCCTCCTGCCAATAAAGGAATCTATCCAGGCAGCAGTGTCAGTCTGGTAATAAAAGATAAAAAGAGCCCAGGACGGTTCTCTCCATATGACTACGAAAAATGCTCCTGCACTCTATACCTGTTAGGTTGATCAGACTCTTGTAGATCTAGACAAGAAAAAATGGAGGCTTGATGACTCCTTTATAGAAAGCAAACAAAATCAGTTGCAACATTGGAGAGGGTGCAGGTTTTCTATATGGGCCAGTGAGGAAAAAAAACAACCAAAGGCGGAGAGGCTTGGATCTTATGAGAATTTTTGCTCCTTCAGTATGAACATTAGATTCCCAGTTACCCCCTACCTCCTCCAAATAACTTCTCTGTTGCACGCACAACTGAGGATAGCCCAGTTGTATTGGGGCCAAGGAACGACTAAGTAAGATTTCCCAGACCAAGGACATTTTAGCTTGAGGAACAGAGTGCAGGGTATACATTTCTGATGGCTGCTTCTGGGACAATGGACCAGCCAGTGTGGTATATCTTTAGGAGGCAAATTAACAGGTCTCTGAACTATGAACAATTATCTTGGAAATTTGGGGAAAGCCTAAAAATCATTTCACCAAAGCCATGCTATGAAGGGAAGTACAAATGATTGATGTAGGATAAGTTATCTTTGTTCCTCATTTCCCATGATTATCTAGTCTTTGGCTACTTAATTATTACAATTTCACTAAAAATTCAAACAGGCTACACCTATATGATTTGGATTATAACAAGATACTCCCTCTGTATGCCTCCAGAGAAACAGCTTTTTACAGAATGGGATGGTAGTAGTCATTCTGCGCCAGGGACAACAGTACATGATAACAGATCAAAGAAGTGAAGCATAATTTTAACCATGATGTTTCTAAAATCCTCATCAGCTTCAAGTCAAGTTTTAGGACTGAGCCTTTGAATTGAAATTACCCCAGTAGTCTCTAAGCAGAAATTCTAGCATCTGTGTCAAAATGTGCCATTGCTATTTATAAAATCTGCCCCCAATCCCTTTGTAAAACAGTGGACTGGCAACACAATTTACTAGCTCAGTTCCTTTATTTGCAAGCTTGCATTCCACATATCAATAGACTAACAAGCACAAAACTCCAAAGCAAATGGGGCAGAATTGTTTATAATGAACTAAGCTGTTGTGACAGCCTCCAAATACAGGTGCATGACAGTGCAGGAATTAATGGATTAAAAAATTGTAAAGTGTTTCACACCATCTCAATTATCCACAGTCCAATTTCTAACCAGCAGAATGGCAAAAACAGTGTGGATCATTATCAGTAGATCACCATTTGCTGTTCATTCTCATTAACGGATTTATTCTAAACACTGGATTCAGTATAATACTCAGTTGTGCTTATCATTCTAGCACCCTCTATGGTTAGAGTGTGGCATTGTAATGGTCTTGGCCTCTAGCACTCAATTGACTATCATTTTGGCCCCATAATGGCTTCTTTTTTACCCAAGTATAGCACTCCAGCTAAGTCTCTGGACCCCCCTGGGGTGACAAAAGTCCTGCCGAAAGTCCAAATGATCCAAATAGATCTCTTTTTCACTCCTCTCGGGATGCCCCTCAGCCTGTGTTCTGAACTCAGTCCTCAGCCCCATCCTGGGCTTAGTGGTCTTTGTGTCAGGGCTTTTAGGTTCTAGATTCTATGCGGCTTGTGTCCAGGCCCTTTGCTCTGGATTCTGCCACAGAGACCCCGTGTTAAACAACGAGTTCTGCCTCTTTAGACATGCTGCTGTCTCTCTGGGTCACTTACTTTCTCCAAGACTATTTCCCAGTAGCCTCTTAATACAGTTCCCAGCACTTCTCTCTAGGCCCAAAGCCCCCAAATGGCAAAGTGCACAGGTATGGAGAAAGCTTCAGGGGGATGAAGCTGGGCCCAGACTAGACACAGCTCTGATCCTGGCCTGAGGCTCCATGCCTGGGGCCCTGGTAATCAACCTCAGCCCCTCCAATCCCACCTTCAGCTGTGGCTCCAGCCTTGGATCCCTTACTTGTGCCCATACCTCCCCCTCCCTCCAGAGCTGCAGCTCCAAATCTGGCCCCAGCTCCAGGGCAGTGTGTGGACAGGAGTTAAGAGGGGAAAGTGGTAAAAAGTTTGGGGACCGCTGCTCTGCTCCCAGGTCCTTAATCCTTCCATGCAACACAGACCCACAGGACAGCCTCACTGGGCTTTACTGCCTTTCCAGGGCCATCACAGAGACTGCCTCTGTTCCTAGGGATCTCTTCAGTCTGCCTTCACCAGGCCCATCCCAGAGAGCAGAAACTGCCTACCTCTTTTCTCCTGGGCTGTCCAATTCTGGGCTCTCCTCTCTCACCATGTCATTCTCACTGACCCTTTGACAGCTAGGGTCTTTAATGATTATTAAGCCACTAATCTGAGATCACTGGGAAGCAGATGCTATCTCACAGGCCCAGCTCTTTTTAAAGAACCAGTGGCAAGTAGGGTGATGACCTTTTCTGAAAAGGCAAAAGCAGGACACACACAGGAGCTCCCCCCACTCCTGGGAGACCCATAACAGCACAAAACTGAGCACCTCCAGCCCATCCCTTCCCTGAAGCCCACCCAGACCCTCCCCTTCTCTGAGGCCCCATTCAGCACTGCCTCTATCTTCCCTTCCTCAGTTTCTCACTCTTCCCACCACCTTCATTCACTTTCACCAGGCAGTGGCAGGGGACTGGAGTGCAGGGGCATGAGCGCTCCAACTGGGAGTGCAGGTTTCACAAGGGACTAGAAATGAGGGGCTCAGAGTGTGCAAGAGAGCCTATGGCTGGGACAGGGCATTGGAGGCAGGGTGTGTTTGAGGACTCTAGCTAGGGGTGCAGGCTCTGGAAAGGGCTTGGATAAGGGGTAGGGGTGTGGGAGAGGGTGCCAGGCAGGGATAGGAGTTGGAACACCCCATAGTGTGTGGGGTTTAGGGCTCTGGAGTGGGCTTGGGTTGAGGAGCTCAGAGTGTGGGAGAAGGCTCTGGGCTGGGATGTGGTGGCTGTGGGTGGGGGTGTGGGTTCTGTAATGGAGCAGAAGGAGGAGGCATGCAGGAGGTGTCACCAGCCTAGGGCAGGAGGTTGGGGTGCAAGAATGGGTGCCAGGTCCCTGCAGCCCCTGGGAGGTGACCAGGGAGGCTCTGCTGTGTGTAGCCTGCACTTTTGGAGGCACTGCCCCTGCAGCTCCCATTGGTTTTGGTTCCTGAGCAGTGGGAGCTGCAGGATGGAGCTTGCACTTGGGCATGAGCACCACATACAGCCTCTCTGCACTGAGGGGCCACAGGATCCTGGCAACCATTTTTGAGAACTGCACAAAGTCAGGGAAAGTAGGGAACCTGCCATAGCCCAGGCCCCCGCTGCTGACCAGACCTTCAACAGCCCAGCGTGGGGTGCTGACTGGAGCTTCCAGGTTTCATTTTTGACTGGGCATTCTGGTCTAAAACTAGATGCCTGGCAACCCTACAACAGGCCCAGCCACATGGGGGCAAGGGGACAACTGTCCCAGGGCCTGGTGATTCAAAGGGCCCAGGGCTCCTGGCCACCATCACTGCTACTGCAGCAACCTTTTAAATCACTGTAAGAGTACTACACAGCACAATTCAGGCTGCCTGACATAGGTGCGGTGCGCTCTGGGCAGCGCTGAGGGATACCTGGGGGAGACTCATCCCAGACCTGCCCCTTTTGTGTGAGGCCCTGCCCCTTCCAGGGGCATGGAGCTGCCTACCCCTATGCCTTGTCCATGCCCCCTACACCTAGGGCAGGTGGAAGGTCTGCAACTCTGGGAATCCCTACAGTGGTCTGGATGCTTTGGGCAGCACTTGCTACTGCTTAATTCCAGCTTCTTGGGGGATGGGAAAGAATGGGGCAAGGCCTCCTGGTGAGCTAAGGCCCAACTCAGCCCCTTTCTTCCCCAAAAAGAAGAGGCTGGCACCACCCCTGAGCCTCATTGAAACCCGAGACTGGGACTTGAACTGTGCATTTCTGAATTGTCCTGCACCATTTGAGACGGCTGGTCAGCCTAGTGAGGAGTATGACATCATCAATCAACAGATTCAAGTGTGAGCTGATAGATTTTGTGCATAACAGTCCAGAAAATTGTTAGCAAATAAATTTGTTTACCCTGTGGCCAAATGTAGTTTAAATATTAATAACATTATCCCAAATTTTAAAACCTGCATGTCTATAGTTAGACTCCTATACCCCTATGAAAGTACCTGGTTTTTGTTGGTGAGAAGAACTCATCGCTCTCGTGGAAGTTAATGCAAACTGCAGGTTCTCAGCACCTCTGACAATCAGCCTACTTGTGTGTATGTTAGGAGCTGAACTTTTAACACTCATTTCTATAATTTGATCTATTGCTTTTGTTCCTGCATGCTCCGTCACATTGCACTGCATAGCTTATGTGCTAAAAGAGAACATAATAGTGCAATCACAGTAAGTTGAGATCACTCCTATAGTCCAAGTCCAGAAGAGTCCAGTTCCCAATTGTTCAGAAAACCTGCATGCTTGGGCCCTTGGCACTGTGGAGGAGATTTTGCCCAAGCAATACATTTATTTGCCATTCTGTTGTCAACACAGTTGTTTTTCCTTTGCAATCTTCAACATTGTAGCAGAATGGAGGATGCATCCCCCTCCCACTCCAGTTTGTGTTTATTTGTACATGTGTAATTATCTCCCAAAGGTTGATTCATGATGTGGCTTTCAAGCTTCCCATAAGTTCAGGGGAGTTCAGAGCCTGAGTTTTTTTTGTAAGGTAAGAACCCAGGTTACTTTAGCTTTAGGAAAGAAGTTACAGCACTAGAGTTTTTCCAGAAATGCTTGAACTACAAGTGCACTTGACAGCTAACTTTGGAAAAGACATGACATAGTGAATAAAAGCATCTGGCCAAGACATGGCCTCCAGTGGCCTCTTTCTCTACAAAGCTTTCATCTTTGCGATATGGAAGAAATGGAGAGGGAAAGAAAAAAAGTAGAGAAAAATGCTGACACTTTAAAGATGATATCTCTAATTTATAAAATGCTGAAATCCTTGCTGCTAATATGCTCTTTGGTGGTTGGCATTAGACCCTCGTGGGGGAATAGGAGAAAAAGAATTAACATGGCCTCTTTTTATTCCATTCACAAAAATCTATTTCCATTTTAAAAGCAATTTTGTAAACTTCTCACACTCCTCTTTTTTAATCAATTGTGATGCAGAATATTAATTTCTAAATTGGATGAACCTTAAGCATTTGACAACTACTGTGGTCTTTAAAGTCTCTGCTTCCATATAGTGCATTTATCTTTGTTAGCAAGTGACACCATGCTTAAGAAGTACAGTTAAAGAGTAGAAAGATCACAGATGCTGTCCTATTAATATTTAGAGAGCAGATTTAATAAATACCATCTCTCTCTCAGTGTTATTATCTGCATTACTGCTATCAGGTTTTCAGGGAATTCAGGGGGATGGTTTCTTATCCATCAGGTTGTCAGAAGCAGACAAGAGGAAAATCAAATGTTCATTTACTCACATCTGGTGTTCCATGGGGATCCATGTTTAGACCCCTGCTGTGTTTATCTGCATAAATGGTTTCTATCTATCATCTAAATCAGAAGAGTTTCTGTGCAGAGCAAACAACATCAGATAAATATCCTTATCTACTAACTCAGTATAAAAGAAACTAAATGTTCCCTGTGAATTGTAATTCCTGCTGATATTGAGGGTAAAAAGCTTCCTTCCCTCAGACTTTCACTTGTATTTTTGCTTGGGCTTTGCAACTTGATTTGCAACCAGTTATTAACCATCATCCTCTTCCCCTTCTACCTTTCATCTTTTCACTGATGCACAGCCTCCGCTTCTCCTCCGCAGCTATCAAATGACTAGAAAATCTGCTTTACAATGTGTGATAAACAGCTAATGCTGATTACAACAGGAGAAGGGAAGCAGATGCATGTCTGAAAAGCATGCATTCAAACTAAGAGCCATATTGAACATTGCTCCAGGAAAACCTACTGGGTGGGGCAGAAGGGACACAAACTCTGCTAGTGTCACGTGGCAGAGCTTCTTGCAAATGCTACCTTCAATACTCACACATAGCTACTCTTACTGCCCTGGCAGTCACACTCCTCCTCTCACACACACACTCCCCACCTCTATGGAGGAGACCCTGTGTGAGCCAGTGCTGTTGTCTGTGATGAGGAAGGGTGCAGAGGGATGTATCCGCCACCTCAGTGAGGAGCATTTGGCTTTGGCATCCATTTTATTTTCATGGAGGATTTTGTCATCAACCACTTCCAACTGTTTTATTGTTTTGCAAATATGAATGCCTTAAATATAATGATTGAAAATCCTGAAAACATGCAGTGTTGACTGGCCACACATTGTTTAGCGCTTCTTCTCCCAAACATTCAACTGGTGCTACCATACGCTGCTGTCCTTCTTCCCCACAAGTGGCTGCCTTCAAGTGCATGTAGTCACTCACATGTAGATTGTGTATAATTTCAAAGATACATTCAGAGACTCTGCAATGAAATGTTTTCCTGCAATCAAACCTGCATAAAAGAAGCAGCCCTTACTAGGCAACCTCCTATTTAAAATGTCCTTCTTGTGCATAACCCACCTTTATTAGAATATTAGCTCCACTAAGAAAGTGATTTACGTCTATCCTATGAGTTGTCTCTATTAACAAGTTAAACAGGATATGCCGACAAATCAGGATTACATCCTGCATCTCTTGAAAATTCCCTAGTTTTTCTTTCTCTCTGCCCTCTTTTCTTCTGCATATTTGAGCCATTGAATTCATTCCATCAGCTGCTTTAATGAGGGACAGTGTATTTCCTCAGTGATTGGATGAGGTGGACTAAAAAAATAAACCGATAATTTGTGATTTTTGGCAATCCTGGAAATGGCAATAGTACACTTGCTTTGGTATTCATTTGCTCACAATAGAGTTACGTTAGATGTATCCTACATTTCAACTGAAAAAAACAGTTCTTGCCAAACATGGATCAGAGCTGGTACATGTATCTGAATTCCATTGTTTATGAAAGGTATCTTTTTAAGTAACTTCATGTTGAAAAGATTTAAAGGATTGCCTTGATAAGAGATATGCTTTGTTCCAGTAACTCTATGAAAAGCCCAAATATTTATTGACAGCACTAGTGTAAGTCTGTCTGAGCACCAACTTGGAATGACAACTGAGGCTACGTCTACGCTGCACACTTATTTTGGAATAAACTATTCCGGAAGAAATCATCCAAAATATCTTATCTTGAAATAGCACCTCTACACTACAAATGCTCATCCAAATAGCACTGAGCTATTTTGAAATAAAGCATCTACACTTATTGGACACTGGGTCTGGCAGTGGTAGTGTCCCGCAGGGAGAGAACTTGTGTCCCTACCTGCTGGAGGAGGGGAGACAGGTGTTGGGGGAGAAGTGTCTGTGTATGGCAGATGTTCCTGTGCCTCACCGGGCTGTCTCCAGGAGTGAATGCTGCCTCGAGAGTGCGGGCATGCCCGTGTGTCCTGTGTGGGACTCCTGAGTGTCTCTGTGTGTGTCTCCATATCCTCAGCCTCCTTCTAGTGGTGGTTTGCGGAGGGAGGGTGTCCCATCCTGGTGTCAGGAGTATGGCAGGCCTCTCCAGACACCCCGTGGCCAATAGCACAAGGGTCCTCTGGTGCAGCCTGCTGTGGCTGTGTACCCTGGACTGGTGCTACACGTGCACAGGCTGCTGCGCGATCTCCAGGCAGGCAGAGTGCGGAGCAGGACCCTCCCCCTCACCAACTGCCACCTCCACCCTGTGTGTGTAGGGAACGTGATGGCACTCACCTTATGTGCCTACCCCGGCCTTGGACAATGCCTGGTGCACATCCCTAGCATGGGGTACTGGCTCCAGGGTCAGGAGGGTCACTATGCTGGTCTTATCCGGCTCCTCCTCTTCCTCTTCCTCCTCCTCCTCACCAGCTCTGTCTCCTGGGAGGACGATGACGGGTGTCTCAAGCCCTGAGTCCACTACTGGGGGTGGGAAGGGACTGTCCCGCCCCCAGCATGTGGTACAGGCCCTGATATTAGGGGCAGATATGTGGTTCTGCCCTGGAGCGGGAGCTGTGTTCCCAGGCCCTGGCATACATGGAGATCTTTCACTTTCACCCGCATCTGCTCCTGAGTGCAGATGTGCCCTTAAGTGGATGGTTTGTCAGCCCTGGGGCCATAGATGTCGTCATTTTGGCATGTGGTGTGGAGATCCTGGAGGTTGGTCTTGTCACCCCAAACCTTAATAAGGTCCCGGATCTCTGCACCAGACCAGTAAGTACATCTCTTGTATTCTTGGGCAGGCTCCTGGGAGCATTGGAGGGCTGGGTAGCAGAAGCAGAGTCACTTATTGTGGCCCAAATCAGAATCTGTGGCAGTTTCTGGGTGACTCCAAGCTGTCAGGGCCTGCTGTCTGCTACAAATCTTTTTCCTTGAGGCTGCAACTTTAAGGGCTCCAGGGAAAAGGGGTGACTACAAAGTTTTGTGGAGTGTAGATGGAGTGGCCAGCAGGGCACCATGGGAAGGGCTGGAAGCCACTTACTTCGAAATAACGCTAGCTGCCCTGTTTCTATAGGCACTATTTCAAAATAGCTATTTCGGAAGAGGTGTTATTCCTCATGAAATGAAGTTTACAGAATATGAAATAAAGCAACCCATTATATTGAAATTATTTCAAAATAAGGGAATTGCTGTGTAGACACTCGCATAGTTATTTTGGAATAACGTCCATTATTCTGAAATAACACTGTGCTGTAGGCATACCCTGACTCACTCACTGTGGTTATAGTAAAGTATGTATTGTAATACAAGAGCCCACGAAAGTACTTTAACCTTTGGCCCCATGTCATGCTTAATCACACAAACCAAAGATGCAAGGACACATGTAAATTTATGCACATGCATGTCCATAAAAAATAACTTGATTCATAATTAATAAGTTAGATAAATTCCACCATCAGAACTAAACTTGGAGAGAAAGGCAATGGAAAAAGAAAACTGAATAATGAGAAAAAGTATGTTGTGTGTGTGTGTGACTGTGGGTGTCTCTGTGTGTGTGTTCTCTCCTCAGTGATTGAGGGTCTCCCCTCAGGTAATCGCAGGGTTGAATGAGATATCCAGGTGTGATAGCTCATGAACGGATAGCTCTAGAATCTCACCCTATACACTACCGCAGGTAAATTCATGTGATACCTAGTGAGATAGTTTATCTCACTTCAGTGATGCATCAGCCACCAAATCTTAAAAATCACATTATTTTGATTTCTTTTGCATGGCACCTGAATTTTATGTTTGCATAATGGCTTCCTGACATGTGACCCAGTCACTCCATTCCTGTATGTATATCGTTCACTCCTTTTGAATGAGCCAACCCTGATATATACCATGCCATTGACAAATAGGCATCCAGTAGAATATTTTCCTTTATTGCACAAATGCAATTGAACCAAAATATAAACCAGGCAAGCTTTCACAAAATATCACTGAGAAATTCAATAGAAGAGTATAAATATACAAAATACACAGATTCCTAATCAAAAATCCTTAAGACACAGCACTTCTTTGGGGAATATTTTGCTGATAAAAAATCAGTGATTTTTTTCTAATACCTACTCCCAGATTCCATTATACAATATATCACTGTGAAGAAACTTGAATATCATACATAGATTCCACCATTTAACAAAACTTCACAACCCTAAGAATATTGATTTAGCCCAGGGCCAAAAATTAAGATGAACTGTAACTCTGACAACTTGAAAGAATAAGTGTAAAGCTTTGTAAAGCTTTGGTGGAAAGAAAGAAAGAAAGAAAGAAAGAAAGAAAGAAAGAAAGAAAGAAGATATATTGGTAATGCAACCAGGCTTTACTACTTGTAACAGATGGATCACAGCAATTGCAAAATCCATACCTACAAATGAAATATCATACTGAGGGTATGACAATAATATCCAGACACAACACCTTATCTACTATCCTCCTAATAATAATACAGTTACCTCTAAATCAAGCTGCAAATGTAGGCATTCAGAATTGCAAATCAAGCCTGGGATTTAAATATCC
>JANRFK010001605.1:28637482-28647744 GCA_030068395.1 Apalone spinifera | reverse complement strand
GATCAAAATGGTCCCTTCTGACCTTAAAGTCTATGAGTCTATGAGGGACTGCATGGGAAAAGTGAACCCTTTCACTTTTGCTAATGGGACACATGCTCAGCTAAAAGCAGAAAGTAAGCCAAATATAGTAAACTGGAAGCCTGTCTACCATTCCAGCAGCTAAATAATATTTGCCATTTGTTTACAAATAAAGTTTGATTCCTTGTGAATGTAGCTTTAGTTATATGCACCTTGATTTCAAAGCATCCAATAGATTTAGCCACATTGAAAAGTGGCTTTTAAAAAAGCTCCAACTGGAGTCAATAGGAACAAAGCTGGGTCCCCAAAGATTATACCGAATTCTAAGCTTGTGCCATTTCATATTGTGCTACAATATACCTATTTGTGCCTTGAGATTGAAAGCCTGTTTGAGGTAAACATTTATTGATCTGGGCAGTTCCCTAGTTGCATAGTTGTGAGCATCTGTGTAGACCTCTGTTATATATATTGCAAGATGCATGTAGGGCTTTGTTGACATGAATTTGAGGTGACCATGTTTCTCGGGGATACTGAAGACATGAAATGGAATTCTCTCAGCTTGATTCCATGCTGAGATTTCAGGTTCATTTAAAACTGAAGCAAGTGCGTGTGTGAGGGGATTACATAGCATTACACCAACTCTCTCCTTCCCAAACCCATAGGGGACAATCAGAAGCAGAGCACTGGTGTAAACATTACCTGCATATGGCCTTAGAAAATGGGGTATGTGAAGGTGACCAAAAGCCACCTTGTTATTCCACTCCTATCTTTGCCCCAAGTACAGGAACAGAGGAGCTGAGATTCAGGATCAATATTTACCAGTAGTATAAATTAACTTTTTTGTTGTTTGTTTGTTTGTTTTTCTTTGACCTTCCTATCACCTGAGTCCTCTTCTCTAAAGGGAAATGTGTGGAGAGAACTTCAGATATGAAATCCTTAAATCAGACCTATCCATACCCTTGCGCTCAGTTTGCTAACTGCTTTTGGATGGGCTGGCTCAGTGCTCACGCAGGGGAGTGAGATCTGTAATGCCCATCCTGAGCCTCTCTGGAGAAATAGCAAATAGTGGGAGTTGAATCTCATACGAGTTATGCCAGTCTTGGAAACATTGAATTCATGGGTTGCTCAAATGGTTTTCAAATTTGTTTTCAGTATCACCTTCTTACCTATCCTAATTTTATAGCGTTCAGAAAGAAAACAAAAATCATTATTTTTACCAATAACAATGGGTACTAGCCTTCTTAATGGAACCAACTCTGCAAACAAAGCTGAGTGCATTTATGAATTCCACTGAGCAGCATGGAAGACTGCCCTTTTGCCCTAAAACTCAACAAATAACATTACAAAACAATAACTACCATATTGTTTCAGTCAAGCATGTATGAAGCTACATGGAAATGCCATCATACCTTAATGAATTCTTTCAGTAGTTATTTAGATAAGTTAAAGCTGACAATGGCATAAAATTATGTTAAACCAGTACACAAAATATATTACATATTTTGGTTATCTGCCAATTTAGGGTATCCTGCTGTGAAGCATGGTTGTATCTTGCAAAAAAGGCTCATATTTTTCCCTTTTCTTTTATGCTAAAAGTACATTTCAAACCTGTGAATTCCTCTGCTACTTTACACTTAGTATACCTGTTAACATCTTGATTTGGGTCATTGAGCTGTGACTATCATCCATTCACTCCCAAACATGATTTTTACTTTCCCAAACTGTATTATGGAGATACAGAGTCTCTTCACAGTTAAGGGCTTGATGACTTTCGTGTGATAATCCTAGGTTTTGAATCCTCTTCTCCTCCCTAATTTTTTTCATCCTGAACCAACCTGCCAATCTCCCAATCTTAAATCCTTTATTAGGAAAGAGGAAAAATGGAGGATTTTGGATAAATTATTAAACTCGTTGTGAAAAATTCAGAGGCATTTCACTTTTTGAAATACCATTTGCATTCCTTCAGTGGTTATAACCACCACGTGGGATCTTTCAGAGATTATAAAACTGCCAGATCTAGATTCAAACCAGGACCACAAGCAGATATGACTAATCTGCTAGATAAAGCTGTCATCACAAGATGTCCAGCACAACTTTTAAACCCAAGAAATTAGGTTTAGACTAGTTATATTTTGGATAAGAATCTGACCATGTCAGTACTTAATGAATTATTATTACAGTAGAACCTAGATATTTCAACTGATATCAGACTCCACTATGCCAGGCACTGTACAAATTCTGGTTAAGAAACAATCCTTGTCTTCTACAATCTAAATGGACCAGAGCAACAAAAAGGTGGATGAAAGTGGGTATTATTAGTACCTTTTTACACATAGATTGCAATGAGAATCAGGATGTGTCAAATAAGCTGCGCAATTTTGCTATGCAAATTGCATGGCTTATTTCAATGCTATTTCAAAATACCTTATTTCATAATCAGACGCTGTTTACACAGTGCCAAATTTTGAAATAATGCATTATAATGAAATTCCCCTTAACCTTTATGGAACGAAGGTTACCGGGACGTTGGAATAAGCTGTCCGCTATTTTGAAATCTATTTTGAAATAACGGACTGCTTCAATAGACACGGAATAGCTATTTTGGGATACTTCTGGTTTCCTGAAGAAGTTCCACATTGTAGACGTACCCTAAGTGTCTTGCCCAAAGTCACAATGGAAATCTCTGTCAGAGAAGAGAATTGTACTTAGATCTCCAGAAACTTAGGGCCTGAGAAATACTTGCCTTATTTTTCATTTGTTTATAATGCCCCAAAATGTACTTGGTGCTTTATAGAACAGATAAAAACACCAGACGTGGGCTCTGCCCTAAAGAGCTCAAGGGGCAGTTTCATTTGCTACTGTGCCATAAATCAGTGTGGCTTCCAGAGTGATATTTTGAAGTATGCAGAAGGTGGAGAGGCCTAGCTCTGTTCTCATTGAAATCAATGGGAGATTTACTAATGACTTCAATGGAAGTGGGGTTAGGTCAGCCCTGGAACCCTTTTGAAAATACCACTCCTGGCACCCAAGTTTATACAATATACTTGCTAACTAAATTCTTTGTCTTTTAAGATGCACCTATCACTGCTGTCGCCATACTTTTTCCTCTTCACCCCCAACACTGCAGTTGCCCTTTTAGATCATGAGGCTGATTTGTAAGTATAGACCTAGTATATACAAACATTGCATGTCTAAATTTACTAGTTAGGTATTTCAGAAGGATGTAAATCACCGGTACAGTTACAGTGCTGGCTTTCAGAATGTACAGAATAGCCTTTCATTCCATTTGGTATTTTATTTAGTTCTGCTTGACAGCACTTTATATCTTTAAGGAATGATCTACATTATTATGAGATTCCTGTTTATCTGATGTTGTTGGGGCATGTGTTATGCAGCATTTTAGTTAGACAGAAGGCAAAGTAAGGTTGTCCCCATCAGGGAAGAGTGTTTCATATTAAAATAGAAAAAAAGAAAGAAGAATCACTTCTTAATAAAGGTTAACTCATGGACACCACCCGTGAGGATGTGTCTGCACTATGGAGACTACAAACATAAGAATGCAAAGAATGCAGATGTAGACCTGTACCATAATTGCAGCCTATGTTGAGAGGAGGGGTTATTCTGTTGGTGAAAGAACACCACCTTGCCAAACAATGGTAGCTATGTCAATGGAAGCACTCTTTTGATGACATAGCTGCATCTACATTGTGGTTATGTTGGCATAGCCACATCTGTCAGATGTGTGTGTTTTTTGTTAACATAACTTTTCAGCATAGACCAGGCCTATGTAGATCATTTCTTTCATGATAACACACAATACTTGTGTTGAATACTGCAATACAGAAAAGCAATCTTGAAAAAATGTTTAACATATTTTGAGCTTCTTCCAAGGTAGTTAAGCAGATGGAATCAGAAGGCAGAGGTAGCATCAAGTCACTAGGTAGCTTGTGGTAGACCACAAGCAAATATTCCATGGGTCACAGTGTGAAAACCCATGTACAAGAACATGGGTTTATGCTACTTACCATTACAACCATCCCATTAAACTCACAACCCTGGGTTTAGCAGGCTAGTGCTCAAACCACTGTATCTCTCCCCCCAACACAAATTACCTATCTTGTAAAACTAGAGGGGACTTTGAGTGGTTATTGAGTCTAGTCCCCTGCCCTCATAGCAGGCCCAAGCACCATCCCTGACAGATTTGTCATAGAGCCCTCTCAGGGATTGAGCTTATAACTGTGGGTTTAGCTAGCAAGCCAATGCTCAAACCACTGAGCTATCTCTTCCCCCAATGATATACCTACAGAAGCTACAACTAGCTTAATTAATTTCTGCAGGCCTCATGGTGACCAGGCTTAAGGATACATCTCCCAATTCTTTGCTCATGTCCCACGTTATCTTGCCCATTGTGCTTCTGAGGGACAGAGCGGACTTGTACTTTTTGACTTTTGAAGTGGAGACATGGCTGTATGAACACACACACACACACACACACATACATAATATTTAAATAGAGAGGCGGGTAAAATATTTAAATAAATAAATAAAATAATATGCAATATGAGATATGTGTGATTTAGTAACGAGTGTTAAAAATCAAAAACTTAATTTTTCATTTCTTTTTCATGTTCTGACAGGAAACACAGTAAAAGTGTACAAGACAAATAGACTTAAAAATGTTCAGGCTGTGATTATATTGAATTTGGTTCTGGAATACTAATTACAAGTACAATTTGTGACTAGCATGATCAGAAAGCTGCATTATGGTTTGCTTTGTAGATCAGAGATCAGTGTATTTCATTGTTTCTAAATCAATTGATGAGTTTCAGGTATAGGGAGGAAAACAGTGGCCTATATAAGCTGAAATCTTCACTATTAATTTGTTTTAAAATCTGGCTTCTCTTCCCTTTTTCAAGCTCCCAGATAGCTTTTGTTTTATTATGGCAGGACCCAGGGGATTTCGCATTTATTTCTAAGCTGCAAATATTGTGTTTGCTAGAGGAGATGAAACATTTTTGGACACTTTGAATGCTCTAGAGATATTCATATCTAAAGCATGTAGGGATAATGGCATTAGCTCTCTTTGCACCTCAGTAAATTGTTTCACCGTATTAAACAGTCAATTTTCAGTTGATAGGGCATGAATTCTCCTGATGGGAGTAAAAAGCTTTGTATTTTTCAAAGCAAAATATTGGCCTCAGAATCAATTTAAAAAAACATCTTTGGATCAAGACTTTGTAGATTATATATGTCAGTCAGGGGAGAAGAGCTCACTTTGCATAGTTTGGTGAGGCAATTGATTAAACAACTGGTTGCATCTAGGGAAGTATTACTTTCACCCTAGTGAAACTTCAAGTGAAGAGCCAGATATTTAAAATAAATTAATATTTCGTACATGTAATAATTATCCATATTACACAGAGAAGGCCCACTCTTCGGGTATGTCTACACTACACAGTTTTGTCAGAAAAAGAGCTGGTTTTCTAACAAAACCTGAGTTACATCCACACTGCAGTCGCATTCTTCCAAAAGTAAATCGAAAGAACAGAGGTTGTTCAGCATTGGTAATCCTCTTTCCATGAGGAAGAAGCCTTTTTCTGAAAGAGCTCTTTTGGAAAAAGGCGTGTGTGGATGGGGAAAGGGAGTTCTTTCGGAAGAAGAGGAAAGAGGAAAAAACACAGGTGCCCTGGTGGTCACTCCATCCATAGTAATCACAGCTGAAATGTGAGATAGTGTCCATTCAATGTGGACGCTATCTTTTGAAAAAGCAGATCGATTTTTCAATGTGCTTTTGTGTGTGGATGCTCTCTTTCGGAAGAAGTTTTTTCGGAAGATCTCTTCTGAAAAAAGGTTCTTCTGAAAGAATAGCCTTCTTTACACTAACCACAACAGAAGTTTTGTCATTGTCTTCAAATGTATCAGGATCAAATGCAGTTAAACCTTAGAAAGACACACCGTATATGTGAATGCACGTGATATGTACTACCTGAAACTCATGATTAGAAACACCATTTGTAATTACCTCGCAATAACTGGGAAAACTGTTAGAGGTGTTTGATGCAAGAGCTACATTTCTTTGTTCCAAATCTCTCTTTCTTGTGAAATTAAAGGAAGCTTGAAAGACGCCTTTCTTCCTTCCAAGACAATATCCCACCTCTTATCTTCACAATTTAAGTGCTATTTCTTGACCTTTTAATTTTGCTGCCTCCGAACAAGAGCGGCCTGAGGCGGGCTGCGGCAGCTGGCGTCCCAGGTGGAACGCGCGATCGGCACCCCTGCCTGCATGGCCGTCAATGGGGTGACGTCATCATCGGGTGCCCCATGATGTCATTATCGTGCCCTAGGCAACGGCCGAGTCGGCCTATAGCCACAGGCCGCCCCTGCCTCTGAATATGCCAATAACAACTCTCATGACCTTGATATGTCTAATTCTCCTACATATAACTAATGTACTAACATACACTATTTCAAAAACTGAGTTTGCAGATGACACTAACGTAGGGGAAGAGGTAAATATGTTGGAGGGTAGGGATAGGTCCAGAGTTACCTAGACAAATTGTAGGATTAGGCCAAAGGAAATCTGAGGAGGTTCAACAAGGACAAGTGCAGAGTCCTGGATGGGGACTGACTGGTTAAGCAACAGCTCAGCAGAAAAAGACCTGGGGATTACATTGGATGAGAAGCTGGATTCAGATATAATGTTGACTCAGGTCAACAGTGTGCCCTGGTAGCAAAGAAGGCTAACAGTATATTAAGATTCATTCGGTGGAGCATTGCCAGCAAATCTAGAGAAGTGATTATTCCCCTTTATTCAGCACTGGTGAGGCCACATCTGGAGTATTGTCCAATTCTGGCGCCTCCATTACAGAAAGGATGTGGATGCATTGGAGAAAGTCCTGGGGAGAGTAACAAAAATTATTAGGAGGCTGTGGCACATGACTTGAGAGGAGAGCCTATGATTCTATGGTACTAATGTAGTACATATTTGCTATATGGCCCAATACTGAGACAAACTGATTTTTTTATATTGTGGACTTTACAACATGAATTTCTCAGAACTGACCTGCCAAATTTAGAACTAATGTGTGTCCAAACTTCATAAGATTGACTGTTTGAGTATGGTGTTTTGCTTCTACACAATCAAATTGAGAAGCGCTTTCTACAGATGTAAACTATTTGTGAGTGTTCAGACCTGGAATTTTGTCTTGGGGTACATCACTATTCAGTATATTAACAGGACAATATTAACAAGAGAAGCACTCACCTTCAAAATCTATAAAAATAAGTTTCTTTTATACAGAACCTGAGATGACAGGTGTCATTAGTTGTCAAGTAGCACTGGGGAAGTTTGTATAAAAAATCTGATAGCATGACATGGCCTCTGGCAATTACACTGGAGGCATAGATTACTGTGAAAAAATGGATCAGGGAATTAGATGTGAAAAAGAAGTTGATGCATCACATTGGTCATTTTAAACCATTGTTTACATATCATAGTGGGGAAAAAAAACAAGTTAAATGGAAGAAACATCAGGGACCAATCCTGCATAGAGCTCCCTTTGGTCACACGTATCTGAGCATCTTCTAGTGAGTGATATATTTTCTATCTGCAATATATTCTGCTGATTTCTTTTTAAAGGACAGCTGTTGAGCAAGAAATCTGCCTTTGGCAATATCTGTTAATTGAAGTTTCCTTAAAAATGCAACAAAAATTGTGAGGTGTCTAATTCCTAACTACATAGCATGACCCTAGACTGCTAAAAGAAGCAGCTGCTTAAGAATAATCCTTTTGTAGTTGCTGTTTGTCAAATATGCAAATACACAAATCCTACAGAACGAGGGGAAAAGTGAATTTGGAGTTTTGGAAAAGATCCAGTACTAAGTGTGTTGCAAACAGGACTCAGTAAGGGGGAGTAACTACCTGAGTTCTGCCAACTTCTGACAGATTGTGGGGCAATATTTTAGCAATTCCACCTAGAGTGAGGTATTGCAATGTAACCTCCTCTGCGAAGGCAAATGGAGCCAACCCATGCAGCTCTCGAATGAGCAGATCCCACTAAAGAGGACAAGTCCTGAGCATGTGGGAACTGCTGACTCAGTGCATCTCTTATGGATTCTCTCCAAGAAGTTAAAGCTGCTAAGTTAAACCTGTTATGTTGTGCTACCTTGACAAAATACCCCACACCTACAGGGTGAAGCAAACTCCCTGGCTAGGCAGCCAGTGAGATGCAAAAATTCAATAATGCAGATTTATAGAACAAAACTATGTTCCTGAGAGAAAGTTTTTAAAAACCTTCCCACACTCAGTATCTAAGGGCATGTTTTCATCACAGGCTGAACTGACGGGCAGAGATTGATCCAGGAGGGTCGATTTATGGCAACTAGTATAGACACAATAAATCGAACACTGAGCTTTCTCCCGTTAACTCCACTACTTCACCAAAACAAGACAAATAAGCTGAGTCAATGGGAGAGCATCAGCTGTTGACCTACCTATGTGAAGATACTGTGGTAAGTATGTCAACTTAGCTATGGTATTCTGTAACTTAAGTGACCAGCCCACAATAGTATAAACAAGCCTAACAGTAGTTTATTCATTGCAGTGGGAAGAGGAAAGGCAGCCTAAATAAAAGTGCCATGACAAATTTTGCTGATCTATGTGTAGCTATAAAATTAAATGCATAAGAGGGGTGGGTGAGGTAAATAAACCTTTCAGAAAATTGATCCAGACTTGCTTATAGATGAAATGACCTGAATTTGAATAGCATTTCCAATAAAATAAAGCATTGTGTGAATATAAAAATGACTGAAGTTTTCTTAAATTTGTGTGGAAAAAGTAACAAGCTTTTTCTACCTGCAATCATTGTGCTTAAAGTTGGAAAGATGAAGATCAAAGGATGTATCACATGGTCTTGTCTCCATGTGAACTGGGCATCAGTCATTGAACAGTTCACATCCACCTTGGGAATAGAATGATGGGGTAGAGAATGCTGGATGGTAGACATGGCTATCTTATTTATCCTACAGCCAGTTCAAGACTGTTACCTATAGTATTCATTAAAACTTGCCTAGTTTTAAATGACCCAACTAATAAAGTTTTCATCACTCCTCCTGCTGAGACTATTCAGCACTCTATGAGCCCTTAGCAATGTTTTTTAATACCTAATCAAAATATTCCATTCTTAATTCTTATTGCAGGAAAAAAAATCCAGTTTGTCAAAGTTACCTATCTGCATCTGATTTTTGCTTTGAAATCAGCAGTCTATTTTTATTGTGACAAGGCAAATTTGTTTTAGCCTAATTTCAAGTCTACTGTGGAGTCATAATTAGGAAAGACTCTTATGAGGGTCACAATCTATTTGTATCATGATAGCAGACTAATTCACCAGGGCTGCTGAGAAATGCTGCATTTTCCTGTGATAATCCTTACCTCATCAGGAAAAGGAAGGACAGGAAATCTCATAAGAGAATCTGGTCTTGTGAAAATCCTATCCCAATTTCACTGATACAAGTGGTTCAGATTAGCTTCAGATAACCATTAAGGGTTAGAAGTGTTCATCTTCAGTATTGCCAGGTGATTTTGAGATTCACTCACTACTAATAAAAAGATCTGATTGAAAGCAAGAGATGGTATTAGTTACCTTCTCCCGTACCCCAGGTGCTCTCACTCACTGCTGAAAACCACTGGGAAGAACAATGCTAACTATTTTTTTGTCCTGCACTTCAGTAATAACACTCTAGCTGTCAATATGCCAATTCCACTCCCAGAAAATGGAGAGCTATTTCATTTTTAGTAGGTTGTACACAACTAATTGTTAATAAAAGACTTCACAAAAATGATAGCAGTATTCCCAGCTGATGGCAGAGGTTCAAAGGTGATATGTGATGCAATGAAATCCCATGCTCAAAATACCCCTTGTTAAAATGACTTGTCATGAAAACCCCAAGCATCAGCCAGATCCAATTTTAACTTTGGTTTCTGATAAGAGAAACACACTGTAAAGGGCTCCGCCCTTCTTGTGAGCGTCCCTTGGTGGTAGAGGGAAATCTTGTAGTCTCTCTATGCAACTGTCTGAGGGAGAGGAAGTATGTGGCCTGGGATCAGGCTTCTGACACCCTGTTGTGGCTGCTGGGGGTTGAGGAAGACCCAGGCCCACCTACTCCTCTGGGTCCCGGCCCAGGGACCCTATGGCTACGTCTACACAGGCATGATTTTCTGGAAAAGCTTAAAACGGAACATTTTT
>JANRFK010001605.1:28578473-28590930 GCA_030068395.1 Apalone spinifera | reverse complement strand
CTAAATCTTGCACCTACTGATGTTAGTGGCAAATTTCCTACTGATTTCAGTGCTGTGGGATGAGTCCATATATTTGCTGTAGATTGTGCAATAGGGTCTGTACCCTGCACTAGCCTGGAAAGAGTTAGCAGGAACAAAAAGGAGTCAGTTAAGAAGATAGACCACACATGACAGGAATTAAGTAAGTAACCTGTATGGATGGGGGAGCCTGGCTGAGAAGGAACAGTTGGAGCTAGTATTGAACCAGAAAGTTGACAGCACAAAAGGTTTCAGTGAGGAAGCTGGCAATCATCCTCTGGGCATTATCAAGGGAAAGGAGGAAATCCTGGGGAGCCAGGCCCTGAAGGAAGGGGCTGAGCGGAAGCCTGAGAGAAATGGAGCAGGAAAAGGCCCACGGAAACAGCAATAAGGTGGGATGTTTCAGATCTGAGCCACTGATTACAGGTCCCTTAGCTGAAATCAAGCCCACCAAAGGAGCGGGATGGAGCAAAGGGGACAACTGGCCTGGGGTCCAGCAATCCTAAAGGGCCTGGGGCTCCCAGCCACTGCATCTGCAGCAGGTGCAGCAGTGGTGGCACACAAAGTCCCAAGTCCTTTAAATAGCCACCCAGGGCTGGCCTTACCATGAGGCAAACTGAGGCAGCTGCCTCAGGTGCCAAACTGGGGGAGGGGAGGCCCACTAGTACCCAGAGAATTGAGACCTTTCAAAATTTTGGCCCAAGCAAGAGGACATGGGGGCGTCATTTGAGCTCCCTGCCTCAGGTGCCAAAATGTTGTGGGCTGGCCCTGTAACCGCCAGAGTGCTGCATGGTGTGATCTGGGCAACTCTAAGGGTTTGGGGTGCTGGCACACTCCAGGCAGCACTGAGAGCTGGCTGTTGCTTCTGCTTAAGGCCCACCCCTTCCAGGAGCACAGAGAAACATCTTGCTCAGGGGCCCTGAAACGGAAGGTGGGCCTGAGTTTCCCTACCAGTCACAGAGGAACTGGCACAGTCTGGGCAGTAGAGTTGAAGACACCCTGAGACAGTCTAGTGAGGACTGCACAGGAATGGGAAAAACATACTGGCTATGTCTACACTTGCGGCTTCTCGCATGAGTAATATGCAAATGAGGCTAAGCGTGGAATATCGCTGAGCCTCATTTGCATACCTAATGAGCCACCATTTTTTACAGAAGAGGCTCTTGTGCAAGAAGGAGCATCTACACTGCCCCTTCTTGCGCAAGGAAAACCCTCTTGCGCAATGCCGTTACACCTATTACTTTTCAGGAAGAACGGCATTGCACAAGAGCCTCTTCTGAAAAAAATGGTGGCTCATTAGGTATGCAAATGAGGCTCAGTGATATTCCACGCTTAGCTTCATTTGCATATTACTCGTGCAAGAAGCCGTGAGTATAGACATAGCCATTGTGACCTGGGCCAGAGAGCCAAGCTGTGAAGAGGGAGCAACTGAGTCACGAAGAGAGAGAGAGCACTCCTGGATGACAGAGGGAAAGAGGCTGTGGAGAGAGTGAATAATGGAGGAGGGAGGGGCAGTCCAGATGAGGGCTGATTTCCCTGACATAGCAATGAGAATGGGCCCCGAATGTGATTGAACAGTGTGACAACATGGTAAACTTTCAACTAGTAATAATAGGCCAGAGACTCAGCTGGAGTGAATTGATGGTGTTCTGTTGAAATCTGTGGAGCGATGCTGATTTATATCAGCTGCAGTTCTGCCCCATAGATTCACAGTGAATTACACAGTGTATGCATTTCAAATGGACAAACTGGCACTAGTCTTTAGACCGAAATTAAAGGCAAGATTCCTGTTGTTTGTGGGTTTATTAGAAATAGAGGCACTTTGTGATTCTGTGTGTGTGTGTGCGCGCACGCAGTTTCTCAATGCAATTGCCCAGCCTTGTGGGCATCAAGTATTTACATCCATAAGTTAGTTATGCCCAGATGCATGCAGGGCGGGGAACCAAGGGAGCAGGAGAACTAGCATCCCTACAGTGGAAATGTGGTGCAGGCTCCTCATGTGAACTCCTGCATGCCTGGGGGCATGGAGGCAAGAGCAGGATCCAGCAGGGCTGGAGCACTTACTGTGAGGCTGAGGATTGGACCAGGAAGAAGAACTTGGAGAAGTTAAATGGCCTTGGGAACAGGTAAAAGCCTCTGGGACCCTCCTCACCTGCCTGGACCTAGGTGCCCTTGTCCCTAGCTGAGTTTTAGTTTTTCCACTCATAGCACTGCTTATCCTTCCCCTCACTCCCATTTGCCAGGGACTTCTGCCTTCCTGAGTGTATTGGTGCTGTTGGGTGCACCTGTATCAAGCTGGCAACTGCTTGTGATAGATTATAAGCCTGAGACAGGTAAACAAAGGGTTTATTGGACTCTGACGTTTCAATTAGCCCCACTTTGCTGCACCTGGGAGGGCATGTTAGACTTGATGTGATCAGACCCAGCTGGGGGAAAGCAGGTTCTTCTCTGTAAAGGAAAGAAGTGAAAGCTACAGGGGAAGGTGTAGGAGCAAGAGGGTTAGAATGTGTGTTCTCTCGTTCTGGGGAGGGACCCCGGGGAAGCTGCAGCAGAGGGAACCTAGAGGGAAGGAGCAAGGCAGCAGAGAAGGAACCCTCGGGGCCACTGTTCTGTGACCCAACAAGGAGCTGGGGAGAACTAACGGCTCAAGCCTGGATATGTGGGGATTGCTTTAGTTGGGTTTGGTTCCTTTGGGTGTTTCTGCATCTGGTGGGAGGAAGCTTGTGAGACCACGGATGTGAGAAACCAGTGAGATGGCAGAGTTGGCTGGGATGTGATGAATATGCCGTGTAGATAATGACAGTTCCATGGGACACTGTACAAGAGATTGATATTGCCGAAGTAGTGAGACTAGACAGTGACTAGGCCGGTGGGAAGAATCAGGAGAAGAAGCTGAAAGCTACAGAGCCAATAGGCTGCCCATAGGGAACAGCAGGTGAAGAGAGCCTGCTAGACCCTATCCAGTCATGAGGGAGTGTGGGGGGCACTGATTTACTTTCCTACCCTGCTATCTGACACTCACTGTCAGAATCTCCAAATAGCTCAGCACCCAACTCTTGCCCTCTTGAAAATCTGACCACTTCCTTTTTGTGAGAATCCCCACAGGCATTGGACCCTAGTCCCCAAACATCACAACCCAGCTGTCACCTGGCAGTTAGATAGAAACTAGCTGGTTGAATGGATAGTGGAATTCTGGCCGCACAAGAGGCACCCTGAACCTTTGTTCTGTTTGGAGGATCATCTATCTGTGCTTTGAAAGTCAGAAGGGGGCAGAGGAAGTTGTCTGTATAATGGGGTGAATTTCTGGCTGGCTGCTACAATGGACTTTCTCCCCTGACTCCTGAGCCTTGCTCTCCACAGCTTGACCTGATCCCTGTTGTCCTTACCTGTTTCTGGTTTCCTGCTTTATTCCTGGCCACTGCCCCTGTTCTCTGACTCTACCCCTGGGCTTGACTTGCTGACTTCAGCTCTGACTGCCCAAATCTTGATCATGACACATTGGTGCCTAAATCAGAGCCAAAGACTTCTCTTGAAAACATTAGTGTAAGTCAGTGTTTCTTAAACTTTTTAAGACTGAGGAGCACCAAACAATAATTTTTTTTATGGGGAACACCAAAGATTTTTTTGTTGAGGAAAAAAAAAAGAAGGCTTGCCCCTTTAAGGGCAGCCATTCCGAAGGGAAAAGTTGTTGACCAAAAAATAAATAAATAAATAGATAAATAAAAGCCCCCAGGGAAAAGTTATTGAGCAAAAAAGAAGGACAGGGAAAAGAAGCTGAAAAAAAAAACCCCAAACAGTTTGCCCTTTTATCAGGAGAGCAGTCATTGCCCTTTTAAGGGTGGCCATTTTGAACTCTGTTCTCCATGGCACACCTCCAACTGCCTCATGGCACATTGGTATGCCACAGAACTCACTTTAAGAAATGCTGGTGTAAATGATCAGGACATGGTTACCTGCCTTTGATCAGGATTCATCACATCTGCCTTAGCATGGAAGGGACAACTGCTTTAGAAATATAAAGAGAAGAAATAAAAGGATAGTCGGGTGACAATACTGTGCACATCTACAGCATCTCATATTTATGATCTCACAGCCATTTCATAAACATTAATTCCCTCTCACGTCTATTCCAGGGAGTAGATTTGTTTATTTTGTTGATGGTCAAGGATGCACATAGGGAAGTGAAGGAATTTTCATGAGGTGACAGGAAATTTTTGTGATCTCTAGGTTATGCTCTGCTCCAGGTAGGGGATATCTTGTTGAGGAGGTCCAAGAACCAATCCTCCTATCTCTGTGCTTTGTTCTTGGTGTTCAAAGGCAGCACTGAAGAAAGCACACACTGAATGTTTGTAAGAGGTGTTGGATGGATACTCTGTCCCCAGAATTTCATATTATGCTTGTTCCTGGTATTCCTGGGCACCTCTAATGCCACTGCTCCCATCTACCTATATACAGCTCTTCCCTAATCCTAAGCCCACTGTAGACATTGAGAGTCATTCCACTGACCTCTTTGTGGTGTGGCTCAGGCCATAAAGGCTGTTTGAAAGCATGATGGCGCAGTCGGGGTTCCCATCCTGCACCCCCGTAGCAGTCAGAACAGTCTCCACAAGCCAGCAGAAATAGAGAGGGGTTTATTGATTTTCCAGAATACAGCACAGCATAGATGTGATGTGGCAATAGGAGGGGACCTAGGATGCCCCAGACTCTTTAAGGTGGGATGCCTGAGGCCCTAGTCTCCAAGCCCCCTCCCTAGGCTGTCTCCACCATGTTTCCAGCCCCAGACTGACCCTTCCCCCGAACACTCACTTCCCTAGTTCCCTCGCTGCCCCAACTCCTCTGACCGGTTGGGTCTTTGTCTATGTGACTTAGGCAGCCCTCCTGCTGGGCAGTGCTCACAGGCAGAGGCCAGTAGGGGTCATCCACAGCCCACAACCCAAGCACAGCAACCAGCAAGGTACTGACACTACATCACAACATGTGGGTGAGTCAGTGGGAATCATACATCACAGTGCAGGGGGACCCCGGGATACAGAGCACACAGCACCCCCACTACGCCACAGAAAGTATGTGCCCTCCACTGAAATTCCACAAGGGCTGAACAAATGTTAATATGCCTTAGATATTTGCATGTCTGTGTTCGCATGTCAAGATGAGCAAATTATCCAGCCTACCTTACTCTCTACTTCCTTGTCTCCTCTGTATCCTTATGTTATAAACAAGTAAACAAAAAAAATCTCTCATTTGATTTTTTTCTATCCCCCTAACATTATTAATTCATTCACAGTTCAACTTCTAAGCAATCCAATGCAAGGATGCCCATACTTTGATTTCTGTATTTGCCTAGTCCACACAGAGAAACAAGTGTCCAGTGGGTAGCTGTAAAGTTAATACGAAGGATGTACAAAATTCCTGCTCACCAAAGGGATTTGTTTTTAAGCTTCTCTGAACCACACTATCTGGATGAAAGCTCTGGTCTTTAGAATTAATGATGTTTCGGGTTAACTTACACAGCTTGCAAGACTCTAGCTAATGTAGTTTGATGACTGTCACTGTTGGTTGGGTCAAGAATAGCAGCTGCAAACATAATCAGCGTGTTCCCTTATTTTATCAGACTGGTGCAAGAGGTAGTCATTTTTTTCCAGGGGACAGAATTAATGGGTGAATGTGCTGTGGGTATGGCACATGCTGCCTCCAGTTTAATTGCTGAATTAGACTCTTTCTAAACCCTTGACACCAAGAAATGTGATTTCCCAATGCTTTGAACTAATATAGTGTTAAATGCTGGGAAATCTTGACTGATAGCACTAGAAGTTAATGGGGGAAAATGAGGGAGATAAAGTCTACCTGAAGTGTTTAGCTGTATGTATATTATGCATCTGGATATATATGTAATGTATAGGTACAGAAAATATAATATTTTAATGTGTTTAAAAGAATAAGCAAATCTCATTTTTTTCAATAGATATTTCACCATTGCTACTTGTGGCCAAATGGGGAGGGCAAAGATTTATAGCCAGTGTACACGAAATTCTATCAAATAACTAATGAGGGAAAATTAAACACATTGATTAACTATCATTCACTATCCTGGAATCTCTTAATGACTAGTGTCTAATTTTAAAAAAGACTTGAACCAGGATTAAATTCTCTAGGAACCTGAATTACTATTATTATTACAAATGTTCATTATGTTCCAGGGGAATTCAGCACAGATTAAAAAGGTACGTATGAATTAAGACTTGCTATTAAAGTTGGAGGGGTTTATCTTTATTAATGGCAGTTTTCTTATTCAGACAGCCTAGTAACTGGCAGCATTAAACCCTTCCAGGTTGCCTGTGTGTTCTGAGAATTCATCAGGTTATTATAAGAAAAATTATGAACCAACTGCAATAATAATCCGATCTGACTATCATGCTACATTTATTAATCCCACGATTAGAGCATGATTTAGAGAATTACATGGAATCCTCGGACTTATGATATCCGACTTACATCAGGCACCACTTACAATGCTTTTCTATCAACTGCACATTTCACCCCATGACACTTGTTTTACCCTTATTACAAAAGCCGGCAAGAAGAACAGCATACATCACATGCTTAGGCTCAACCAATCACTGATTTCATTATTCAAGATTTCTGACTGGGTGAGCATTGGGCTGGGAGTCAATCAAAACCAAGTGGCAAGGCTACCCAGCAACAAGCTATGCTGCCCCTTTAAGCCAATTAGACCAGAGAGTGCAAGGGTCCCTCTTACAGCTCTCTTCTGAAAAGTCAAAGCATATGTAATTTTACATGTTTATTTCAATGCTGTTTACATTGATGTTGATACATTAATCATCTATAATTCATTTAGTACAAAAATCTGGATTATTATGGTAAGAATAGTGTATAAAGCATTAGTTCAGGATCTAATCCCCTCCTTTCCCCTTATAGCATTGATTGCTATGAGGAAAGTGGTTTCAATTTACAACATTTCAATTTAACACAATTCTGAGTAACACATTGTGTCGTAAATCCAAAGACTTCTTGCATTTAGGCCTATTTTTATGGGATGTACAAGAATAGATTCTGAAGCCTTTCTGAACAGCAAGACTGGAGAGACAGTGGGTTGGAAGAAGGTAAGGGGAGCAGAGAAACCTGTTGGCTTGTTTTAATTGGTCTAAACTCTCACAGATATATGCCATTGTTGTATGCAGTGTTGTTGTACCACGTTAGTCCCAGGATGTTAGAAAGACAGGTGAGTAATGTATTATCCTCCATGGGACCAGGTTTTGTTGAAGAGTGAGAACAAAGAAAAGCTCTGTGTAAGTTAAAAAACTTGTCTCTCTCACCAAACGAAGTTGGTCCAAAAAAAAAAAAAGATATTACCTCTCCCTCCTTGTCTCTCTGCAGTTCTGGACATTAACACTATGGTACATCATTCAGTCTGAACCCAGACCTGAGCAATCTACTAAACCATCCAACCTTGTAGACTCTCATCAACCCCCTGTGCAGGTCAGTGGGAATCTTTCCATAGATGTCAATAAGAGTTGGATCAGACCCACAGTGAAGTCAGATACAAGCTAAGAACTTTTAAGCTTATTGCTGGAGTTGTTTTTTTTAAACAGTCCAAGAGTGTAGCCACGTGTATTGGCCAACATTAACCGTATAGTGGTACTGTAGTGCTATCCAGCAGGAGTTCATTACAAAATTGTCTTTGTCCATCTGTAGTCAGATCTTTCAAAGATGTCCAATATGAATTCTCCCTCTTAAATTTTAATTTAGAAAGGTGTTGTTTAGTGAAGCTTTAAATATATGCTTAAGCATGAGGGTAGTCAGTGGAAATATATAGGTTGAATGAATGGATTCAGTTTTCATCTCATTGCATTATTTCTTTCATAACTCTTGCTGTCTCCTCCTCTTCCTTCACTGACATTTTTGAGCCCAGTTCCAAACATTTTAGTTCCGGTTAGGAATTCATTGTCTCTATAGTCTATCATCATGAGGAATCTCTTTGGTTTTGTCTCTGACAGGGAATAAAGTAAGCATTTTTTTCATCATTAATATGCTGGAAAATAACATTGAAGACTGAAGGGAGAGTTGGCAGGTAAAAATTTGTTCAAGACAGTTTTCAATTGGAAAATGCCTTTTTAACTAAATCAGTCATTCACGAGATTGTATCATTTTTTATTAAATTGCTCCCAGCCAAAAAAAAAAGTAGGTATGAGGGAGAATATCAACAAAATCTTATTGTTCTGAAAATTCAAAACAGATTTCAAATTTTCATGCTGAAATGAGTATTTGTTTTGAAATTTATTTTATTTTTCATTAAAAAAGGTTAAAACCAAAGCATTTCAAATTTATCAGAATGAAATATATTACCCAAAATGTTTTTTTCCAGAATTTTGTCTTATAAAAAAATTCAAAATGTTGTCTTTTTGCCCCAATTCAAGAAAAAAAAATTATAAAAATCTCAACACTTTTTGTGGGATGGAAAAATCAATTTTTGACCTGCTCTGGTGAGGGATAATCAGACTTCATACTAAAATATTGAATAAGGAGGCATCAGCTGAATAGAATCAAACAACTATGAGGTAAAGTTTCAGTATGACTCTCTTCTAATGTGTTATGTATATTTTTTCCTACCTCTGCTGACCTCTGCTCAATTTTATGAGGCCAATATTTAGGCCATATTTTCCTGGGCACTTTTTTCCTTTCAACTTTTTTTGGTTCCACTTATTTTTCTAAATGTACTTTAAATTGGATTTTATAATACTAGCAATATAAAAGAGTGTGTGAGCCTAGGAACAATAGAGGTAAGTATAGTATATAGGAACAGAACTATATCTTATACATATCAGCACATATGGAGAGAATAAAATCAATAGCCATATGTTAAACTAGGAGAAACATTTTAGGAATAGGATGGTGTACTATCATGTTCTAGTTTGAGCAGAGATTACTGCTACCTTCTTTCAGTTTGCTCTTAGAAATCTTGGAAGCAGAAGAAGTCTTTGTAGTCATCCCCACTTTTGACTTGTAAATCTTGGTCTTTATTTTTGAAACTTTGCAACTGATTTGGCATGCCTTGAGGTTTTTGGTTGCCCAGCTTGCTATACACTGAAGGGCCCTGATTTTCAGTGGGTGGACTTTCTCAGAAAACCTAGGCCCTTTCAGGTGTCTCAAGCTGAATACCCATAATCTTGTCTTTGCCTATCCCTGCTTGGTGTTTTAGAAGCCTATCCAGAAAAACACACAATTTTTTTATGTATTTTGAGAAGGGTAGGGTTTTTTATATAGGCCTAGATCACCCATAGTTACAGCAATAAGAGGTGGGGGCCTCATATTAGCCCTCTTGAGTTATGGATTAAGTGGCTTGGTGTGTTTTCATTTTTAAGGATAAATATATAATTTTATTGAGCATAATCATTTTGTCTGCTGAGAGCACGATGTTCTGCATTCTGTTTAGTATTCAACATTTGATCTCTTAACTCTCTGAGACCTTGAAGTGGGAGATCTGGGTAAAACCTTTGACAGCTGGAGAGATCAACTAACTTATTCACAATTCTAACATATCCCCCAGCTATTATGTTGGTAATTATGGAGTAATAATCTCTTAGGAATGAGCTTATTAATTGTACTAAACTAACACTTCATCCAACACTCAGACAAAATACAAACTAAACCCTTATTTTTAGCTCAATTTTAATTTGGGGTGAGGAGGTGCCATATACTTCTGAACTTTCTCTCTGTGTCTGGAAATTACTAATCCATGCAGTGTCTGTTCTGAACTGTGGTTTCGGTTCTTCTCTGAGCAGAAACTTCATTGAAAAGTCCTGTTTTCAGAATATCTTAAATAAAATACTGGAAGTTCGGTGTCTATGATCACTGGACAGGGCATTGGATTGCAAATCAAGAGATTTGACTTAGATCCCTCATTCTGTTATGGTAATAGTCACATTGCTTTCTGTTTCTGACTCTTGGCAAACTTTAGACGCCCACAACAGGAAACAATGCAGTCCATTAGAGATGCTTGTGGAGAAAATTTGGTATCTACTGGTGGGATAAAGTAACTAATTCTGATATGTTACAGAGAACTGGCCAACAGACTGCACAGACAATTATTCAAAAAAGAAGGCTTGATTTAAGTCTCACAATCATTTGCAGAAGAAAAGTGTCCGTATCTGATCTGCACTGTAGTTTAGTAATTGATTATACATCCCATCGTTGTAAAAACGCACATTTTCAGAAAATCACACTGCTTTTAAATCCCTTTTTAATCACTATTGAGTTCTCTTGGGTTTTTTGTGTCAACTTTAGGGACAAATACAACTCTCTCATTTTCACATGTCAAAGGCACCAATCCTTTAGCTCACTCCTGCCCACGCAGAGCAGAAACCCACATTTGGTTCTCAAAGCTTTTTGTAATTAGTTGCAGTCTTTGATATTCAGTGATTTGATCAAAGTGCAACCACAGGAGCATGAAGATGTTGGAGTTTATAATATCTTTTCATACAGGGTGGATCTTCTGAAGTCTAGCTATACTTTACTCTGATTGAAGAACTGTCTGCACCAGTTCTATTGCAAGCAGCTAATTTATACTCAAAATGGAATATATTTGCTTAGATTTCTTGTTAGCAAAGGGGCTATCTTACTTTGTATCCTATTCTGCCCCTTGTTGCATTTCTGCCTGTGCTGTTGCATCTTTATTTATACTGAAAGCTACAGTGGATATACTACAAAAATATAAATGAGGGCCTTAAATGAGAGAATACATTTCTCCTCCGATGTTTTTAGGACAGGTCCTCTTTACTAAGTAAAGATCTTCTTCTTCTTTTGAATGTCATGTTCAACGCTGTATTTCTTCATCAAAGTTGGATGTCCAAACTCTCCAGGAAGTGAACAGCATCACTGCTTAGATTGTGGCTATCCTCCAGTAAGCCAATACATTTTTGTGTTGGGCATTCCACAACAATATGTGGTACATAGTTTGCAGACTGCCACAATCACAAAGTGGAGATGGCAACAAATTCCACTTATGCAGTAGATAACCACACCTGCCCTGACCGGTCGTAAGCCTAGAACACACCACAGTCTCCGAGAAAGATTGAAAGCTTTCTGCTCAGTGGTGGGGTCCGACACAAGATATTAGTTTGGGACATCTACTTGCAGCCATTCAGATCGCCATAGTTCCTTAACACTGAACCTTGTCAAGTTTGAGTCTTCCTTGGCCTCTTAAGCTATTTTTCAGGTGTCTGCTGAGTTTGCAACCTAGATGAAGTTGGAAAAACCTTTTATTGGCAACTTGAAACCCATATTTTTAGCAAATCTTTATAAATCTCCAGGTGAAAGCCTGTCTCATGTCCTAGTGATCAACACTGCTTTGTAGAAGACATTGAAGGATTCTCCCTCCCCGAGTGATTGACACAGCATTAGGACCTAAACACACTAAAACCAGCCCACTATAATCAAGGACACACATTCCACAAGAAAGTTAAGAACATGCTTGCTTATAAGCACAAAAGTAGTCCCCAGTGACTTCAAATGTAACTCTTCATGCACTCAAAGTTAAACATGATCATCTTGCTGAATTGGGTAACCCAAGCTTCTGCCTAATATATTCCTCATAAGCTGAATTTATATTTTAGTGAGGAAAGTTTTTGTCTTTCTCCTCTTCATTCACTACTTCTCTATGTTTTTGTTATTCACTGTGATCACACTCTACTTCACTGTTAAACATAATCTGTTGTGTACCATGTTTCCCCACTGGTGCATTTTTCACATTCTCTCCTAAGTAGAATTAATTTCTGATGTTTTAATTTCTGATGTTTCTGTATTAATTTCTAATATTTTTAGTTTGGGGTGAATTTTCAAAGCTGTGATGATGATTGACTTTGAAATAAAGTTGAGTTGTTACACCTCTACTTGGAGGGACTGATTTTCAGAAGTGCTGAATTACTCACAAGTCCAAATGAAACAAATGGGAGTGGTAGTCACTCAGTAGTGCTGTAAATCAGCTCTTAATAGTCCAAAATCACAGTGTGTTCACACAATGAGCCATGTGCTCAGATGGTGTAGACTTCAATGCACTGAGAATGATTTACACCCGCTGAAGATCTGGCCCATAACATACTCTAATGTTCCTAAAGTGTAACATGCCTTTTCTTTGCCATTTTTCTTTTAACCAAAAGTTTAGTGTGAGATTCAGCTACTTTCCCAGTAATGTTGAGAGTTGGATTTTGTCTCTTCTCTGTATTCTCTCAGGCTAGGTCTAGACTGCAGGCTTCTTTCAGAAGAAGCTTTTCCAGAAGAGATCTTATGAAAAAACTTCTTCCAAAAGAGAGTGTCCACACTGCAAAAGCGCACCGAAAAAGCGATCTGCTTTTTCGAAAGATAGCATCTGCACTGAATGGACTCTATCTCACATGTAAGCTGTGATTACTATGGGCAGAATGGC
>JANRFK010001605.1:28565681-28578373 GCA_030068395.1 Apalone spinifera | reverse complement strand
CCAGTATAGACACAGCCCCGTAGTATAGACATACCCTCAGTTCTCTTTCTTGCATGTACCCATCTAAACTGCTCCATTGTGCTGATAAAGTTTCAAACTTTTCCTTCCAGGTAGACCAGCAAAGCTCGTAAATTGTCACTTCAAAGCATCAGTTCTTCCAGCAAATCTCTCATTGAATTTTCCTTGTGCATAGTTGAGGCTGAAGTTGCATGGCCCCGGGTTATCTTGTCTCCATGGGGAAAGCTGGCGCTGGAGTATTTGATTGCTCCATTGCAGACCCAGTTTGAAGAAGTCAATCTTTTCTGGCTTTCTATGCCTCTGGGGCATATTTCCTCCCGTATGCAATTTAGCATTGATTGGCTGCTTTAATAGCTTTTGAATAAGATTGCTCTTAAAAGTGCTTCTGCCATTTTCCCTTAGTTAAAAAAGCAATATGTGGTGTGGAATTTGCACTAGCAACTTTTAACTTCGGATCTGGAACCTCTCATTGCCTCTGTTCTCTCCCATAATACAGTAGGTAATTAGGGACTAGCGTTTATGGTTTCTACTTCTGGTGCCTTGAAAAGGCTGATGCTTATCACGTTTGTCTAGATGTTCTCTCATAATGTTCCTGTAAGAACTCCTCAGCTATCTTCAGGAGCCTGAATCTATCTGTAATTACTTTGCCAGTCTAGTTCTCTAGTAAGAGTATCTGTTATCTCTCCATTACAAGTTGTCTTCTCATCTTCTTGGTGACTTCTATGTCTTGGATCATGTTGCTTTAGATTACTTTACCCTGCTTAAAGTATTTAGCTATGCTTATCACAGTTAAATCTTTCTTCGTACATTTAATTTCTTTGCTGGGTGGTTTGTTCACTTGAGATTTTGATCAGTTTCTTAACCGACACCCTATAGTAGCTGTGCTGCAATTTTAACCTTCCCATACATTGTCATGTACTCCCTTTATTCTGTGAAAACTTTAGAATTTCTTTCTCTAATATGAGACAATATCTGCTACCTCTTTTATACAGATTTTATAAAATAATTTCTGCCCCTTCCTTTAACTTATCATGTGAAGTTCTCTTTCTATATTCACTTTCATTGTTTTATCAGAAAGAAACCTTGAATCTGTGGGTCATCAAAAGATTTTGCCATGTTCTTCCTTGAGTGGCTGTGCACATACAGTCCACAGTAGGTATATGTACACTTAATGCATTTGAATCGGAGACTTTTGCTAACAGTACCAGTAGGTGGTACGTATGCCCTGCTTTCCTCATGTACTGAGCTGGGGGCATAAAAATGGGTGTGTTCATCACCTCCCTCTCAGTTCCTTCTCACTGTAGAGGCCCAAACTTGGATCTCCCCTTAACTTTCATTTTCATTCATCATTTTTCAAAATAATTCTATTGTATAGACTTTTGATTCACAGCACTCATGGCCAGTAAACAGTACTTCCATTCAGACTCTCATTGACCCATCTAGGGTATGTCTACACAGCAGGGCAAAAGTCAAATTAAGCTACTTAACTTCAGATATGTCAATTGTGTAGCTTAAGTTGAAATAGCTTAATCTGGCTTTTGGTGCAGTTGACACAGCAGGAAGCCAAAGATTTCCCTTACTCCTAATGAAACGGAGTCAGAGTAAGAAGTCTTCCAGCTCAACATTATTTCAAAATAAAGGTTTGCAGTGTAGACACATTCTTTGTTATTTCGGAATAATGACAGTTACTCTGAAATAACGCTGCTGTGTAGACGTATCCCTTGAAGGGTATTGTATATTGTGCCTATGCTTAGGAATGTATATGTTTTATGCAAAGGTTAATTTATCAGGTACGTACGTGCAGAGAAACCTGCCGAGCTCATTTCCCACCCACCCCCTTTGGGTAGTTAATCAGTTTCTGGAACATCTTCTCTTTGTTCTCTTTTCTGAGGGGAGGATGAGCCCAGCAGATGGAGGGTTAAAGTACAGGTTTATCTATAGGGTTACAGGTATGTGGTAAACAGGTTTCTCTATGGGGATGTTAAACATGATTGGTTATGCTGAATGTAAAGAATGTGACAAGACTGCACAAAGGTTCATGTGGAGCAACTGCTCTATGCTTTAAAATACTGAGGAGAGGACTTGCCCCTCCGAGAAAGCGTGGCTGCTTTTGTACCGGGTGCTCTCCCTTTGTGCACATCGAATAAAGCTTTGAATTGAACAGTGCGTCGAAGACTCTTGATTCTGCCAAACACTGGACGCATATGATTGCTATTGGGTACTACAAAAATCCCAACACGCTAGAGTAAAGAGGAGATGAGTTTAGCAAAGCTATTAGAAAGGAAGACAGGAGAATGGCCTCACAGAGGAGGGAGATGTGTAATCTCCAGGCTATCTCCACAGCTGTGCTCAGCTGTGCAATACAATGAAAGGAGGAAGTAAGTGTGGCAGGAGAGGCGATGCTGGGATTTAGATGGGCAACAGAGCTGTATGAGAGGAGAGAGAACAAGTCAGATGTCAAAGAGAAGGCACAGAGCACTCTGGCTGAATTAATGAATCTGCCCTCAATGATAGTGCTTATATGGTGTAACTTATGACACTTGGGGGTGTCTTATTCACAGCCTCGAGTAAGATAAGTTATACAAGTGCCAACCTAAGTGGAGGTGTAGACATAGCCAAAGAGTGGGGAACAGAAAGCTTTGGGCAGGAGACAAGGGCATACTTTTGTAGTAGGAGGATCCTATTTAAGTGCAGGAACAGCCAAAATAAAAGAAAGCAAGCTGACCTGGAGGAGGAGGGGGAAGAGAGAAACAAACTGACTCTGACTCCATGGTTTAGAGATGTCATGTTTAGGAGAGGATCCTATTCATCCCAGAGGGCTCTGCTCAGTCCCAAATATCTCTCCAGAGTGGTGAGGAACCTCAGGCAGGGAAATGCATTTAGCAGAAAAAAACCCAATTAACTACAATGTAAAGAATGATTTTTCTCACTTCCTTCAGTTGCTGTGTAAGAAAGCTTAGTAAGATGATCTGTATGACCCCATAATGTTTCTTAAACGCTGCGATGAAGTTCCACTCCTGAACAGGCTAGTATGAACTGCGATCATGTATGGTTAGCTTTGGAAAGAGTTGGATCTCCCCACTTTAATTGGGAGCTGGGTGTGTAACTCCCATAGGCTACTTACATTCCCAGCCTACAAGCCAGATGTGCCTGTTATGAATATTTGACTAAACAAATTGCTCATCCCTTCTGTCTTGAAAATTTAAAAAACATAATTTAATACTATTAAAGAATCCAAAGTAACATGACATTTGTTGCTAAGTGGAGAGGGAAACTATTTGCATTTCTAATAGGAGCCACTGGGAAAAGAGATTTGAAGAAAAATCCGCTAGAGGGAATAGGTTGATGAAAGCTCTGCCTTGTAAGAGGGTTTTATTTCTTTGCTACTTTGTTGTTCCTGTGGGTAAATGAGAAAAACCTGGCAGTTCAATATACCTTTTCCTGAATGTTTCTTCAACATTCATTTGACCTCCCACATTATTAATTATCTTTCCACTTGAGAAACATCTGTTTTGCTTCAGGTTATGGTGAGGAAGAAAGATGCACCCTGGAAGCTTTGTTTCCAGGGTCAAAGAGTGACAATGTTCTCTCTCTGCATCCTGGATATAGCATGCAGCATGTTGTAAAGTACAACACCAGACCACCTGTTCTTGTTTGCGCTTGGTGGGGTGAAGAAGTAGATTCCTCTATTATCCCCTTCTCTAACATCTCCAACATCTGTGTTAAGAAAATTTGAAACCTTACACAAAAAACCTTTTGCACCCTTTCATCTAAAGACCTCAAAGACCTTCAGAAGCAAAGATAACTTACCACGTCCATTTGACTGTATGGTATGGAGAGATTAAAGGTCTGATCCAAAGCTCATTAAAATCAAAGGAAATTAGTCCCTAAAGTATTTACCCAATATCATCCAGTGTGCAGTGACAGAGAAATAGAATTCAAGATTCCTAATTCCAAGTCTCCTGGTCAACTCAGAACCAGTGATGGTAGGAGAGCAAATGTTTTATTATTCTCTATCCCTTTCTTAATGATTCCTAACTTCTGTTTTCTTTTTGGACTGCTGTTGCACATTGAGTAGATGTTTACAGAGAACTATTCACAATGATCCCAAGGTAACCAATTCGAGTGCTTCATCACGTTCCTAGTAAAATTTTGTATCATCTGCAGATTTTGCCACCTCATTGTCTACCTCTTTTTCCTGATCATTTATGAATATGCTTACAAAGACTAGTCCTAGTATAGACCCCTGGGGGACAGCACTATTTACTTCTCTCTAGTCTGAAAATTGACCATTTATTCCTACCATTTGTTTCCTATCTTTTAACCTGTTACCAATTCATGAGAGAACCTTCTCTCTTATCCCATCACAGCTTAATTTGTTAAAGTGTCTTTGGTGAAGGACATTGCCAAAGGGTTTTTGAAGATCTAAGTACATTATATGATCAGATAACCCTTGTTCACATGCTTATTTGACCAAATTCTAGTAAATTGATGAGGCATGATTTTCATTTACAAAACCCATCTTGACTCCCAACAAATTGTGTTAATCAATGCATCATACAATTTTGTTTTTTACTATAGTTTTAAACAGTTTGCTTGGTACTGAAAGTAGGTTTACTGGACTGCAATTGCTAGGATAATCTCTGGAGCCCTTTTTAAAAATTGGCCTCCTAGCCATTCTCCAGTCACTTGGTTCAGAAGCTGATTTAAATGACAGGTTACTAACTAGAGTTAGTAGTTCTGCAGTTTCACATTTGAGTTCCTTCAGAATTCATGGATGACTACTATCTGGTCCTGGTGACTTATTGCTGTTATTACATATTACTGTTTAGTTGTCTATTGTTCCAAAACTTCCACTAATGACACTTCAATCTGTGACAGTTCCTCAGATTTATCCCCTATCTATAAGAATGGCTCAGTTTTGGGAATCTCCCTCCCATCCTCATTGAGAAGCAAAAAAAATGTTAAAAATCCCTTCATTGTGGCCCCTATCTGAGAAGAGAAAGACAATCCCCACATTTCCCTCACACACCAGAGCCTGGGGGGGAGGGGAAGCCTAGTAGGTTTTGTGTGCTCCAGCCCTGAAGTGGGGCAACAGGGGAGCTGAAATGCCAGTACAGGCTCCCCAATACTGGGGGACTGGATCCAGGCATCCTGAAGTTCCTCACCCCTGGAATATAGTCTGCCAGCATTTCCATTATATACCAACTGATTCAAGTCAAAAGTGAAGCAACTAGGTCTTCTTGGGACATTTTCTCATTTTAGAAGTGAAATATAGACTGTATAGTGACTGGGTGAAAAATGGGAATTGTCTTCTGGAGAAAAAAAAAAATTTAAAATTGAAAATGTTTCATTTTGTTCAACATGGTATCCCAAAAGCTTCCAATAAAACAGTCTGGAAAGAAAAATCAGGATTTGATTTTTATCAAAATTAATATTTTTCTTTTCTAAAGTTTATTTCAAATCAATTAAAATAGCAAATACGAATATGAATATTTTTAATTGAAAAATGTCAAACAGTGTGTGGGGAAAAAATGTCACTGTAAACTTTTGCCAAATGTGTGTGTCACCACACAGACACATATACTGCTACATTTTATATAGATTAATTGAATAGTCTCTGCAAACAAACGTAAATTTTATGATAGGTTTCTTCACTTTATTGTACAAAAATAAAATACTAAGCAACTAAGTGTTAAGTAGAAGTCAAGCTCTGTCCCTGCATCTGTATATAACTGTGGTTTAATTAGTGATCTCTAATTTGAATAGCCCTGATTATGTTGTTATTTTTAATTGTGATGAACCATTCTAATATGGTAGTAAATATCGGTAAAAACAATTAGCAACCTTGTCTTGTCCCTTTGCCAAAATTGTTACAAAGAAGATATTTGTAGAATTATTGTGACAGAGGAACATTTTTATAATACAGGATAATAATCGCTATATAAGTACTAAAGAGAAAGATCCTGAGCTGGTGTAAATCAGTGTCTTTTTTACAGTCAATGGAGATATACTGATTTGCATCAGCTGATTTGGTCCAAAATGCTTCCATTAACAAAGCCAGGTATGGATGAGAGTACTGCCTCAAAACAAAAAAATCCCAAGCATTATCTGACTACTGTTTGATTTGTTTTTAAGGAACTTGCCTGGTTTGGGTTGATGATTTATTTTTTCTAAAAAAAATTTGCAAACATTTTACAATACTAATTCAGGCACTTCTGAAATCATTTGGAGAAAAGGGAGGGTTCTTTTCCAGGTCATTTATGTCTTGTAAATCCATCTGGCTTAAGATGTTTGCCTTATTTTGAGGATCTTTTGCCAGAAGCTGGGAATGGTTGACAGGATGAATCACTTGATGATTACCTGTTCTATCCATTCTCCCTGGTGCACCTGGCATTGGCTACTCAGAAAGACAAGATGCTGGGCTAGATGGAGCTTTTGTCTGATTCAATATGGCTGTTCATATGTTGTTATGTTCATAATTGTTCAGTTGTTCAAAGAGTAAGTTCTACATAGGAAATACAAAAAGGATGTTTCTGTTTTACAAGTAACTATAAAAATGGTTAGATGGAGCAGTATCAGGGAATTGGTATATACAGAATTCAAAACAAAAGGAGACATGGTTCAATGTATAGGATCATTTTGTGATACCACACTGATTGTAAGATACAACAATGAGTGCTTCAAAAATAAACAACACAACAACAAATATCTAAAGAAAGTGTCCATAACACAAGAATTAAATTGTAGGCCTAAAGCTTATGAGCCAAATATTGCACTTTCATTCATTTAACTGAAATGGTTCTAAATATCAATTATTAGTATACAAAGAATCTGTTTCATCTTCCTCTATGCAATTCCTTGGGTCAAGACTCCTTTCACTTTTTTAGGCAAAGTGGTAAGACCTCCTGAGCATGAATATAAGAAAAGGAAATAATCTTTCAGCTGCCATCTGGCCCTTTAGATAATATAACACAGGGGTCAGCAACCCCTGACACACATGTCACAGGCAGGTTGGGAGCTCAGCCCTGCCCCTGCATAATGAGAGCCTGCTCTGCCGCTTGAGTCTTGTGGTCAGTTGCAGCACCAGGCTGCAGATTGGGCTAGGTGCCAGCCAGCACTCTTCCCACCCATCTCAATATAAGTGAGCTGGTGAAAGCAGCAGTGAGCCAGTGAAAGTGGGTGAGCTGCTGTTGGGCACATGGGGTGGGGGCTCAGCAGCCATGGCTTGGACCATGTGGGCTGTTCCTTTGGCAACAGTTCTGGAGGGAGGGGCTGCTCCTGAAGAGCTCCCTGCACCCCTCTACCTTCAGAGGGTCCCTTATCCTGCCTTCCTAATGGAAGAGCCTGGTCCATCCCTAGAGCAACCTGTGTTGGGCTGTCCAGCCACTCCCAGGGTTGGCAGGAGTAGAACCCTCTAGCATGCTCCCCAGGTGAATTCCCTACCCCCTAAGCCACTCCAGAGACCTCCCCATCTTCAGTGGTTCCCTTATCCTGTGTTGGCTATCTGATCATTCCCAGGCTGGGTAGTATGTGAGCTGCTGAAGGGGGGAAAAGGGGTGGTTGAGACTCCAACCCACAACCCTGCCTTCTCTGGGTAAATGCCATAGCCCCTAGTCCACTCAAGAACTCACTTCCACTCTCTACCTTCAGAGGGTCCCTTGTCCCATGTCTGGTCGCTCCCAGGGTAGGGTGGGGGTTGAGTTGCCTGGGGGGAGGGGACAGGATTTGAATCTACCACTCTGCACTCCCTATCCTATTTCCTAAGCCACTCCAGAACCCATTCTGGTTCTTGAATAGACTAGGGCATATGGTATTTGCCTGGGTAGCTTTGGGTTGAGAGCTTGAGCATCCCTGCCTCCCAACTACTCACACAGTAACTGGATAACTAACACCAGCTGCCCCATAGATGAACTTGGCTCCCATATTAGGAAGGCAGGATAATGGACCCTGTGAAGGTAAGAAGCTGTGGTAGGTTCTGGAGTGGGCTAGCAGCTAGAGCCCTTACCTAATGATCATCAGCATGGTGGGGTCAAGACCTGCCACTAGACAGCTGCCCCAGGTATGGAGCAGCAGAGCAAACTCCTGTCTTGGCCCTGCACCACTCCAGAAAGCAGCTGGCATGTACAGCAGTGGCTCCATGTGCTGCCCCTCATCTACAGGCACTAATGCAACAACCTCCATGGCTTTCACTTGGTAATCAATGGGAACTGCAGGAGTGTTCTCTGCTGGAGACCCCCTGCTCTGACCTTCCCAGGGGCTGCAGAGAAATGCCAACCAGTTCCAGGAGCACAATTAACCACAGGGATAATTACTCTAGTCATGACATGTTAGGCATTTTAGATCTCAGTACTCAAAGAATTACTATGCAAGCGTAAGAGAGAAATGAAAGTTATGAAATGCACAGACTAAATAATAACCCATTTTCCAAGTCTAACAACCTCCATGTACATGTTGGGTCGGGAGATGAAAGGAAAGGAGTGTGTGTTTGTGAGAATGACAGAGACACACACACTGTGTGGGAGTGACAGAGATTTGCATTACCAAGCTCTCTCCATCCCCTTCTCTCTGTGTGGAGATGGGGTACAGAAGTGGGGGGGGGGAGGAGGAACACTCTGATATCATTGCACTGCCTCTTCTCTCTCCCATACCCTGAACAGCAAGCAGGAAGCTCCCAGGGGGCAACTCCAAGGCAGATGGCAGGAGCATCAGTACAGTAGGTGGAAAGGCAACTGAAGTGCCAGCACTTGATGGCTTCCTGGCCAAACCAGTCAGGATCACCTGTCAGAGGCTCCAAGATCTACTATTAAATCCCGATCTACTGGTTGGTGACCACTGCTTTAAAATGTGTCATCGGCACTCGGACCCGTACATACAGGTGAATAAGTTAAATCTCGGCACACCCCCGCTGAAAGGTTGCTGACCCCTGATATAACTGTTGTATTTTTGGCAGATATGTGTCATGTTTAATGGGTTTTCCAGCTTTTCTATTGTTTTATAATAGAATTATCAGTCTCAGCTAATAGGGTCTAGTTTGACATGGAATGTCTAGGAAGTTTATACAACTATCATGTCAAGACTATGTCAACAGAATTAGTGGACAATGATATTGTCATATAATTATACTATGCATGTGCAAATCTTGTAACACTCATTATTACTCATGGCTCTGTCTTGCCCATTTCTAACTGTCATGTTGGTAGTGCCACTTGCTTTCTGTGATTACTTCTGGGCAGTTTCTTGGTTGAATGTCAGGGGTCTGATATGGAAAAAAAATAATTGTGGTATTTGCCTCAGGGTATATCTACACTTGTACCCTATTTCGAAATAGGGATGCAAATAAAGACATTCGAAATTGCAAATGAAGCCGGGATTTAAATATCTCATGCTTCATTTGCATATTCGCGTTATGGTGCTATTTCAAAATAGCGCTATTTCGAAATAAAACACACTGTGTAGACGCATTATATTGAGAGAAAATCCTTCTCTCGAAATAACTGTTAAACCTCATTTTATGAGGAATAAGGGTTATTTCAAAAGAAAGGTTTTCAAAAAATGAGGAAGAATGGCTCTTGTGCAAGAGGGGGTTTTTTGCACAAAAAGGAGCCATCAACACTGCTCTTTTTTGCGCAAAAGCCTCTTGCGCAAAAACGGCTGCTCATTAATTATGCAAATGAAGTGTGGCGATATTCCACGCCGAGCTTCATTTGCATAAGCTTTTCTGCAAGAAGGTTACAGTATAGACATAGCCCAAGATACTAGAAGCAATCCCAATACAACTCCAACTTAGCACAGGTCCTACCAGACACAGAGTTATTGTAGGCCAGAAATCTATGCTTATTTCATAGAATCACAGATTAGAGTTGGAAGAGTCCTCAAGAGGTCATCTAATTCAACTCCCTTCTCAAAGAATCAACCCCAACTAAATCATTTCATCCAAAGCTTTATCTAGATGGGACTTAAAGACTTCTAAGGATAGATTTTCTACTACCTCCCTAGGCAACCCTTTCCAGTACTTCATCACTCTCTTAGTGAAATAATTTTACCTGATACCCAACCTAGACCTCCTCCACTACAACTTGAGACCATTGGTCCTCGTGCTGTCAACTGTCACCACTGAGAACAGCCTCTCTCCATCCCCTTTGGAATCCCCCCTTCAGGTAGTTAAAGGTTGCTATCAAATCCCCTCACTTCTCTCTTCTGTAGACTAAATAAACCCAAATCCCTCTCTTCATAAGTCATAAGCTCCAGCCCCCTAATAATTTTTGTTGCCCTCCACTGGACTCTCTCTAAAGATTCTTTCTATGTTGGGGGCCCCAGAATTGGATGCAATACTCCAGATGTTGCCTCACCAGTGCCAAATAAAGGAGAATAATCACTTACCTAGATCAGCTGGCAATGCTCCTTTTAATGCATCCTAATATACCATTAGCCTTCTTGGTTACAAGGGCACACAGTTTATTCATATCCAGCTTTCATACACTGTAATCTCCAGGTTCTTTTCTGCAGAACTACTGCTTACCCAATTAGCCTGTAGCAGTGCTTGGGATCCTTCCGTTCCAAGTGCAGGACTCTGTACTTGTCCTTGCTGAACCTCATCAGATGTCTTTTGGCCCAATCTTCCAATTTATCTAGATCACTCTGGACCCTATTCCTATCTTGCAGCATATCTGCCTCTCCCCCTAGCTTAGTGTCATCTGCAAACTTTCTGAGGATGCAATCCCTCCCCTCATCCAGGTCATTAATAAAGATGCTGAACAAAACTGGCCTTAAAACCAACTCTTGGGACATTTCACTTGATACTGACCACCAACCATACATTGAGTCGTTGATCGCTACCCATTGAGTCCAACCATCTAGCCAGCTTTCTATCCACATTACAGTTCATGTATTCAATCCATACTTCTTTAACTTGCTGGCAAGAATACTGTGGGAGACCATTTGAAAAGCTTTGCTAAAGTTAAGGTTTATCACATCCACCGCCTTCCCCGTGTCCTCAGAGCCACTTACCTCATTATAGAAGCTAATCAGATTAGTTGGGCATGACTTTCCCTTAATGAATCCATATTGACTATTCCTGATCACTTTGTGGGAGTTGGGGGAGGGGGATCCTTGTGACCTTGCAGGATCTGGCCCTAACTATCTTCACATAGAATATATAAATATATCCCTGGCTTGTTTACAATTTGTGTTACACTTATAAGAAAGAAAAATGCATGTGTGTGAAGTAACCAGATACTGTAACTTCCATGTACTTATGACCATCTTTAGAATTTCAGGTATTCTGCATACATTTTTAAATGTGTATTTATACTTCCCAGCAGATTCCAGGTTAATTCAATCTTGCAGATAATAATTTTCCTTATACAAACCACTCCTGAGAAATATGATTATCACTTTAATATGTTTTTAAATCATAGGTCAACTTTGGGACTCTAGAATGTATAGCCACAATTAGAATGTTACAATCACTATTAGCCCATCTTCTTATTCTTCACAGATCCAACAAGTGCTATAAATACTATTCTTATGCTAAGTTATGGATCCCCAATGTAGACACTTAATTTCATGGTATGCTAAAAGCCATAATAGCCTTATTAAAACAGGCAAAAATATGTGTGTTTCTAAGAAAAGAACTAAATACTCAGTAGTATTCCTCCAAGAGAGCCATTTATCAAAACCCAAATCTAAACAGATAAGTTATTTGAAATTCTACATTCCCCACTGGCTGACAAAAAACATTATGTGGCCATGTTGTTTTAACAAACGTTCATTGCATTCTCAGAAAGACATAAAAGTGGGAGATTAAAAGAGGTTATGCTGAATTATGCAGAATTATTCCAGCTAATAATGTATATGGCTCCATTAAAGATCATCCTTCTCTCTTTGTTTTTTACTAAAAGAGCTGAAAAAACTATGACACTTCATGATTTTCCTAAAATAATGTGATTGGAGAAATCTTTGACTGAATCCAGCAAAGGTTTGCTTAGCTTTGGAACTCTGAATAGTCACTTTGACTTTATGCAAGAGAGATGCACATGCTTAGCAGGACATAAGAACATAAGAACGGCCATAAGAACATAAGAACATAAGAATGGTCAGACCAAAGGTCCATCTAGCCCAGTAGCCTGTCTGCTGACAGTAGCCAGCACCAGGTGCCCCAGAGAAGGTGGACCGAAGACAGTGAATAAGCGATTTGTCTCCTGCCATTCCTCTCCAGCCTCTGACAAACAGAGGCCAAGGACACCATTTTATCCCCTGGCTAATAGCCTTTTATGGACCTAACCTCCATGAAATTATCTAGCTTCTCTTTAAACTCTGTTATAGTCCTAGCCTTCACAGCGTCCTCTGGCAAGGAGTTCCACAGGTTGACTACACACTGTGTGAAGAAGAACTTTCTTTTATTAGTTTTAAACCTGCTACCCATTAATTTCATTTGATGTCCTCTAGTTCTTCTATTTAGGGAACTAATAAATAACTTTTCTTTATCCGCCCTCTCCACTCCACTCATGATTTTATATGCCTCTATCATATCCCCCCTCAGTCTCCTCTTTTCTAAACTGAAAAGTCCTAGTCGCTTTAACCTCTCCTCGTATGGGAACCCGTTCCAAACCCCTGACCATTTTAGTTGCCCTTTTCTGAACCCTTTCCAAGGCCAAAATATCTTTTTTTGA
>JANRFK010001605.1:28537778-28559555 GCA_030068395.1 Apalone spinifera | reverse complement strand
AAACAAAAGGAAGTTTTTCTTCATGCAGCGCACAGTCAACCTATGGAACTCCTTTCCAGAGGATGTTGTGAAGACAAGGACTTTAACAGGATTCAAAAAATAACTAGATAAATTCATGGAGGTTAGGTCCATCAATGGCTATCAGCCAGGAAGGGTAGGAATGGTGTTCTTAGCCTCTGTTTGACAGAGGCTGGAAATGGATGACAGGAGAGGGATCACTTGATGATTACCTGTTGTGTTCCCTCCTTCTGGGGAATCTGGCATTGGCCACTGTTGGAAGACAGGATACTGAGCTAGATGGACCTTTGGTCTGACCCAGTGTGGCCCTTCTTATGTTCTTATGCCTTAAAAAGGTCCAGAGATCCTCCTGTCTCCCCCACCCACCTTGTGCCATAGCTCTTTTGTTTAGTAAGGGCTAGATTCAGTCTTGGACTCTGTGTAATGCAAGAGAATAAAAGGGAACAAAGACCTCAACTTTGAGCTACCTGGCTTGCAGGGGTGTAAGGAATAAGAAGGAGTTCAGTCTTGGACTCCTTTCAGTAAGGGCTAGATTCAGTCCTCGACTCTGTGTAAATGCAAGAGAATAAAAGGGAACAAAGACCTCAACTTTGGGCTACCTGGCTTGCAGGGGTGTAAGAAATAAGATGGGCAAAATACTCACTCTCTCTTCCCTTGAAGGAGGTAGATGAAAAATGAGCAGAGCCTTGGTTACTCTTCCCTACTCACTGTCCTGAACATCTGAGCCAGCAAGACTAGTAAATAACTTACTGTCATTTAGGAGAAAGCAGAGAGTTATAGTGATTCCCAGGCCTTGCATGCATGAGAAAGAGGTTGCCAAGAGACCTATGCAGTATATATACATCTGTCCTAGTCAAGGCAGAGTTTATACTCACAAAAGAGTATTTTGCCAGTTTATACCAGTTCCCTGAAATAAATTTTATTATCAACATCTTGCTTCAGGGACAGGGTAGTGAAGAACCAGGTTTCTCATCTCCCTGCCAAAGCCACCACACATAGGTGAAACAGATTTTAAACCTGGAGATTCAGAAAAGTTTCTGATTTTCCCTAATTCTTCTTCAAAGAAAGAAAGAAAGAAAGAAAGATACCACTCACCTATCTATATTGACATATCTGATTACCCCATATCTGACCTTTCAGTCCTCATCCTCAAAGGCAACCAGCACAAAAGATGATCATGGGAAGTAAAATTTATAATTTTACTGGATACTAATCCCTACTTATTAAAGACACCAATTTCATGGCTCATTATAACAGTTTATAAAACACTGCAGCCTAATAACCCTTTTTTGTCCTATGACTGTAGAAGCCTCTAGCACCCATTTCATTTTAAGTGGTCTCCTATACTACGTTTGAATCCCTTATGCTTAACACTCAATTCCACCTTGTATTTAACTATTACACTCTGGTTACCTTTTCCAGACCTCTGTGAAGGGTGAGCTCTATACAACTCAAAAGATTTCCCCTCCACCACCAGTCCAATAAACGATATTTTCCTATTGACCTTGTATGCCTCATATATTTTGGAATCTTATTTTTTAAATAATCCTTAAATGTATCATGTAGAAAATTGATTTAAAAGTTTAAAAATGGAAAACCAGTACGTATCTTTCAGCACCTTCTTTCTGAACTTCTGGTTCTGGACAGTCATTTCAAGGTGAATAGGAATATATATCTCTCTTCAATTTTAACCTGGAGTATTAGGAAAAACTTTTTGATAACATGAAACATCTGATAGGAGAGTAATCTGTCAACTGTATTAATGAACCAAACTTGGTAGAAGCACTTAAGTGAAAACTAGCAAAATAGAAGGAAATAATAAGGTAGAATCTCTCCCGTTTGTAGTGAAACTGGATTCTCATCCATATGTCCTACACCAGAAGGTCAGTTCTAGCTCTCATATTCTATGCATGTATGATCCGTCAAAGTGTTATCACTGTTGCTAAATTCTGGTTTTGCTGTGAGCAGGAACTGATGTTTTTACCTCTGACACTTGTACTGCTTTGAGCCTCCTTAGAGCCATGGCAGTGCAATTTACATCAATATTCATCCTTAGTATTTGTGACCAATGAGAAGAACAAATAATCTGGGAGTCTTTTCAAGTGAAGATAGACAAGCTTATTTACCAGATCTCACATTTCTGGCAAACAGCTGCCTGTAGCTTCAATAATGAGCTGCCCGTAATTGGCAAGTATTTAATCCACATTAACACACATGCACTAAACTTGCTAATTGGGAATTTCTCTTTATAATAAGCACATTACTCTTGCTTTCTCAACTGGTGCTGAAATGCTGATACAGCAGAGAGTGCACTTCACTACATGAATCCAGCAAGCAGGCCCTAGCGCATGGTAATTTTTGAAGAAAACATATGGTAAGAGAAATGGCAGAAACCCATAGACAGCTTGCCTAAATTACAGTGCATCCATTGAAACCAGGACACATGCTAAGCTGCTGAAAGCAAAAAGGTGTCATTAAAATATGATTCATATACCTTTGCCGTAATGAGCGCTCACATCTGAGGATTTCCAGTTGCATGATCGATATTGTCAGTGCTGTGCAGAACAAAATACTTTTGTGTGAGGGAAATATTTACTATTGGCAAAGTCCGTAATTTGCATATAGATGCTTTTTGCCTTAAGAAATCTGAAAATAATTATTACTTGTTATTTTTTTCAGCCCTGCCTATAACCTAACCTAGCGAGTAAACAATCATGCACAGCCATATGGAGCAATTTCATAACAGCACATGGTGAGATTCTAATGAGTCTTACCATACTGTGCCTGACAGGTGACTCTTCAGCTTTGATTACAGAAGACCAAAAATAATTCATACAGGCCAATAAAGTTTGTTTCAAATGAGCCTAGATTATTTTTGCTGTCAGCCACTCAGAATGGTGCATGCCGTATTTTCATTTTCAGGCATACAAACTGGCAGCAGACTATAATGGATTTGTATTGGGCTCTTAAACCCACTTAGTCTTGTTTACTTGAGTACTGTGATTGCCAGTATTCTGTAGTCCAGTGACCTCATTAAAACATAGTTTAGGAGTTTTAAGTTCAAAGCCTAAAATTTCAGCAATTATTTTGAAGTTGTCAGTAGGTATTACAGTAGTGTAGTTCCTGGAAGCCTCACTGTAGAAATACACAGCAAGAAACAGTCCCTGCCCCAATGAGCTTGCAAATGACTTTTTGCAAATTCCAACCAGAGTCCAGGGTCAGACTCAGTCCTTATGTAGGTGGGTGCCTCTCCATACAGGTCATTGGGGCTTGAACCAACTTATCAAGGATTAGAAGCATATGAGGCAGTGTATAGTCGAGTGGATAAAGCACAGGATTGGGTCTCAGGAAACCTGGTTTCTGATCAGTGGTTCTGCCATAGTCCTATAGAGAAACTGTGGACAAGTCACTTCTCCTTTCATTGACTCAGGTCTCATAGCTGTAAAATAGATATTGACCTTTTGTAAAACACTTTGAGGTCTCCTGATGAAAAGGACTATATAAAAGCTGTGTATTATATTTCAGGGAAATATATATCTAAGAGTTATTAGGAACATACCAATTGTCAGACTAAATGAGATCCATCATCCATCTAGCCCAGTTCCCTGCCTTTCATATCAGCCAAAACCAGATGCTTCAGAGTAGGGTATAAAACCCAGAGGCTGCGTCTACACTACAGGCTTTTTGCGCAAGAACACCTGTTCTTGCGCAAAAACTTGCAGAGCGTCTACACATCACGCGCTTTCTTGCACAAGTGAATTTATAATACAGAGTCGAAAAACAGGGCTTGTTCTGGAAGAGTTATTCCTCTCCCCATGAGGAATAAGCCCTCTTGCGCAAGAGCTCTTCCACAAGAAGGCAGTGTAGACAGGCAACAGGGATTTCTTACGCAAGAAACCCCTCTTGCTAAAATGTCCATCAGAGCTTTCTTGCACAAGAGTGTGTCCACACTGCCATGGACACACTTGCACAAAAGCACATCTCTTGCGCAAAAGCACATGGCAGTGTGGACGTGCTCCTGTGGAAGACCTTTTGCACAAGAACTCTTGTGCAAAACAGTTCTTATGCAAGAAGCCTGCAGTGTAGACGTAGCCATAGGGTATGTCTACATGACAGTGTTTTGTCAGAAAAACATCCGTTTTTCCAACAAAACCTGCGCTACGTCTACACTACAATTGTGTTCTTCTGAAAGAAAATCAAAAGGACAGAGGGTTTTTTTCTGACAGAGGCACTCATCTTTCTACGAGGAAGAACGCCTTTTCCGAAAGAGCTCTTTTGGAAAAAGGCATGTGTGGACGGGAAGGAGGGTTTTTTGTTTTGTTTTTTTCAAAAGAAAAGGCCTCCAGGAAATAACACAGGTGCCCTGGTGGACACTCAGTCCAAAATAATCAGTACTCCTGTTCCTGTCTCCTGGCCCCTCTTAAAGCTACAGACACTCCAGACAAGCCTTGTGGCAGGAAACCAGCCTGAAAGCAGCACCTCACTGGACAGCTCTCCCTGCCATGGGCCTTGCCATTCATGGCCCAGCCTCAAGCTCCCCTGTGTGGGGAGCAGCCCCAGGGGTCTGAGGACCCACCCAGAGGGACCAAGAGGAAGGCTTCCTCCTGGTCTGGAGCACAGATCCTGTCCCTCCTCGAGTTGTGGGGTGAGGAGGACACCTTGCAGGATCTCCGCTCCAAGAGGTGCAATGCTGACATCTTATGAACACATGGCCAAGTCCCTGGTGGAGCGCAGACACCTACCCCGGACCTTGGAACAGGTCCCGAGTAAGGTCAAGGAGCTCCAACAGGGATATGTCCAGACAAGAGAGTACAGCTCACGCTCAGGGCAGGACTCCACACCTGCCCCTATTATTAGAAGCTGCACCAGATCCGGGGGATGGGGAAACGTCTGTCCTACCCTTTGTGGTAGATTCCAGCCTCCAGATCCCTGTCGTCGCCTGGCCAGAGGTCATGGCGGTGGAGGAGCATGAGGACCAGGGCCAGCCGGAAGAAGAGGAGGAGGAGACAGAGACCATGACCCTGACCCTGGAGCTGGTGCCTGTGAGCCAGGACATCTCCCAGGCCTCATCGAATGCCATGGAACCACATGCAGAATTAGTGTGCAGCATGTGACCACAGCAGGCATCCCCTGAGCATGGGTGGGTTCCAGCTGCCAGGCTCAGGGGAGGCCACACATGTCCAGCCATGGTGAGGGGAGAGACAGCCTTCCCAGCACTTGCCATGGCTGGAAGCAGGCTAGCCACAAGGGCACAGACACGACTCCAGACACAGCAAGGAGTGCCGCACACATCACTCGGGCATGCATGCACATGTGAGGCACCACTCGCTCCTGCGGGCAGTGCTGCAAGCCACAGGTGTGTGTGCGGACACCAGGAAGGACAGGCTGCTCCTGGCTCCTCTGCTACCCATAGGGGGATCCCACTGTGGCTGGACACTTCCTTTGTCCTCTTGTCTGTGGGCTGTGGGGGGAGGGGGAATTAGGAAGTGGGCAGCATGGTTCCCTGGGCATCTTAGGGCCACTGTGCAGCAAGGCCTGCTGTGCAGGCCACATATGGCCTTGCTTCCAGGACATCCCCCTCCTAAGGGCCATGGACTGGTGTGGTCACCATTCACAGAGGAGGGCACGGCTTTAGGGAATGTGTGTGCAGGGATGACTGACAGCCTCTTCCACTTGTGTGTTCTAAGGATGTTCTAAGGACTGTTGGTCGCTGCCCACAGAGGAGGGCACAGCCCCAGCAACGGTGTCTGCATGGATGACTGACCATCTGCCTCTCCCTCTTTGTGTTCTCCACAGCAGGACCAGCCGAGACTGAGGGGCAAGGGAGCCTCTGACAAGGTGAGCCAGGGTCCAAGAAGACCTCATGCACCATCATGTCAGTGGCCTGTGTGACATGCAGTAGACCCTGGTGCAGAAGGCCATGAGGACTCCGAGTGGCAGAACTACGCTTGGGACCAGCTCATGCACCAGTGTGATAACAACCACCTGCTGCTGCTTCCCATGTGATGCCTCTGCTCGTCCTCCTGCCCCCCCCCGCTATGCCCATTCCCCTTCTGCCTGCATCCCATGTGATTCCTCTGCTCCCTCTCCAAGTGACGTCTTTCCCCCTCCCCAAGTGATGCCCATGTGATGCCTCTCCTCCCTCCCCAAATGATGCCTAATCCCCCTCCCCCTGTCCTTCTTTCCATCCCTGACCCCGCTACAGCCACCCCCCCGCCCTCGTCCACCCCACTGTGGACCAACCCTACCCCAACTCCTGAGGTGGCACATCTAGCTGCCCTCATCCCCCTCCAGGTTATGAGCCCCCTCTGCCTGCCCACTTTTTTGGATTGTAAGATTGTAAGATAAATACAGACTTCATTTTGTTCACAACCAAACAGGTATCTTTATTCTGAGGTCAGGGAAGAGGTGAAGGGAGAGGTTTTGGTAGGGAAAGGATAGGGCTGCAAGCGAGAGGCCCCTAGTGGAAAGGGCCTGGAGAGAGTTACTGGGGTGCTGAGAGAACCTCTCCCTCAGGGCCTTCTGGATGCGTACCCTGGCCTGATGGGCCTGTCAGATGGCAGGTGTTCTCAGCTGCTGGAAGACTTTCCCCCTCTCGGCCAGCGTCTGTCTCCCACCCTTGGAGGAAGGCCTCCCCCTTCCTCTCCACAATGGTGTGGAGGACACAACATGCCACGACCACCTCTGGGATGTTGTGCTCTCCCACATCCAGGTGGGTCAGGAGACACCTGAACCAAGCCTTGAGGTGGCCAAAGGTGTACTCAACCTGGATCCGGACCAGGTTCAGGTGGGCATTAAGTTGGCTCCTGCTGGGGTCCAAGTGGCTGGTATATGGCTTCATTAGGCATGGCATGAGGGGGTAGGCCACGTCCCTCATGATGCACAGTGGCATCTGCACATCCCCAACCGCAAAGTCATAGTGGGGGAAGAATGTGCCCATCTCCAGCTTCCCATAGAGCCTGGAGTTTCTGAAGATGCGAGTGACATCCCAATAAAAATATCCGTGAACTGTCCACACTGGCCGACCAGAGCCTGCAGCACCATAGAAAAGTAGCCCTTCCTATTAATATACTGGACTGTTCAATGTTCTGCTGCTCGGTTCAGGATGTGGGTCCCATCTATGGCTCCAGCGCAGTTCAGGAATCCCAGGGCAGCAAATCCAGCCACCGTCAGGTACAGGTCTCGGGATGACTCTCCGCAGCAGGATGGAGTTGATGGCCCTCATCACCTGCAAAGGAGACAAACAAACACAAAAAAACAGAGAATGAGAGAGGGAGTGCCTGAACCCTTGGGAGGTGGCCACCCTCTGCCCCCCTCAAACATCCCAGGAGCCATCCCTTATGAGGCCACCTGCCCAACAGCAGGGCTGTGTGAAGGCGGGAAGGCACAACCCCCTGGGACGGGGTTCCCTCCAACCCCACTCCACCCCCCCCCCACAACTCCCAACCTCCCTTTCCTGAGGGTCCCCCTTTAACAGGATTCCCCCACCCCATGAAGGGACTGCAGCCCAAGAGTGCTTTACCTCCGTGAGAAGGGCCCCAATGGTGGTGGATTTCCCCACACCAAACTCGTTGCCCACTGACCGGTAGCTGTTCAGTGTGGTGAGCTTCTAGAGGGCAATTGTGACCAGCTTCTCCAGGGGATTGGCAGGCCACAGGTGGGTGTCATGTCGCAGGGCGGGGGCGAGCCAGGCACACAGCTCCAAAAAGGCAGCCTTCTGCATGCGAAAGTTTGGAGCCACTGCTGGTCATCCCACCGCTCCATGACCAGCCAGTACCACCAGTCCGAACTGGTGTCCAGCCTCCTAAAATGCCTCTCCACAGTGGGTTTCAGTTGCCAGAGTGGAGCTCCTGCACCCAGGAAGAGGGTCCCCAGAATGAACTTTGGGGCTGAGCTCGGTCAGGACTAGGAAGGTAGCTGGCACAAAGTGCTGCAGAAACTGCAACATGGCCATGTGGAGCCACTGCATGTCCAGGGACAGCTCCGGCTCCATGGCACCAAAAGACAAGCTGTGGCATCCAAAAAAGCAGGACAACCACAGCAGGCACTGCGAGAGCTTTAATGTCCCTCGAAGAGGTAGCAAGCACACAGCAAAAGCAGAGAAACGGCTGTCCAGGGGGGGTCTCTTTAAGCATGCGTCTCTGCTAGGCTCTGGCACCAACACTCGGAAGTAACTGGTGACCTCAGGCCCTGGCTGAAGCGGTTCTGGGTAGCCTTTTATTCAAGAAAGTGTCCAATCAGTCTGCTTTTTCGATTAGCTTTTGTGTGTGGACACACTCTTGCACAAGAAGTTTTTCCAGAAGATCACTTCCGAAAAAACCTTCTTCCAAAAGAAGCCTTCATTCTAGATGTAGTCATACACACAGCAGTTGTGGAGGAATCCCCCTCCCACACACATATATATCATATCCAGGTCTCTAAGGGTATGTCTACACTAGCTCGTTAATTCGAGCTAGGTAGGCAAATCAGGCAACCGGAGTTGCAAATGAAGCCCGGGATTTAAATATCCCGGGCTTTATTTGCTTGTTCCCATCCGGCTGCCATTTTTAAATCCCCCTTAGTTAAAACGAACTGCCCGCGGTTACACACTAAGTCCTAGTTCGGATTAACTTTAAACTGCTGTGTGTAGCCACGGGCAGTTCGTTCGAACTAAGGGGGATTTAAAAATGGCGGCCGGACGGGAACAAGCAAATAAAGCCTGGGATATTTAAATCCCGGGCTTCATTTGCAACTCCGGTTGCCTGATTTGCCATCTAGCTTGAATTAATGAGCTAGTGTAGACATACCCTAATTGTTAGAGATCATCTTAAATCCTGAAGCACAAGGTTTAATACTGATGTGACAAACTAACCTCATTTATGTTTTGTGACAAATTCTCTAAGGTCCACTTCAATTGTTGTATCTGGGAGCACCCTTTGCAGGAAACTAAAACATCAACATGGAGTAAACATAATAGGGTGTGGGTGAACATGGCTGATGTGAATTACATTTTTTAGTTGAACAAATATTTGTAGAGAGGCTTAAGAGATTTACCCAGCTCCAGTTCTTATTTTAAATGAATTTTCTCATCCATTTCCAATAGGCCTTGTTAAATAATAGTTTTTGTCTGTCACACTGATTTTCATACAGGGCATATCTACATTACAATTATTTCAAAATAGCTCATGTTATTTCAAAATTATTTTGAAATAACAGGCTTCTTATTCCAGAATAATAAACCTTCATTTCATGTGGAATAATGCCTTTGTTGAAATAGCTATTTCAAAATAGGGGGTGTGCGGATGGGGCAGCTGTGGTTATTTCAAAATAATTGGCCTCCAGAGCTTCTCACAGCTGCCCTGGTGGCCACTCTGTCCACACTCCCCAAAACTCTGTATTTTTCCTTCCCCTGCAGCCTTTAAAGCTACAGCCAGAAGAGAAACTGCCTGAGCGGGACCCTGTTCTGCTCCCATGAGCAACCCCAGTGCTCCCACTGAGCCCCCTAGGGCTGCTAGTGAACCAGCAGCCAGCTCCCAACCTCTGCTCAGGGGAAGAAGAGGAGGACCCCTTGCTGGTCTGGTGCAGAGATCCTAGATCTCATTGATGTCTGTGGAACAGAAGCTAACCTCCAGAATCTCTACACCAGGCACAGTAACATGGATGTTTACAGCCAGATGGCACCCAGCCTGGGCCAGTAGGGCCACATGCACATCCAGAAGCAAGTGCACATGAAAATCAAAGAACTTAGGCAGGTCTACACCAAGCCCAGGGAATGCAGTTCCTGCTCAGGAGCAGCACCCCAGACCTGCCACTTTTATGAGCAGCTGCACCACATTCAGTTCCTTCCCCCCCACTCGTCATGGACTCTGGCCTAGAGACACTTATTGTGAGCATCCTGGAGGGTGGGGCTGTGGACAAGGAAGACAAGGAGGAGCCAGGACAAGATGCCCACCAGCCAGGAGGTCATCCTGTCCCTGGAGCCAGTATCTCCTTCCCAGTGTTTGGACGAAGTGGGGGAAGATCCATCCAAATAATGATGGTGACTTGCTTCTGGAGGAGTGGGTCACATGGTCAAGGAAGGTGTCCTTCTGCATGTGGAAGTTTTGGAGCCACTGCTGGTCATTCCACTGCTCCATAATGATCTGGTCCCACCTGTTAGAATTGGTGACCTGATGCCAGAAGCAGTGGTGCACAGTGTGCAGAGGAGGATGAGAGGGGCTGTGATGCATAAGAAGCACATGAGTGGTATGAGGAGGTGCCCCAGAGAGAGCTCCTGGTCCTGGTCCTGCAATACCATGAGAGCAGCCTGCAGTAACTGCGCCAGGAGGTGCAGCATGAGATCTGAGAGCCGGCGAGTGCTTTGCAGCAGGTCTGGCTCCATGGCAGAAGTGCTGTGACATCTTCAAGGGCAACCAAAGCACACAGTGAGAAGAGTTTGCTGCACCTCAAGGAGGTAAGCAATGGAGAGGAGACTGAGACACAGTTGTAGAAGGGGCCCTTTAAGCACGAGCCTCAGGAAGCAGCTACAGGAATTAACTGCTATCCTGATGCCCTGCCTGGAGTGCTTCTGGGGGGCTTTCAATGCGATTCAGCCTCCAATCAGTGTGGATGTGCTATTTCAACATATTTCTGTGCTATTTCGATGGTCATTTGTAGTGTGGAAGTGCTATTTCAAAATAGTTATTTTGGGAGTTTTTATTCCAAAATATCTTATTTCGAACTAAACGTGTAGTGTAGACATAGTGAAAATGTCCTGACAAGTGTAGCATTTAACAAAAGTCACAGTAGTTTTTAAAGTAGGTGCCATTTTGTGTAATACTCTACTGTTTAATCTCTGGGAAGGAAGAGATGGCTACTTTTTTTCCTTCTCTTTAGTAATAAATTTTTACCAATTTAGCTCCTGAACTCATTTCAGCAGTTCACAGGTATGAAGACTTGACATGCTGTTATGATCACTGATCTTAGAGGCACCTCGGAGAGGAATGCCCTATTTTATATCTCCCCATGCAGATAAAAGTGCAAGCATCATACATCAATGATACAAGAATTTGGTATTAAAGATTCAGTGCAAATATCAGAGCTAGTGAATAACACCTAGGTGGTGTAATACTCAAAGACATAACCATAAGTAATTCTTGAACTTGTTTCTGTATTGAATTGGCATATGTTTGGAGAGTACTGTGATGGTTGTCTTAAAAATAGGATAATAAGAGCCTATTTCTTCCTTACTTGCACATGCATTGCTCTCACCAAAGTCAATAGGGGTTGCATATTTGGCCCTAAGCTATTCATTAAAGATTCCTTCCTGAAACAGCTTCCAGTTTCTCAGCTTTCTTAGATAAACAGCAGAGTTTTAACATCTCATTTTGTTTCTTTCCTACCTATCCTTCACTCATTAGAAGTAGACACATGTTCAATAGGTGAAAAAATGAATACGTACACCTATTCACAAAATTGAATACAGGTTTGGTGTAACTGTACTAGTCCCAGCATATTACAGAGACAAGGCACATAAGGTAATATCTTTTATTTGACTAGCTTCTGTTGATGAGACAAACAAACTTTTGAGCTTGTTCACAAAATTAGCAAATAGGTAAGATGTGTCAGTTCTGCGTTGTGTGTGACATTACTTGAAAAGCTTTATTTCTGACCTTTCTTTTCTTACCCTTAGTTTCATTTCTTTCTGCCCTGGAAATTGATATAATAGAAGACTAATTAGGACTCCTGCTAGTGTTTAAGGTTTCCTTGGCTCTTCATACACATCTACAAAATTATGTACCTTCAAGATTCCTTTCATAGGAAAGCTACAGATCTTGACTATCTTGTACTTGCTCTCCATTTCTTTCTCCTCCTTTACTTCTAGTGGAACTTTTAACTTTTCAGTAGCCTGATTACAAATTTAGCCCCACTTTTGGGTTAGAGAACCATCTCTGGATCAATTGTCGTGAGTTTTCAAAAATGTGTGTCTAAAATTAGGAACCTAAATAAGAAGCCTGATTTGAGCACTCAGTCACTCCTATTCATGTTAAATGTCTGATCAATTTTTAGATGCCTAAGTACAGAATTGGAAACCTAATTTTAGACACCCATTTTTGAAAATATTAGCCCTGATTTCCTTCAAATGCATTAGTTACTCTTATTCTCCAAATAGTTTGGATGAATAACTTTCAGGTTATGGTCCAGAGCATCTGCTACTATGAAGTAGCTCCAGTGACTCCACCTGTGTTTATATAGCTGTAAATGTATTTGCTCAGGAAGAGTACTTGCCATTATGCCTTTTCCATGGTCACCATGGTGGAAAGCTGTGATTTCAGTGCTTAGAGAAGGACTTCCTGAAAGCTAGAACACCATAAACATGGCCCATAGGATGTGCTAACCCAACCAGAACTGAAGGAGAAAGAATCTTGTCATCCTAATTTAGAGACTAGATGCAACGTTAATGTAAAAGTGGCAGCAAGGGGCAAGTTAATTTAATTTCTGTCACAAGGTTCTCTGAAGGGAACATAGTGTGTGCAATTCATTGCAGCCCCAAGATGATGACTCAGAGGCCTATGACAAGATCTGACATGCTTGGTGTGAAACTAATTAACCCATGTCAAGAATGGATAGTTAAAAGCAGGTCAATAATCTCTTATTTTGCTCGCCAAACACAGGGGTCATAATCTTTTGAAATCACTGTTACTGCTGAAGTTTAAAGGAGTAAGTAAACAGTTAAATAAGTAGATTAAAATTGTTGTGCATTAGAGGAAAAAGTAAAGTTAGGAAAAAGAGACTGGGTTTGTTTTGTCCTCAATTTTTATGGCAAGTGCTTAGTAAGCTTAAGGTAACAAAAATGTAACTGCAGCACTGGCTTGTCTATGATATCTAATTTTCAAACAGACATAAATACTACAGAACAACTTGTCACTTTAAAAGGGTAAACAGAAAAATCAAATAAATTAAGTGACATTTAAGAAGTTCAAGGTTTATATTGTTGCCACCAGGGAAATCAGAGACCCAAAGGGGAAAAAATAGTTTCTTGAAAGCACTGGTGTAAAAGGGTTCGGGGAGCAAAAAACTAATATTTAAAAGTTGTCTGAATAATTTACCAGAATAATTTTGAAAACAGAATGAAAGAATTAATGCTGGGGATTTTTAATTGTGAACTCTTTTTGGAATTAATTTTAACCATGGTGACTGAAAATTAGTTCAGTAAAGCTGTAAATGAGTAATTGCAGTCAGGTGAATAGAGAAGGGAAAAAAGCTCCATCCGATCATAAAGTCCAGAGATGTTGCTGGTTTTAAACCTGCATAAATTGCAGGAAAAAAAGAAGCAGGGGATAAGGGGTGAACTCCTGTCAAGGACAAAAAGCAGCATTGTTTTAGAGGAAACTCCATAGAGACATCTGTATTTTGATTTTCCCCCTTTGTAGCAGGGAAGACTACAAGGGCATGATTTTTCTCCCCAGAAGTGCAGAGCACTCACAACGCAACTAGAACTCGATGGGAGCAGTTAATGCTTAGCACCTCAAGAAATCAGGCCCTAATGAGGAGGTCCTGCACAAAGTTAGGACATTGACTTGATTGACAGCTGGGTCCGACTTTAAGTGTTTCACTAAGGATATAAGTCGTCCCAGGAGAGAACACTGCATAGCAGATGAGAGTTCCACTAGAATGCTGCAGATATGAAAGATGAGACTTCTGAAGCAGAAAGTTCCAGAAAGCTGGCTCAGAGCAGTCCCTAGCCATGAGTGTTGTACACTTGCTCTCTTCTTTCCACTCTGCAGTTAGATGTAGCTGTATCACCCTGCAATTGAGAAAAGGAGCAATTACAGGGGCAAGGTCATCTCTAGGCTATCACTGCATATCAAATGGCTTGCTGATATTTCAAATCCCTCGCTTCAGGAATTCATTATCCTCAAGCCATTTTGCAGGTGTTGTCTCCGTGCTGTCTTCAGAACAGAACACAGAGCTAAAGGTTTGTCTTCCCTGCAGAATTGAATAGTGTAGGATGGCATCGAACCATGCTGACAGTGACTCTTTCATTAAGTGCAGGCAGCTAGTTGTATGACGCATTGCTTCAGCTAGCTATGGTTAAACATGAATGGGAGTCGAGTTCACCAAGACTAGCTGCCTCTATTCTGACCATGACCCCTCCATCTATACTGCCCTATGAGTGAGAATAGTGTTAATTATCTCATTTCGTCAAGGTCCTGTTGTAACATGATACAATTCCATAGCAAAGACACCCTCAGGTAGAAATGTATAGTCAGGACAAACTATTTGCAGTGTTTAGGTTGTTGGCTCTATTATGTGCTATACAGTTTCTTTCTTAATTTGTGTCCTCCTCAACACATGGTAAAAGACATTAACTTTGGTCATATATTCTATTAAAGGTATTTATATACAACATTAGTAAAATTATAATGAATAATGAAAGAGTTAGTCAATTGTTATGGATTGTTAGAAAGTTCAACATGTCAACAGGTTGCGACTGTCTGGAGGATTATGTACTGATATGCATACATCCACCTACAATATGCTATTCATAAGTGTAGCAAACTTATCACAATAATGAGCCACTTATTGCCCCTTTTACACTATGTTTAAATGCATGCTTAGTGGCCAATTTTTAACAGACAAATAACTGCTGGAGCCTTTGTCCATAACTTCTCCCTTCTCCGCCCATTGCCAGTGTCTCCTTGCTGCCAGAGTCTTTCACTGTAGTAGGGAAAGGATCTGGCAGCTCCTGTGGTGGAGAAAGGCTCCAGCAGTTGGAGACAGTTAAGAATAGCAGTGTAGGATGGGAGACAGTGCATGGGTGACTGGAGAGCTCTGTAAGTTGTATACCCTAAGGTTCTGGTGTGTCATTACTCACCTAAGCAGTGCTTCACAGTCTCTAGTCCTATTAGTACTCATGCGATCGGGCATGTAATATATGCATGCTCTACATGCTGCTGCATATACACATTCTCCTATGACAGTGATTGTTGTATATGTGCGATAGCTACCAATGTCTATGTCTGCATAGAAAATGAAAGCATTGTAACACTCTGTCCTAAAGGGTTTCATAAAATGCTGTGAGTGGAGCGAGTAGTATTCCTTATAGGTAAGGATACCCAACACTTTCCATTATAGGACCCTGCTTTGAGTAGCTTCTGCAGAAGTGCTTTGGCCAATTTCAAAAACAGACTTAATAAAAGCACTGTTTCCCCATGTTAAACAAATTCTTAAAACCATTTAATTGGAAAGGTCTGGTGGCCAGAAGTTTTTGGACTTGAAATGGGACAAAGAGGCTGTACTAGTGCCACAGATATGCTCTTTACTGTCACTGTGGGAAGGTGCACGTGCCATGAGCATCAGAAAAAATTCAGTTTGCACATGCTCAGTAGAGAGCCAAGCTAAATTTTCCAGAGGTTCTATCTGCAGAGTCTGATCCTGCTCAAGACTTGCAGGGGTGAAGTAGTACTTTCCTTGTGGCTGATCCTCCCAGCAACAGTAGTTCTACACTGGTATGAAGAATAGGCATCTCTGCTCACAATGCATCTTCTTCCCCCACTTCAACCCAGGCAGAAGAGGAAACAGGCTGTTTTGAATGTAGAAGGAGGGAGAAAGATATGGGGGTGCGAGTAGGGGTCAGGAGGGAGGATGGACTGGTAATTATTCATATTCTAATTGATTATTAGATGGATTAACATCTCCCCCACCCTCTTTCCTGTTTAAAGGAGTCTTTAATAACTATGGTTGGTTTTAGCAGAGCTTCATCCAAAGACATTGCCCCTAGATCAGATGGCTCCATATGGAATTATGGTGAATTCAGATATCAGTAAGGTTCCAACATGATGTTAGTTCTATTTTCATGGCATGTCTATAGTATTAGAGTCTAATCTTGTCAATCATTGCTTGGATATCAATTTGCAGTGACTCTGAGGGCAAGTTAATGCATATGGTTTTCTGATACTTAAAACAGGCTCCAATAAAATTACCCATGGTGTACATAGGACTAGTAAATACATTGACTGGGTCTAATCCCAATATGACTCTAGATGAAAACATTTAATTATTGATCTACTAGCACTGTACATTCAGCTTTACTGAGAAAAGAAAGGAATTCATTTTTTAAAAGGTCAACTTGTTACAGTACAAATATGTATATGTGGGAGGGGAGGCAGCTTAAAGGAAACACAGATAAATATGTTCTAGAGCCCAAATGCTGATGGCTTTGTGTTTGCAGTATCCTTGCTGGTCAGGAGGATTGTGAAACATACCTAAGGGAATTTGCTGGATGCAGCTGGAGACTGCGGATATGTGGCTAAGCTTAGGGGCTCTTTGGAATGCAGTCATTGGGGAGTTAGAAATTCCAGTGATAAACAAGCTGTTGGCTCTTGCTCTGACTTTATCAGAATGGTCTGGATTCAGCTAAGCCCTTACACATGTTCTTAAACCCATCCTTAGTCAGGGAAGTGCTTAGGCCTTATTAACATCAAAGGGAGTTAAGCAAAGTGCTTACTTTTTGGTACTGCTAACAGAGGAATACTGTGTGCATCTCTTTTGCATCCACGTATCTGCTTGTTTGTGGATATGTGCCTTATTTATTGTCTTCTTCTTATTTATTATATTCTTCTTCATTTTGAAGAACAAAATGAGGTAACTGAAAGAGAATCAAAGTAAGGTATGTGTGTTGTGTCACAAAACTAACACTGTCATTAACATACATACATGCATCCATACATGAGCATGTTTTGAGTGTTTGGCTATTAGATGGATTAACATCTCCCCCACCTTCTTTCCTGTTTAAAGGAGACTTTAATAACTATGGTTGGTTTTAGCAGAGCTTCATCCAAAGACATTGCCCCTAGATCAGATGGCTCCATATGGAATTATGGTGAATTCAGATACCAGTAAGGTTCCAACACGATCTTAGTTCTATTTGCATGGCAAGTCTATAGTATTAGAGTCTAATCTTGTCAATCATTGGTTGGATATCGTTGCTTGGAGTGTTTGGATGCAAAATGGATGCTTCTTTGCACCCAACTTTGTAGACAGAAGTTTTTTATTACAAAAACAAAATTATGGAGTATTTAAATGTACACGCTGTTTTAGCTGAACTTCCAAATTTTGTGGGATTTGTATTAATGGTTCCAGCTCATTTCTAACTAAAAGAATACCCATCTTGTAACATTAGAAGCAAAAGAATGCACAGCTCCTGAGGAGGGAACTCACCAGCATCTTCCAATATGTCCATAGCAAAGGACAGTAACACCTTGTAATGTACCCAAGCACCAAAGGAGTTGACTGGGCATTTTATCTCAGAACCTTTGTGCCGGTAGCATTAACATGCTCATGTATGGATGCATGTATGTGTGTTAATGACAGTGTTAGTTTTGTGACACAACACACATACCTTACTTTGATTCTCTTTCAGTTACCTCATTTTATTCTTCAAAATGAAGACAATAAATAAGGTACATATCCACAAACAAGCAGATACGTGGATGCAAAAGAGATGCAGTACCAAAAAGTAAGGTCATGAAAAGCCCCATAAACAGCCTAGATTATCAAGAAAAAATGTCTCAGTAAGTGTTGAACAGAGAGCTCCCCAGCTCCCAGCTGCTGTTAAGAGCAGAATTTCACATTCAGACATTAGAGCATAACACTTTTTAATGAACAGAAGATGTTTTTAGTCAAATTGTTTTCCTTTCATATTTGTTTCCTCTACTTGTGCTAAATGGATACAACAGATGAGTTCCTGAGCTTATGTAAAAAAGTGACTGTTTAAAGTGGACAATGTGACTCATAATTAATAGGAAAAAAGGGCTATTTAAATGGAAACAATTCAGACATCATTAAAATAAAGTAGAATTCCTTCAGGGAGAAATTATTTCTGGTTTGATTTTTGTCAAAATGACTTTGACTTTCAGAATTCTTTTACAAAATGTTTCCTGAGGCTTTGCCTTTGTGAAGGGTATTTAAACAAAGGAGCTATTTGCTTCTAAACAGGAGGAATCTAATAAAAGATTCCATTCAAATTAAGTATCTCTGCCTTTTTTAACAAAAGCATTTCTTTATTATTTCATATTGTTTTAAAACATGTCACCAGATTAGCACATAAATCTTCATTGTAGCCACTTGACAATCTCATTAATTTTCTGTGAATATTTCACTCTACAGATAAGATATAATTCCATGAAGGTAATTTATTTTAAAATCAGGTGGTTTGTATTTTTAATTCTGTATGGGTTTTTTAAATTAATACAATGTTGATTGTATAGCCCTGAACACAGTTTTCCCTGTGGATTTTGCATGATTACAGATCAGTATTATAAAGCGTGTAAAATGTATAATGCCTGATTCTGCTCTTTAGCACATCAGTGTAAATCAGTAGTAACTTCACTAGAGCCACATTAAGATAAAAAATAACACAAGACAAAAGAAACCAAGCCCACAGGCTTCTACAGAATTTTAAAAGCAAAGGGATTGATACTCATTTGCACTAGGGCAGTGGTTCTCAACCAGAGATACATGTACCCCTGGAGTTACACAGAGGTCTCCCAGGAAGGGGCATCAGCTTGTCTAGATATTTGCCTAGTTTTACAATAGGCTACTTAAAAAGCACTAGCAAAACCAGTGAAAACTAAATTGCATGCTAACAATGACTTGTTTATACTGCTCTAAACACTGAAATGTAAGTACAATATTTACGTACTAATTGATTTACCTTATAATTATATGTTAAAAAGGAGAAAATGAGCAATTTTTAGTAATAATGTGTTCTGCAACACTTTTGTATTTTTGTTTGATTTTGTTAGAAAATAGTCTTTAAGGCTATGTCTACACAGCAGCATTATTTTGGAATAAGTGACGTTATTCCAAATAACAAAGAGCATGTCTACACTGCAAGCCATTATTTCGAAGTAATGTTGAGCTGGAGGATTTGTAACTCCAACTCCTGTAGTCCTCATTTCACAAGGAGTAATGGAATTCGAAAGAAGAGTGTTTGCCCTTCAACTGCCTGCTGTGTAGACAGCACCAAAAGCCGAATTAAGCTATTTCAACTTCAGCTACGCCATCCCGGCTTCACAAAGTCCTGTCGGGAATGCGGTAATTGGGGTTGCTCCTATGCTGGGAAGAACCTTGAACACAGAGACCTCCCAAGGGCTTCAGTGAATCTGTTTTCTTGTGTTTTTACAGGTGGTGAGGGCCGTCAACGCCATCCTGCTGCGCAGAGTCATCACCCTGGGTAACATCAATCCCATTGTCCCTGGCTTTGCCACCATAGGCTTCCCCAATGGGGACCAGTTATTTCAAAATAAGCACAGCTGCGGCATCCACACTCACCCTATTTTGAAATAGTAATTTTTGAAATGAGAATTATTCCTCATGAAATAAGGATTTATTATTTGAAATGAGAAGCCTGTTATTTCAAAATAATTTTGAAATAATGGGCTTGGTGTGTGGATACTCGCCTTATTATTTCTTGTTATAACGTGAATTATTTTGAAATAACTCTGTAGTGAAGACATGCCCTACATATCCCAAAGCTGTTTTCTCCGCATCTCTCATTAAATTTCAAATACCTTCCCAACAAGCTGGCCTAAGAGCAGCATTCTATGCTGGGGGATACTTACATGTTTGCGCCCTGATCCTCACTGCCTACTATTTACATGGGACCCACTTTGCAACTCTTCAGTCTCTTTCCAACTTTTATGGGGACCTTGCAAAGGAGGGAGGGAAAGGGAAGAGCCAATCAAACTCTTTGATCCTCTTCCCTATGGAGATACATTAGCACCGAGAGAGCCTGTGTCAGCTGGCCTCGCATGAATATAATCTGTGCACAGTCCACTATTGGGTCTCCATGGTAGATGCCTGAATCATACTCCTGTTGGAATTTTGCAAAAATCCCATGGCTCCAAATGCAACAGTTGCAGAATTCCAACAGGAGTAGAGTACATACTGTAAATATAGATTAGGAAACAATATCCTGAGTCTATTTTCATTATAATGATGGTATTAATATTACATGTGTGAAAGCAGGAGCTAGACAACCTAGGGGGCAAGAAGGATATTTCCCCTCAAACATCTTAGTGCTCTGGGATTTCTTTCACTTTCCTATGAAATATTGGGTATTAACTACTGCAAAAGCCAAGACTATTAGTGAACTAGTGGCCTGATTAGGTATGATTGGTTCTTTGTTCCCATAGCAAATGTTTTGAGCATGATAGTAACCAATTTTCACTGTTCCTATGGAATCGTTCATTGGGTTCAAATACTTGTGCTTACAAACCAACATTAGCACCTGAAATTGTATGAGATGGGAGCAACCTTCCTTTTGGTGACTTGGCCCTTTAGAAAATATAAAAAGCAATTGCCCACATTGTCTGAGGAGTTTCAAAAACATGCAGAGCAGAGTGTATGGAAAGCAGCTTTCAAAGATGATTTTGGAAATTGCTAGTATTTGAAACCAGCTGGTGTAACAAGGTTATTGAGGTGAAGAGAGAATTGCTGCCTAGAGACGTGTATTAGAGGGATCAGAAGATGTTGCAAGCAAGTTCAATATCAGTTGCTATTTTTTATAGTGATTTCATTGCAACATTGACCATTGAGAACAACCACCCTTCATTTAACCACCTAGGCAACTTCTCCCTCCCCCTTTTAATCTTCCAGTGAAGGCAGCTGAATAATACTTTTTTTTTCAAGGCAAGTGCCTGATATATTACATCAATCACTAGAATTTCTTGTAAGAGCCATGTTATACTTTAAACCTTGATCTTAGCAGCCATATCAGCATCATAATTTGTAGGTATCTGAAGGATTTAATACTAGATCTAGGGAGCAAGGTTTGGGGGCTTTTGTTATGAACCATGACAGGCAGGAATATGATTCTAAAGTTTTCCCACTGGGGGCTTCATTTTCTTTTTCCCTGAAGTCATTTCAAAGTGGTTATGTTGATTTTTAAGGAGATGCAAACCTGTCTGCCCAGTGTTCCCCTAAGTAATAATAAGTGGGATACCAAGCAGAAAGACTTGGAGAGAGATATGAGGTTCACACTTTAGCCATATCACGGAAAGTAGCAGTGGACATCTCAATGCATCATCCAACCATGGTTTGGCAGGATCTCCCGACTCTAGGAGTGGGAAAGTAGGTCAATCTTCATGGCCTGCTCATTCCCTGCCTCACCGGGACTGCCAGCAGAGTGACAGCTAGTGGGTTTCAAATGGCTTCTGTGATGGGTTTACCTGTCTAGAGGGAAATGGGCTGTGACTGTCAACTCATTTCACACAGGATGCAAAATGTTCTTCAGGATGTAATGATTTAGCTCCTAGAAGAGTCTGGCAGCGAAGCCATTTACCAGTATCTGCAGTTCTAGAGCCATCCAGGACTGAATATGATGCCAAAAAACATTCAGCTCCTCATCTAGATGCATAAAACACGGGTAAATAAAACAACACCAATCAAGCATTTCTCCTGCTGAGTGAATGTTGCTAATTCCTAGCATGGCAATTGTGCTCTTCTCACATGAGGAGCCCATATATCTCACATGAGGAGCCCATTACACTTCTCTAGGCAAATCTTTTGCTCTCAAAATTTTGTAGATCAACACCTATGGCAAATGCATAGAAGATTAATGCATTCATGAGCTTCATTCTTCTGTAGCTTATAGAATCATAGAATCCTAGGGCTGGAAGAGACCCCAGGAGGTCATTGAGTCCAGCCCCCTGCCGAAGCAGGACCAGCCCCAATTAAATCAACCCAGCCAGGGCTTTCTCAAGCCGAGACTTAAAAATCTCTAGGGATGGAGAT
>JANRFK010001605.1:28513815-28537678 GCA_030068395.1 Apalone spinifera | reverse complement strand
CTCCATCCTCTTTGGAACCGCCCTTCAGGAAGTTGAAGGCTGCTATCAAATCTCTCCTCTCTCTTCTCTTCTAAAGACTAAACAAGCCCAACTCCCTCAGCCTCTCTGCATAGGTCATATGCTCCAGCCCCCTAAATATTTCGGTTTCCCTCTGCTGGACTCTCTCCAATGCATCCGCATCCTTTCTGTAGTAGGGAGCCCAGAACCAGACGCAGTACTCCAGAAGTGGTGTCACCAGTGCCGAATACAGGGGAATAATCACTTTCCTAGATCTGTCTGCAATGCTCCTCCTAATGCACCCTAATATCCCATTCGCCTTCTTGGCTACAAGGGCACACTGTTGACTCATATCCATCTTCTCATCCACTGTAATCCCCAGATCCTTTTCTGCCAAACTGCTACTTAGCTAGTTGATCCCCAGTCTGTAACAATACTTCGGATTCTTCCATCCCAAGTGCAGGACTCTGCACTTGTCCTTGTTGAAACTCATCAGTTTTCTTTTGGCCAATCCTCTAATCTCTCCAGGTCACTCTGGACTCTATCCCTGCCCTCCAATGTATCTACCTCTTCCCCTAGCTTAGTTTCATCTGCAAACTTGCTGAGGGTACCATCCATCCCCTCATCCAGGTCATTAATAATTATGTTGAACAAAACCGGCCCTAGAACTGATCCTTGGGGCACTCCACTAGAAACTGACCATCAACCAGACATCAAGCCGTTTATCACTACCCATTGGGTCTGACAGTCTAGCCAGCTTTCTATCCATATTACAGTGCATTTATCCAAACCATACTTCCTTAACTTGTTGGCAAGAATATTGTGGGAGACCATATCAAAAGCTTTGCTAAAGTCAAGGTATATCATATCCACTGACTTCCCCATATTCACAGAGCCAGTTATCTCATCATAGAAGCTAACCAGATTAGTCAGGTATGACTTGCCCTTGGTGAATCCATGTTGACTATTCCTGATCACTTTCCCCTCTTCTAAGTGTTTCAAAATGGATTCCTTGAGGATACCCTCGATGATTTTTCCAGGGACTGAGGTAAGGCTGATGGTTCTGTAGATCCCTGGCTTGTACATCTTCCCTTTTTTAAAGATGGGCATTACTTTTGCCTTTTTCCATTCATACGAGATCTCTCCTGATCTCCACAAGTTTTCAAAGATAATGGCCAAATGCTCTGAAATGACATTTGCCAACTCCTTCAGTACCCTCAGATGCATTAAATCCGGGCCCACGGATTTGTATATATTTAGCTTTTCTAAATTGTTCCTAACTTGTTCTTTCCCCACCTAGAGCTGTGCAGTAGTCTGGGAGCTGACCTTGTCTCTGAGGACAGAGGCAAAAAAAGCATTGAGTACTTCAGCTTTTCTAATATCATCTGTCACTAGGTTACCTCCCTCACCCAGTACGGGCCCCTCACCCTCTCTGATCACTTTCTTATTGCTAATATGCCTGTAGAAACCTTTCTTATTACCCTTCACATCCCTTGCTAGCTGCAATTCCAACTACGCTTTCGCCTTCCTGATAACTCCCCTGAATTCTCGAGCAAAATATTTATACTCCTACCTAGTCATCAGTCCAAGTTTCCACTTCTTGTAAGCTCTTCCTTTTTGTGTTTAAGCTCATCAAGGATTTCCCCAGTAAGCAAATCTGGCCTACCATATTTTCTTTTCTTACTGCACATCGGGATGGTTTTTTCCTGTGCCTTTAATAAGGCTTCTTTAAAATACTTCCAGCTCTCCTGGACTCCTTTCCCCTTCATGTAAGCATCCCAGGGAATCCTGGCCATGAGTTCTCTGAGGGAGTCAAAGTCCGCTTTTCTGAAGTACAGGATGTATATTTTGCTACTCTCTTTTCTTCCTTTGGTTGGGATCCTGAAATCTACCATCTCATGTTCACTGCTTCCCAGGTTGCCACCCACATCTACTTCCCCTACTAGTTCCTCCCTGTTTGTGAGCAGCAGGTCAAGCTGTGCATGGCCCCTGGTTCGTTCCTTGAGCACTTGTACCAAGAAGTTATCCCCAACATTCTCCAAAAACATCCTGGATTGTCTGTGTACTGCTGTATTGGTCTCCCAACAGATGTCAAGGTGATTAAAGTCCCCCTTGAGAACCAGGGCCTGTGATCTAGAAGCTTCTCTCAGTTGTCTGAAGAAAGCCTCATCTTCCTCATCCATCTGATCTGGTGTTCTACAGCAGACACCAACTACAACATCACCCGTTGTTCCCACCTCTAAACTTAAGCCATAGACTCTCAACAGGCTTTTCTCCCTCTATGCACTGGAGCTCTGAGCAATCATACTGCTCTCTTACATACAGTGCAATTCCTCTAACTTTACTCCCCCTCCTGTTCTTCCTGAACAGTGTATACCCTTCCATGACAGTTCTCAGTCATGTGAGTCATCCCACCAAGTCTCCATTATTCCAATCAAATCATAGTTCTTTGACTGTGCCAGGGCTTCTAATTCTTCCTGTTTGTTTCCCAGGCCTCTCGCATTGGTGTACAAACGCCTTACATAACTAGTTGATTGCCCTACCTTCTCCATCCAAATCAGGTGTCCTCCTTTGTTGCTCCTTCCTCCTTGTGTTTCTTCCTAGTATCCCCACTTACCTCAAGGCTTAGGTCACCGTCCCCAATGACCCTAGTTTAAAGCCCTCCCCACTAGGTTTGCAAGCCTGCCCGCGAAGATGCTCTTTTCTCTCTTGGTTAGGTGGATCCCATCTCTTCCTAACAATCCTTGTGTCCGGAACAGAGTTCCATGGTCATAGAAACCAAAGCCCTCTCTCAGGCACCACCTGTGCAACTACATATTTACTTCCACAATTCGACGATCCCTACCTGGACCTTTTCCTTCAAGAGGGAGGATGTATGAGAACACCACTTGAATTTCAAATTCCTTGATCCTTCTTTCCAGCATGCTACATAATCTGCAGTGACCTGCTCAAGGTCATTATTGGCCATATCATTAGTTCCTACATGGAGAAGCAGGAAGGGGTAGCAATCTGAAGATTTGATCAGTTTTGGAAAGCTCTCAATCACATCCTGAATTCTAGCTTCTGGTAAGCAGTGCACTTCTCAAGAATCTAGGTGTGGACGGCAGATGACTCTGTCTCTCTTAGGATAGAGACCCCGACCACCACCACCCATCTTCTTCTCTTGGGGGTGGTGGTCGTGGAACCCCCATCCCTAGGACCACACATTCCATGCTTTTCAGAAGATAGCGTCTCCTGATCTGGAGATTGGGGATACCCAAGTTGGCCGCCTTCTCCTGGAGGTTACATGCTGCCAATTTTCTTCCTTGTTTTGTGCTGCCCTCACTGGTGCTTCATCCTGCTGTGTCTGCAGTATTAAATGCTGCCTTCTATTGAGGAAGTCTCTGTCTTCTCTGATGAAACGTAGGGTTGATACTCAAGCTTCAAGTCCTCTAATTTTTTAATCCAAAATGGCACCCAGCTTGCACTTAGTGAAGGTGAAATCCCTTCTATCTTCCATGAGGAAGACAAACATGGCACATGTTGTGCAGGTTCAACAGCAAACCTATCACTACCCATACCTGCCTTCCATCAGAGAGATCCATCAGATGTTTTTAAATGTCCCCTTGAAGGGCAAAAGAGAAACAAAATTCAAGAAAAAGACCACCAAACACTATGGGGCTTTCCACACAGCGAACTCCCAAGTAAATTCCCTTGTTGGCTGCTCACTGCATTCGCTCTCACTGCCTTTTGCTAAGACTGCTGGCTAGGACCCGCTCAAAGCCTTGCCTCTAATCCAATCAGCCCTGAAGACCCACCTTGAAGAAAGCACTCCCAATTCACACTTTTCAAACTTTTCCAGCTGCTGCTCTTTTCAAACTGCCAAACACACAAACAAATGCTCACAGACAGACAAACACTTTGATACTCACCTCACCAGCTCACAACACAGTCCCCCAAAAGCCACACTTACCTGAGCTCCTCTTGGACATTTCCCAAGCAAACTCCCCTGTTGGCTGCTGCCCAGTTCTCTGCTCCTTTTGTATGAGTCGTCTCTGGGTCACCTTTTGTCTACAGCCACTCATAGAATGGGTGAACCTTAAATTCTTTATGGGCAGTTTTCTATCTTTGGCAGTTCTTCTTACTTATTGTTTTCCCTCAATGATAATGTAACCAATTATGGCTGGGATTTTCAAAGCAGCTCAAGGGACTTATGTACCTATCTCCCATTTCAATTCTATGTTATTTAAGTGCCCACGTCTCTTGGTGTCACTTGAAAATCCCAGCACATGTGTGTTCTCTTCCTGATATTTTATAGGCATCACATATTCTGACCTCTGATTTCAGAAAATAAAGTGTTGACTGTAAGCAATTAATTTAGTATAGCCAGTTTGTTGATATTTGTCTTAATCCCAGCATGCTTCTCTCTCTCTCTCTCGCTCTCTCTCTCTCTCTCTCTCTCTCACACACACACACATACACACACACACACACACACACACAACATAGCACAATCTCTGCTGAATTATCCAAATTATGTCTCTTCTATGTCTCTTCACCTCACAAATTGCTACCTATGAACCAGGGGAGAAGACAAATTTGGGAAAGGATTTTCTAGGGGACTGGGATTCAGAATATCTGTGTTCTTTTCCCAGTTCTGTCCTAGACTTTTTACTTGGCATTTGGCAAAACACTTAATGTCTATGTGCCTCAGTTTCTCCATTTTAAAAATGGAGCGATAATAGCTATCTCCTAGAGATGGGGCAAGGATTTGTGCATTAATATTTAAACGACACAAATCTTCTGACAGAAGTTTCAGAGGAGTAGCCGTGATAGTCTGTAACTGAATTTTTAAAAAAAACAATGAATAGTCCTGCAGCACTTTATAGACTAACAAAAAATGTAGATGGTATCATGAGCTTTCATGGGCATAACACACTTCTTCAGATGAATGGAGTTAAGGGGTGCAGGGTACAAATAAATAACAGAGAAAGAGAGGGGATGGGGAGGGAAAGAGAAGGGGGAAAAGGGAAAAATACTGTCAATTAGAATGTCCATGTTAAATAAGGCTAATAGAGTGGACTATAAATACCTGGTGCTTAGCTTTTTATGTCACTAGGGTGTGGAATGTAGCGGCCCATCCAGTTAAAGTCTTTGTTCAGATCTCGATTCCAGGTGTCAGACTTGTAAATGAAAACAAGTCCTGAAACTTCTCTCTCAAGCTGTCTTTTGCAATTTCTTTGTAATAATATAGTCATTTTAGATCCATTAGTGAGTTCCTGGGCAAATTGAAATGTTCCCCAACAGGTTTCTGCATCATCTGTGTCAAACTCCAGTCATCTGAAGAAGTGGGTTGTGCCCACGAAAGAAAGCACATGATACCATCTACATGTTTTGTTAGTCTATAAAGTGCTACCAGACTATTTGTTGTTTTTTAAGTTTATCTTGTACAGACTAACTCAATTACCCCCTGAGGTTTCTGTGTATTACCATTTCAAATATCTGATTTGTGTCCATTAATCCTTTCTCACAGAGACTGTCCAGTTTAGCCAATATACATTGCAGAGGGGAATTGCTGGCACTTGATGGTATAGATCACATTGGTGGATGTGTAGTTACATGAGACTCTGATGTGTTGGCTTATGTGGTTAGGTCCTGTGATGATATCACTGGTATAGATGTGTGGACAGAGTTGGCATTGGGATTTATTACAGGGGTGGGTTCCTGGGTGAGTATGATGGATGTGTGCTATGTGGTTGCCGGAAATAATTTGTTTGAGGTTAGGGGATTGTCTGTAGGTGAGGATTGGCCTGTCTCCCAAGGCCTGTAAAAATGAGGGGTCATTTTCCAAGGTAGGTTGTAGATGGTTACTTATTCACATCAGGGATTTAAGTTGGAGGCTGTAGGTGATGACCAGTGGTTTTCTGTTATTTTCCTTGTTGGGCCCATCTTGAAGAAGCTGATGCCTGGGTACTTGTCTGGCTCCGTCAATTGATTTTATCACTTTCCTAGGTGGGTATTTAAGTTTTAAGAATGCTTGATATAGATCCTGAAGGTGTTTGTCTCTGTGGCTATGTCTATACTCACCCTTCTTCTGCAAAAGTTTATGCAAATGAAGTGTGGAATAGATTAATTATGCAAATGTGTATGCAAATGAAACATCTCACAATTAATTATGCAAATGAAACATGGTGATATGCTTCTCCTCACTTCATTTGCATAAGCTTTTGCAGAAGAAGGGTGCAGTATAGACGTAGTCTGCCTGTGGGATTGGAGCACCTCTAACAGAAGGTGTTCTCCTTGTACAACACGTTCTTGTTATTCGCAGAAGTCTTGACAAAACCTGCCTGTCTCTTCCTTCCTGATCTCTTGCATGAGTCAGTTCATTGCATGAGTTCCTCTTCTGAAGATTTCACAGGATTTCAGCCATAACCTGTTTATCAAGGGGTTGCTCCAAGCCCCACTGAATTCCCTGGAAATTTTTCCACCAATGTTATTGAGCTCTGAATCAGCCTCCAGAAAACATATCCATAGCCATAATAGGTACCTTAGAGCCATGAACAATGATTACAGAAACAGTTAAATATCAATAAATATAATCAGGTCAAATATAATCTAGAATCATAGAATACTAGGACTGGAAGGGACCTCGAGAGGTCATTGAGTCCAGTCCCCTGCACTCATGGCAGGACTAAGTGACTCACTAGGTGACTAAGTGAGTGACTATGAACCTCCATCCTTACACCTTTTTATAAATAAGGATTGCTGGGCTGGTACTTTATTCTAATGAGTGTTCTGAACAACAAGGAGTTGGATTTTATTTCCTCTGTAATGTCTCTGGATTTAGCCCACCAAAATGTATCCCTTATCGGAAAGAAGGAATATTGTCTCAAGAATGTATGTGTATAGTACAGAAGGAAACACTTCGCCTGTAATCTCATGTGCTATTTGTGCTAATATTTGTTTGAATAACATATTCCATTTCCACTCTACTTCTCAATGATTTCTCAATCCAGCAGCAAAGTTGTCATAATTCTGCATTTATGACACGGTCCATCATCCTTTAGTTTAGTTTAATATCACAAACCTAGCATTCAGGCCTAGAGGATCATGCAAAAGTATTTGGGCTGTGAAAAGAAGAGACTTTTGTTCAATTCATATTTTTAAGATTGTTACTAGAAGAGACTGGGACAAACACATTTCTAATGGTATATTTTTAATAGTGGTTAAATCCTTATTTAAGACCGTGCTAAACCGCCCCTCGCTAATTGATGTAAAATCAGTCATCAAATAAAAATCAGTTTTTTATGACATGAACATTTGATTTTAGGACATACAAATGAAGCCTGTTTATTATTTCCCTGGTTTGTCTACTGATGGGTAGAGTTTTCAAAATGGTGGTTTCATGTAACATACCTACTACATGTACATTCTTTATAATCATTTACACAAAGTAATTTCCATTAGGGCAAAACTGAAAACAATAAGGCATCCTTACCACATGTTTAATCTCAGCACATTTCATGGGGTGCTGAAATCTACATGGTACCTGAATACATTTAATAAATAATACGTTATCCATCTATTGGCTGAATTCTAGCATGGGGTATAAACTCAAGCAGTCAGCTGACCTACTTATCTCCCGCTCACACCCCATTACCAATTTTGTTCGGTGTGAGCAGAGTTATAAAAGTTTTTTTTTAAGCCATTACTAGAACAGAGGCAGAAGATGATGAATTAAGGGCGCCTCCATTAATTTTTCATTTTGACAGATTATCGTCTGTCAGAAGGCAGAGGAGATACCTCTTGTACACAGAGCTAGGGAGCTTGCTCTTTGTAACACAGGCTTATGTTTTTCGCATGAATTAGGTAGTGGGCACCAAAAGGATGAAAAATTCATGACAATCCATAATTTACATGCTGAAAGATAAATAATGAACTAAATCCTGTCATTAAATTGGCCTTTCATTTTTCTTAATCCCTGGGGTGATTAATCTGATTTTGCAATAACATTTAGTATAAATTGATTTTTTTTGGTGGGGGCAAAGCAATTTAAAATACCTTTGTTATAAATAGCTTAAACTGTGCTGTACCTTGCCTTAGGCTCAAAGATACACCAGCTTATTAATGTAATATTACATTAAGATTGACATTAATTAATGTCAATATTAACATCACCTTTTATAGAACAAGCTAAGTTACAAAAAAAATCATAAATACTGTAGGGTTTGGTTTAATTAACGGGCTTTTCCTAAAAAAAAAACTTTACAGATGTACAATGAAGCCTCCTTTATCCAAATGGAATTAATGTGGATAAATGGGTATTCAGCTAAATGGGGGGTTTCAAATTGTTTAATACACATCAAGGGACATGACCTCATTTCACATAAATGAGACTTTTTCAGATAGCTGAGTCTAGGTTAAGTGAAGTTTCACAGTGTATAATAAATAATAAAAGTGGAAACCTTTAAAAGAGAAGCTTAACAATTCCAGCTTTACAAGAGTCTGGTTACTAGAGACAGCTCAGCTAGTAAATTCCCTAGTGCTCTGTTTTGAAAAGACTGAAAGAACTCCAGGTATGTAAAATGGAAACCCTTTTGTAACTCCTTCTTGTTTCTTTCTAGAAATTAGCACGTCCTGGGGGCCCAGTGGAGTGCTCTCTACATTACTGTACCTATGTGGGTGTCTAGATGTACCCCACAAGACACTGCTCAGAACAGCCCCTTTGTCTGGAGCAGTCGGCCTGCTTTCAAGATAAACTTTCCTAGTAATAAGGTAAGCTCTTCCACCTGGGTGGGCACTTGGCCCCTACGACTCCCCAGAGAAGTCGTTAAAGTTCTGCAGGGGTGCCATCAGCTTTACAGGCGGTGGAATCCCAGAATTGAGACATACATGGCTCATACCCTTCTCCTGTGAATACAGTCTCCTGTCTTCTCTCTCCAGTTTAACAGACACTTTGACTTCCCCTAACTCAAGTGGTTTCCTTCTTTTGGGGACAATTGGCATGCAGACCACAAAGGGCAGAGAACCTCTGACTAAGCTGTCCTATTGAAAAGGACCAACTGAATGAACCGAAGCTGAGCAACCCCTGGTTGCAATTAGTAATGATAAATACGGCAGATAATGTAATCACCTCCATTCAAGGAAACCTAATCAGCACAGCTTTGGTCATCCTTCTTTATCAGATCTGCAACAGAGCAAGTCCTTAATGATGATTACGGAAGCTGAAAGCTGAACTCCATTTAACTTGGATGTACTAGAAAACGGGTATCTTAATGCACTACTCACCATATCCTTTTTGATAATGAAGAACCCTGTAGTGCTGGAAAAGGTCACATGGCTTTAGAACTCATTGCAGTATAAAATGGAATTACTGTACCCATCAGGATTTGCCATTCGAGCAGAGTGAGGAGGTGTTTGTTTCTTTGCTGGAATTGTTACTAAAGGTTAACTTAATGTATTAGGTCTCATTCTTATCTCAGTCACCGCAATTTAACTTCACTGATTTCAATGGAGCTACTCCTGATTAACAAATACAGGTACAGGATCAGAATCAGGCTTTTTAATTTCATGGTTGATCCACGCCTCAAGTGGAAATCAATGATTGATTATCAAGACTTCCCTCCTTCTGGAAAGATGCTATTCTCAATATGACTCTCTAACAGTCAAGCCTACATGCAAAGAGTAGAGTGAAACTTATACAGGGATCATTTATTTTGCCAGAGAATACTTTGCACATCATTGTGTAACTTTCTGACAGGAGGCTAAAGGAATAGTACTTGGAAAGTCAAATAATCAAATGTTATTTGATTCTGAGGATGTCTTATCCTCAACCTTCTGAGGATGTCTTATCAGTGTATCAGAATTACAGCATATTAAGGGATGAAATCTGCAAATAAGTAATGTCTCTGAAGGTTTGAGCAGAAAGGAAGGATTGTCTGGTTGGAAGGGTGCAAGTCCAAGACTTGGGACACCTTCAAGCACCACCTTTGCTGAAGCTTTGAGTAAGTCACTCAGCTTTTCTTTTCCTTGGTTCCTCATCTGGTAAAAGTAGACACCAGCACATGGAGGTTCAGAAGATAAATACATTAAAGATTATGGGGTACTCAAATACTAGACTTATGGGGGTGGCCAGTGCTGGGAAAGATATCTACCAGCATGCACATGCTCACACCACTACCACCGCCAGTCAAACAGAGGTTAAAGAACTGGTTGAGTTACAACCAGCCCCAGCCTGCTACACCTGTGTGGCTTATCAGAGCAGGGGGAAGACCCCTATATTAAGTAATATTTTCTAAGAGTTATAGCTCAAGGGTTATTAATAAGGCAGACTTGCTAAAAAGTATACCTGAAGACTTATACCCCAATCCTCAGGACCAGATTACAGGACAGTTGTTGCCCAGGAATATTTTATGAGGTCAGTGAGGCACTTACCTTCATCTCAAAGAGGTGACCTTGAGAAATAACATTTGACAGTTCCATGTAACTTCACAGGTAGGCAAATAAGTAGTCTTGCACAGCAGAGGAATATTCAAGCAAGAGTTTCAGAAGTAGTCTTCAACTAATGATTTTTTCTGTGCTTCACTGTTTGGGTGCTCAACTTGAGGCATCTTTAAGGGATGGGCTTCTCTGACTTTCTGCAAACATGGCCTCTTTGTGGGGTCTCAAAACACCACTCACTCTTGACGGCCTTGGCATTTAATCAATAAGACTGCAGTAGGTTTGCATTTTACTGTTTCAGTGACATTGTGGGATTTGGCTTCTCTAGCAGCGGCTAAAGATAGATAATCCACCCATTTTGGGCATGGCTAGGAATTTACAATTCCTCACAAATACTCACCTATGGGGCAAATGCATAGCCCCATTGACTTACTGTAGTTGGAATTGTGTAGTTTGTATCTGCTAAAGATATGACTCATTATCCTAATCCATCTCTTTTTTTCTTACAGACATCCATTTTTACCAGAGGGGCCTGAACAACCTCTCCCATTTCTGGAGCCTTCCTAAGGACCAGGCCCAAATGCTGTTTATGAGCACAGGGATTGCTCAGTTCCTACTCCCTAGGAAAGCAACATGTCCGAAATAGTCCCCTCTCCATATCCCATTCACACACCAGCCTGCTGAGTAGGCCCAGCACAGTGAGGAGATTAAGCTTCATTCCACATAGGAGCATAACAATGAGCTCACTTCTCTTGTCTACCAGGAGAAAATTCTTCCATGAGCCACCCCCAGTGGCAGTGAAATTCTGCACTCATCCTTGTTTGTGAGCAATACCAAACAGACCCACTTGAGCCCATATCAATAGTATGATTGCAAGTGGCAATCTGACTGAACAAGAATTAAAGTAACTTAGAATAACAACCACATTATCTCAAACCACTGTGTATTTTTTCTCCCAACTTCATTGTTTGTCTTTCTCTATACTGCTAATGCCCATCTTGAACACAAATACATTGGTTTGGGTCCATAGCAGTCAATGGCTCAGTATCCCATTACTTTACATTTATATTGTGTGATTATTCCATGCTGAGAATGATACAGGTACATTTTTAAATCATGTCTGTAGGTCCTCTTTTGGCATGACCCAGTCAGTTGAAGGAAATACATGCTAATGAGCTACAATAAAGAAATCTGAATTAATGGCAGATTGATTTAATGCATGTTCATGCCATTAATTTTTAGAGAATGGTAGATTAAATGAGATTCCTAAGGCATATTATAAAAATGTTTTAGTTCATTCTAGACATTATCTGGAGTAATGGTCAGTAGCTCTTTTGCATGATTTCTTTCCCTCCAAAGGGTTTTAGAATGTTATAGTGAAGATTTCTATACAAAATACAGTGCTTTACACCAAATTTTATTATATGCCTTTGTGACCTCAGCGCTAGCTAAATAGAAAAAGACATCCCTAATTGCAATATTATCATTATTACTTTATCACAGTAGCACCTAGAGGCCCTATCTGCATTGTGCTATACATTCTACAGATATCTAAAAAAAATGGTCTCTGCTCCAAGACTTTATAATACAAGTGTAAAACGAGAGACAAGATTTAAAGTGTAGGTATAAAAATGAATACCAATCAAAATGATTTTATGGAAAATAGATCTTATCAAAGAAACCTGATTTTCTTTTTTATATTAAGCTTAGTCAATGAAGGTTACTGGATAGCTGTAATACATTTAGACTTTTTTTAAGATATTTGATTTAGCACTGCACAAATTCAGATTTAAAAATTAGTACCAAAAAGTACCAATGAAGCACACAATTATGATTTAAGAACTGGCTAATTGAAATATTTCAAAAGATAGTGGTTAATGGTGAATAATCATTGAATGGGGGCATTTCTAGTTGAGTTCTGCAAGGAATAGGTATGAATCCTCATCGTATTCAACACTGTCATCAGTGATCTGGAAGGGAATATAAAATCACTGCAGATTTAAAAAAAGAAAATGGCAGTATGATATGTAATGATGAGGGCAGAGCAGATATACAGAGAAATTTGGATCACCTGGTAGGAGGGGCCCACTCAAAATCAATCATAATACATGTATATCTACAGAATGAGATTCTGTATCTCAGAAATCATTTACTCTGGAAAGGCATAAGTGGTCATATTGGACATGGAACTCAGCATCAGTTTGCAGTGCAATGCTGGGGTAAAGCAGGTTAATGCAATCCTTGGATGTGCAGTCAGGAGAGTAGGGAATGTATTTTATATCTGTACACAGCATTAGTGAGACCAATAAGCAAATACCATGTCCAGTTCTGGTGTCAACATTTTTTAAAGGATGCTGAAAAATTGAGAGAGTACAAAAAAATAGCCACAAAATTATTTAAGGGATGCAGAAAATACAGAGAGACACTAAAAGTGTTTCATCTATTCAGGTTATCAAAAAAGAAATTTGAGAGGTGTTTTGATTGCAGTGTATAAGACCCATCACAGGATGAAAATACTCGGTGCTCAACAGCTTTTTAAGAACCAATGGCTGGAATCGGAAGCCAAAAAAGTTCCAGTTGGAAATAAGGCAAAAAATGTAACAGTGAAGGTGATTATCCAATGAACAAATTACCATGGGAAGCGGTGAATTCTCCATCTCATTATGTCTTCAAATCAAGAGTGTGAATGTCTTTTTGCAAGCTATGCTTTAACCAAGCACAAGTTATTGGACTCAATAAAGGGATAAGTTGATGAAATGTAATGATATGCAGGAGATCAGACTACAAGATCTAATTTTTTTCTTCCTTGATAGCTGTAAATCAGATGGGAAGAGAAAAGGGTAACAATGGAAGGAGTGTTAATAAGATGTTTCTTTGCACTTACTGCTGTAAGTCAAATATCTGTTTAGGGCTTGATATTATTTTTGTAAGTTTCAGAAATCTCCTAAATATTGATTCTTATGAAACTTAGTTCTCAGTGTTGCACCAATTCTTTTTTTTAAAAAAGCATACTCCCAAACAGTCATTTTGGACTGCTTGCCAATTTGTGTATAGCAGCAGTGAGCTTACCAACAATGAAACATAAAGATAGATGATATCACTAATCAATTGTCAACTCACCTACAAGGGAGACAGTGTACATGGGTTTAAATAGGACCTGAACTCTTGTATCCTGATTCCTTTCTCTACTGAGCTCAGTCTTATACCCTGTACAGACTAGGGCTGTGTCTACTTTGGTGCGATCTTGCGCAAAAGCGGCCGCTTTTGTGCCAAAACTGGCCGCGAATTCTTGAGCAAGAACGCTGACATTCTAATGTATGAAATCAGTGTTTCTTGCGCAAGAACTATGATGCTCCCACTCAGGAATAAGCCCTTTTGCGCAACTGTTCTTGCACAAGAGGCCAGTGTAGACAGGCAACATGAATTTCTTGCGCAAGAAAGCCCTATGGTTAAAATGGCCATCAGAGCTTTCTTGCGCAAGAGAGCATCTACACTGGCAAGGATGCTCTTGCGCAAAGACACATGCCAGTGTAGACGCTCTCTTCTGAAAGAGTTTTTGCACAAGAACTTTTCCGCAAAACAGTTCTTGAGCAAAATCATGCCAGTGTAGACATAGCCTCTGGGTAACAAGGCACCTAAGTTGCTTAAGAACCAAAGACCCCTAGAAAGGTCAATGAAATTTAGTTTCCTAAACCTCTTAGTCACCCTTGAAAATGATACCATAGAGCATTTAGTAAATATTGCTTAGAGAAAAACTACTTTAGGCTATTCAGTTCACTGTTGGTTTTGTTTATAACATTCCACTTCCATTTAATATTTCCTGAAGATATTTTTATTTCTATTGTTATTCCTTTTAACCTGAGCATCTAGTCAATATTTAAGACTTTGTGAGTTGGTTCCATTCAGAGGAGAAATTGAGGATGGAGTCAGGTATTTATCTACAAAGGATGTACACAGTTCTATTTCCCTGAACACAGTAGAAATCAGGCAACGGGAGGCAGTTTGTTTGCTCACCGGGCCAGGCCTCTGTTCAGCCAGCACTCTGCTCTAAAAGCTATGGCTCTTACTTCTAGGTTGCTCTTCATGTCTACTTCTGGGTCTCCTGGTTCTTTTCTCTCACAAGCATGCACAACTCATGCATTTGCATGCAACTTCCAACAAACCACCTTCATCCCATAACTGAGCTTTTGGCCAGGCTGCCATGTGGCCTGTATTTTGAGCCCTGGACCTTACTGTTTCAGGTGTTTTACTCAAAGGAACATAACTGCTTTTGACATTTATCCTGAATATAGTGTAACTATGAGGCTCACAAGCTTCAGTGACCTCCATCATAGCAGTATCTTCTAGATAGAAAACAGCCATTTTTGTATTATACTGAACAGCTGTCATGATTTTAAAATGTTCCAGAATCCTTTTATGGAATTTGGGCCAGATGAGATGTTACACCAGTTTACACCTGCTAAAGATCTGGCCCAATAGAGTGTGAAGAATATTATTCTTCTGATTAGTAAGGCCAGTCATGTTGACATCATAAAAAACCTCAAGTGGAATATCTAATTGATAGAAAAGATTTTTTAGCCCATTCAATCTACACCACTGAGACATTTGGGGTGAAACCCTGATCTCATTAAAATCAATGGGAATTTTGTCATTAACTTCATTGGGCCAGAACTTTGCCATCTGAATGTATAATATATTACATTTTTGGTATTTTGTAGCAAATGTGTATAATAAATGCATGGGAAATACTGGTGGGTTTCCACTCTGGATTATGCTTTGGTATTCTACCAAATTATTTTGGCCTATTCAAGCAAATGTAATGCTATTTTAAGCTTGTTGATATTTATGTTGCTCATTGCTTTAAATGTAGCCTCAGGGGCCATTTGAGCTGGAGTTAGAAATTAGGTTCCCCCAGCCAGGCACTGTGGACTCAACCATGGAGGATAATGGGACTGAGCCAATTTCTACTCAGTGGTTGAAGTCAATGGTTGAAGGACTGAGTCCAGGATGATTAAAATTCTGTGCATGTGCATGAACCCAGGTATCACCTCAGAAAACAGAATGACACCAAATATCAGGAAAATTATTGCCTGGCCTTTATTTCAAGAAATTCATAGAATTGTAACAATTGATCTAACTTATACACTCGTGTAGAAGAAAAATCTACCAGCATTTCCACATTGATGTTGCATGGCACTTAATTTCTTTCAGAGAAGATAAACAAATAAATAATGCCTAAATAATCTGACAATTCCCCTTGTAATTTCAGATTCATGGTTGTAGAAAAAAAACAACAGTGCCTCTACACTGGCAGCCTTTGCTGAAGGGACATGTGAATGTAGACTATCAAGAGACGTGCAAGACACTAGAGCAATTATAGACTTTGGTGGAATCCTGGCCTCACTGAAGTCAATAACAAAATTTCCATTTCACTTCCTGATCCAGCAAAACATTTAGCACATGCTTAATTTAAGCACATGAGTAATCCCATGAAGTCCATCACATGCTCTTATATATAATATATGTGGAAGAGTTGTGCAAGACTAGTGTTTAAGAGCTTCAGCAAATAAAGATGGAATGAGTGTGTGCTTAAAACTAAGCATAAATTTAGGTTCTCTGATGAGTTGAGGGTTTAAATTTGAGACTTTCTTGTATACAATAATGTATATAACTAACTAGGAGGAATTTAACTTCTTTTACATGTCACAAAAGATGAAAATCTGCTTATGGGAATCTAGGTATCCTACACAATATATACCTTTGCACAGCCATGGTCTTTATACAAATGTCCTTTTATCAGTTTTAAAGCGGGGAATGTGCTACAGTATATAGATTCCTGCAAAGAAGAATCACAATTAAGGATTTAATAATAAAGAATGGTAGTTTATAAATATTTCTTTAGCAGTTCTGAAGGAAGAGACTTGATATCAAACAACCGTACTATATATGGTGAAACTGCATGTTTTTCCGCATGAAACCAATAGATCACGATATTCTCTCCAGATTGATTGAAATATGAAATATGATGGAATATTGGGAAATGTTGCCCCTCTATATCTTTAAAGTGTCATGTGGTTTCAGTGATAATCCTTGTCCTATCTCTAGTATGGCATAACTAGCATTCACTTAAATGGGAGCAAAGTTAGCAAACACTGAACACTTTTGACAATCCCAGCCTAAAGTGATAGTTAGGGCTCTAGAGAGTTCCCTGGGCTAAAGATAGCTGTCTTTAAAAATGTAAATAGAAACTGGCACACTAAATTAATTCATTGTGATCATGGGATTTTACTTTTGATTTCAGACTTAGAAGCAACTCTAGGAAAAAAAATCCTCCATTTAGCCATAGGTATATTTTAGTGGATTTTTGCTTTATTTTTGCTATTGTGGATCTCACTAGTATCCTCGGTTTTGGACCAGGACCCCATTGTGTTAGGCATTATAGAAACAGAAAACAAAATGGTGTGTGTCTGCCTCAAAAGCAACTTGTTTAAGTAGATTTGTATTTTTATTATAAGGGTCTTAACATAAAGGAAAATAAGACAAATGATTTCAGGATTCAAAAGAAATGTGAGAGGGTGTAGAATTGTCTCTGTATGAATAAGTGACAAACAGACTGATGGCTTATTGCCACATTAATTAAAGGATTATAAAATATCTACCCCACCCTCCCCAACCCAAAAAAGGTTTGAATAATGAGAATACATGATGATCCCAGAGTACAATGATGAGACACACATTCATGCTGACTTTAAGGAAAGAACAAAGTTGGAAAAGATCAAAATGATCAAGTCTCTGGTTTAACATTGTAATAACTGTCACTACCAGTTGGATGAGACCTCATCTTCAAAGACATCAAGCAATTCAATGAGCATCAAGATGAATATTCAAACTGTCAGACAAAAGAAAAGATGATGATTGAAGAACACTGGAAAGACAATAAATGGCTAATGAAAAAGGTGCTCAGAATCACAAGTATTCACATTGTAAAATGGAATGGTGTGAGGCAAAAGGGTTGTTTATTATGTTGGAAGCAAAGCTGAGCAAAACTTTGAGATCTGCCTGATGGATACTTCACAGGACAGTGACACTCCATTAACTTTGCATCCTAAAATTTCCTTGGGATGATATTTTCTCCTGACCACAAACAAATTTCTGTCTACCAAAAGACAACAGTTGAGATCAGTGCGACTATTTACAGAATCATGGGACTGGAAGGGATTTCAAGAAGTCATCTAGTCAGTTCCCCTTCACTTATGACAGGACAAAGTATTATCTAGGCCATACCTGACAGGTGTTTGTCTTAACCTGCTCTTAATCTCCAATGATGGAGATTCCACAACCTCCCTAGACAATTTATTTCAGTGCCTAAACACCCTAACAGTGAGCAAGTTTTTCCTAATCATAGAAGATTAGGACTGGAATAGACCTCTACAGGTCATCTGGTCCAACCCCCCTGCTCAGACCAGAACCAACCCTAACTAAATCATGCCAGCCAGGGCTTTGCCAACTTGGGCCTTAAAAACCTCAAATGATGAAGATTGTATTGCCTCCCTAAATAACTCATTCCAGTGCTTCACCACCCTCCTAGTAAAATAGTTTTTCCTAATATCCAACCTAGACCTCCCCCACTGCAACTTGAGATTATTGCTCCTTGTTCTGCCATCTGCCACCACTGAGAACAGCTTAACTCCATCTCCTTTAGAACTTCCCTTCAGGTAATTAAAGGCTGCTATCAAATACCCCCTCATTCTTCTCTTCTGCAGACTAAAAAAGCCCAAATCCCTCAGCCTTTCCTCATAAGTCATGTATTCCAGCCCCCCTCCCTCCCAATCAATTTTGTTATTCTCCACTGGATTCTCTCCAGTTTGTCCACATCCTATCTGCAGTGAGTGTCCCAAAACTGGATGCAATACTCAAGATGTGGACTCACCAGTGCTGAATAGAGGAGAATAATCACTTCTCTAGATCTACTAGCAATGCTCCTAACAATGCAGATCAATATGCTGGTAACCTTGACAACAAGGACACTTTTGATTCATCCGGTTTCTCACCCACTCTAACCCTTAAGTCCTTTTTTGCAGAACTGTGACTTAGCTAGTTGGTACGCAGCCTGTAGCAGTGCATGGGATTCTTCTGTCCTAAGTGCAGGACTCTTCACTTGTCCTTGTTGAATCTCATCAGATTTCTTTTGGCACAATCCAGTTTGGTTCCACAGGACTACTACAATTCAGTGAATCCCTATGCTCCAGCACATCTACCTCTCTCTGCAGCTAAGTGTCTTCTATAAATTTGCAGAGGGTGCAATCAATGCCAACATCTAGATTATTAATGAAGATGATGAACAAAAACAGTCCCAAGACCCACTCTTGGGAAACACTGATTTATACTTGCTGCCAATTTGTCCCTGAGCAATTGATCACTACCCACTGAGACCAATGATATGGCTAGCTTTGTATCTTCCAAGCCATACTTCTTTAAGAATACTGTGGGAGGCCATGTCAAACACTTTGCTAAATTCAAGGTGTACGTTTCCTGAAACACGCTAAAAAAAGACACTGCAACATTAAATTTCAGCCATTCCATGTGACTAAACATTTTTGTTTACAGACGTGTCAGAATTTAAACTTCTGCTATATAGGATAATGTATTCATTGTCCCAGATCTGAATCCAGGGACAATGGAAGCTTTGCCATCAGTTTTCATGGGACTATGTCTGGGTCCGGTTTCTCTAATTTTGCTGGCACTTGGTGCCCTTTATTTTTAAAAGGAAAGGGCTTTATCCTACCAGAGGTGGCCCGTCCATATAGGGGAACTAGGCAGTCGCCTAGGGTGCCAAGTTAAATGGGGCACCAAATGGTGGTGCAATATCATTGAGGGTTTGGGGGGGGCACCGATTGCATGGTTTGCCTAGGGCACCAGTTGCTGACAGCTAGCCTAGGGCCGCCCCTTAGTTATATTGCTGGAAATACAAAATTCTTATACCAATACAAATTCTTAGTTATCCTGCCCTTAGTTATATTGCTGGAAATTCACATACCAATACAAAACACTTGGCTGATTACGTGTTCTGTTTCATTCCTTATGAAGCACTTGGCATTGAAGAAGAGAGGATACTGGGATAAAATGATCATTGGTCTGACCAGAGATGGCTGTTCTTACATTATCTGTGGAATGTTGCAAACAAGCCTAGTGTATCAAGATATGCCTATGTTATTTTCTTCAAGACCGAAAATGTTATGAACTTAATAATCATATTTTGTAGACTATTGTCATGTTACCAACTGGAGTTTCAGGATGTCATAACATTGAATGATATTGTCATTGCTTTAAGTTTAATTCTTGCCTTTTAACTGTTTACTGTATATTATTGCCTGTTTTAAATACAAGAGTTTTAGAAAACCTAAACTGCTGTCATTGCAGTAACTGCCAAAACCCCACATGAGGCCAGGATGTTCTGGTCCATCCAGACGCTAATCATAGCAGAGGAACAAATGAGGTTTCGTGTTGTCTCTGTATCCTGGAGCTGTATCTTTACCAACTCAGTCCTCCAGTGCACATTAGAGCAGCCTTGGGGCCAGTTTAACATCCATCAGCTGCTTATGGTTCCTATGCTTCAGTTTTGGGTGTAAGGACACCTCCAGAGTGAGATATTAGGAGGGGGTGAAGAAATAATTGCTACAAAGAGTCTGGTACCAAAGGGCTCCTCTACTTAGTGGGGATTCTCAAGTAGCCCATTAAGCCATTTTAAAGCTGCTTTGTGCCTTTCAGGGCTTACATTAAAGTAAAAATATCAGGATTCAGGCCAGAGTAGATAAACAAGATCGAAAAGCAAAAATGGTGAAATCATTTGCCATTCAAGTCAGTGGGAATTCTGCCCCTGACTCCAGGAGGGCCGGGATTTCTCTCAAAGAGTGTGGAATGAATTAAATCATTTGTAGGCCACCGGAAACCACCTCAATATTGTGTTTGGAAGAGCAGAAAATATATTTCCAAAGAGTATGTTGGTAAAAAATTAAAGTAAAAACCCTGAATAAAACAGCTATACTTTAATTATCCATTTCAATAAATAAGAGAACCTTAACAAATTATTCAAAAATTAGTAATAAATTATTTAACAGTTTATGAATGATTTACTGAAGTCTCTGTCAACTGACTCAGACAGATGTATTTGTCAAAAAAAAACCAGTCAGTGTTTATCACAATACTACAGATCTGGACCCTGGAAACAGTAATTATTTTTGGCCTTATCCAATCTTACATGAACTAAGGACAGCATGAAAATTAAAAGGGGGTAGGCTGCTGTAGTAGAGTAGTACATAGCCAGAATGCCAACACATGGTCTTATTTACTGTAAGATCAAAAGTCTACACTCAGTTATATAAGGAGAACAATGTTCCTATGAGCATACAGTCCCAAGGATTTAGCTTTACTCTTAATTTGATCAAAGTGGAATGGATCAAGGGGCTATTCTGAGTGAAAAGGAAACATTTGAATGTAGACAGTCACCTGGTGGCTAGTCAATAGCAATATTATAATATCATAATGTTGTATTAAGCTATAATAACTTTTAGCTTAATGCAATATTCCAATGTTATTCAAAGCCACTATCACCATAGCATCTCTGTTTCAAAACTTCAAGAGCTTAATAAAAGGGACAAGTGAGATATTATACCAGCAAGTGCCAACCTGTTATGACTATAGCACAATGCATTGAGATGGTCATGCACAGGGCAGTAAGTTTGCAAATGGAAGTAAACATCAATGTGCTTATAATGGGACCAGATTATGAATGCAGGTTTACATAGGAGCCTCCCATTGACTCTACTGTGTTCCATTTAAGCATATTAGAGTGGATTGGGCTCTGAAACAAAGCTTACAAAAATGCTTAGGATGGTGATGCTTCTCCTTTGCAGATGAATTTGTTGGAAAATCATGCAAGGAAAAAGTACATTTGAGACAATGTGATTTTGTTTTTTCTAAAAGAGGGTTTTGTATTTTTTTATCATATCTTAATCAGTGTGTCTTATCATAGTGGAAACTGACATTATTACACAAGAGAAACCTAAGGAGAATTTAAATGGATGTAAAAGGAAAAAGGTTGTTAAGAAAATACCTGGACATCAGTTGCCTCCTTTTATGTTTAGAGGGTCCCTTTATTACCATGCAGACTTGGTCTGAAAATTCATGTTTACAATAACCTTCCACCATTATGTAGTCAAGCTGTCTTTCCCTATAGCTATTTTGGGTTTCAAATATTTACTGAAGTTTGACGCTTATATTCTTGTGACAGTGTGTCCCCCTTGGGGTATTGTTATTTTTGCTAAATGAAGAAGAAACATTTCTGATAACTTAATTCTTATGAAATGTTATTTCTTTATGGTGAATTAAACTGAGAAGTGTTAGCTTTATGTTCAGAGAGCTGCATTGCAGTAGCAATACAAATATGAAAGTTATAAAGCAGGGCACTATACTTTCCATACATCAAACTGCTAATAACATTAATCAGTTTTCTAGATCATTTTAAAGGGAAATCAATTTTAGATTTTTAGATTTCTGTTACACCCGTGGAAACCTATTTACTCCACTGACATGTGAGGTCAGAATTTGATTCTCTATTTTAGCATAGCATGTTTCTAAACTAGTCCATTGTGCTGGACTCATGAATGAAGAGGGGTGAGCACACCAGGCAGCCAGTTCTGGTTCTCTGATGCATGGAGTCAGATTCATCATATAAACTGCTGCCAGGCAACTTTTAATTTCTATCACTGTGGTTAGGTTCTTAATGGAACCTACACCAGCAGGAAAGAGCTGTGGGAAAACTCTGCTCCATCACCGCCCCCCCCCCCCCTTGTCACTATTACGTCTGACATGACAGGAAGTGGAGTGGAAGCCCCAGGACTGCCTGTAACACAGCTACATCAGCGGGTAGTAATCCCATATACCAGAGGACACACCACAGGTGTGCATCTGGGGCCAAATTATGGGGGTTGTAACCTGACTGAATCTAGTCCAACACATTTCTGGTGATTAAGTTTCCCATAGTATCAGAGCACAGATTTTTTGCCACTCTAGCAGCACAATATGGTTGAAATCTGTGTCGTTTTTACATTTATATGCACTATTGATTTTCACTTGATTCCCATCTTTCTGTTTTGGTTTGAAATGGAATCACTTAAAGCTTCCAGATCTGTCTGAGCGTATAGTAGAACAACATAATGTCCAAGAAAAAAAAATTCTGCTATAAAAAGGTGGAGGTGCAGAATCAGCATGTCCTAGAGGCTAGAACATTGAACTGAGACTCGGGAGATATGGGTTCCATTCTCAGCTATTCACCACTATATGACCTTGGAGAGGTCTGTCCCTTCTGGTCCCTTCTCTGTGTCTGTTTCCATTGCCCTTTCCACCCTGTTTATTTAGATTTTAAACACTTCTTGTCAAAGAGTGTATCTTACATATGTTTGCACAATGCTTAGCACAACCCTTGTCTTCACTGGGGCCTCTAAGCACTTCTGTAATACAAACTGAAAATCCACCCTTCTTTTGGATCCTAGTTATAATGCTACCTTTCCTATACTAAGACCCTTACCCCATTAGAGTAATTTGCACTGGATGTAACAACATCAGTGGTGCTATTCTGCACAAATTCATAATGTAGATGTGCAAAGTTCAGGAATATAGCAAAGTAAGCTACTTTGGGTAGCTCCCTCCCCCAGTGGAGGGTTGTGGGGTTGCGCATGTGTAACTATACCAACAGAATTACAACAGTGTGAATTTTCTTAATGTAGTCACAACCTCAGAGTTTGATCTTTTACTGCCATGCAACTGATAAGATTCTGCCATACAGAATCCACGTAAATCATGACCATTCTGAATTGTCAGCCCTTTGCACAGATATAAATGGCTCAACAACTAGTCTTTCCCTTGTTATGTTTGACCCCAAACTCTGTTTTCTTCAACAATCCTCAGCTGGCCTTTCAGGACTAAATCAGAGGAATTAGCCCATGTCTTTCCTGCCTCACTGTTAAAATAGCCCAGATGCTTCCAAGGTAGCCACATCCTCTGTTGGTCATTCAAAAGAAAAGAAAACAGAAAAGGAACTAGAACATAAAAATGCTGTAGCATAAATAAACCTAATACACAAAGAGACAAATATGATCTTTTGTACTCCAATAGTATCACATTCACTCACTTAATCTTACTACATGTAACATTAAGACTAGCTTAATGTATCCAACCCACAAAGCACCAAGCCACCCTGTCATACTCTGCCGAATGCATGGTTGTTCTTCTATCACAATGGTTACCAACCAGTAGATCGGGATCTACTGGTACATCTTGGAGCCTCTGACAGGTCATCCTGACTGGTTTGGCCAGGAAGCTATCAAGCGCTGGAACTTCAGTTGCCCCTCCACCTACTGTTGTGCTGCTCCTGCCCTCTGCCTTGGAG
>JANRFK010001605.1:28471811-28494036 GCA_030068395.1 Apalone spinifera | reverse complement strand
AGTCACTTTAACCTCTCCTCATATGGGACCCGTTCCAAACCCCTAATCATTTTGTAATGTAAATCTTAATTACATTAACTGGCTGTAAGATATTTGCTATACAGGAAGTTTTCTCTTTTGCCACAGTTCTGAAGGACTGGCAAAATTGTTCTGTGGAGATTGAATTCTAATAAAGATGCACTTAGAATACTGCGGGAATACTTTGGTGTGGTCTCTTATGACAGAAAGTTGCCTAGTAAGGGCACTCTCCTGTACATTGTTCTCTGTCAATACATAATCTGAAGAGGAGATTATTTCATATTTATAATTTTCTATTATGAAATATCCAATTCATGATGGATTTCTACCAGTCAAACTAGTAAACTGTGTCCTTGAGACTGAACAGGTTCTATAACTATGTAATAATTTCAGTCATGCATATGTCAAAGTCAGCTGTAAGACAAGTTGGGCATTTCTGAGTCTGGCAGTGGAATCACAATAAACATTTGCTACCACACAATCTTATTTTATACATTCATCTAGCTTCCAAATAGTCAAGTGTCTTTGTGTTTACATTTCATAAGAAATGGGGGCGCCTTTATACTTCAGCTTTTAAGCTAAGCTTTCAACTCATCTGCAGACACAGGGTATAATCATACTTGCTGACCATAAAGCGGAAGTGTCCACCTGTTATGGATTTAGGGACTAATTTATAATCCCTCGGCTTTCATGCACCTAGCTGACGTAGAACCATGAGTTCATTTACTTCCCCCCTCCCCACACCATGCCCCTTCCCTGCCCCATTATTCTGTATGGAGGTGCCTGGGATGCAGTCTCTGTGTTCCTGCGAGACTGTCATGGGGCATAGGAAGAATTTCTTTCTTCTTCCTGTTCCCTTCGCAGCTGCAATAGACGAATGCACACTTTAGCCATAGGAAGTAGTTCCTGGTTTCCTTAGAGGAATGCAAACATTGGGGCTAGAATAATAGTAGTGGATGTGATTCTCTAGGTTGCAAAAAGAAAACTGATTTGCTGGGCTCGGTGACAAGCAGATGCTAGGCCCATGAGGTATTGATGTAGCAGAAGGATAAGATGCAGATTGTAACTAATCAACAAGCAGAATTCTTTACAAGGCTAAAGTAAAAAATTGAACAGAAAAGACAGTCTTGGTGTATGGAAAGGGGAGGGGAGATGGCAAAGGTAAGCAAGAACAAGGGGATGACATGTTTTAAGGATAGAACAAAGATTGATACAGCTCTGTGAGATGGCAAACGGGCCACAATTTACTATTAAAACTGAAATGCATTTTCTGGGCTGTTCCTGGCCCACTAATTGCCCATGAAAGTTCAGTTCTGGTGTTCAACATGTTAATAGCCCAATTACCCATTTACAGTAGAGTTTGCACAAGGAAACTTGGAGAGGCTGTAACTGATCCAATAAAAAAGTTGGAGAGAGGTTTTTAAGAGAATGCTTTGGCATGTCACTCAGGTGACATTATCTTGTGGCTAGCTGCTGCCCTCAGCATCCTGGAAGGGAGCAAACATGCAAATCTAACCCCAAAAAAGGGTAAATAGTGGATTGCTATACAGCAATCTTCACTGTGGACATGCCTTCCCATGCCCCATGCTTCAGTGATTCATGCATCTTCTCCTGGTGCATGCATTTTTCTCCACCTCCACTGCTTTCCTCTGCTCCATGCCCCATCCCTACAGTTCTCAAATGTTTTCTTATGGACCACTTGAAAATTGCTGAGGGTCTCAGTGGACCATTTAATGATCTTTCCAAATCTCTCTCCCCCTCCACAGCAGCTTCTGAGCTGAGGCTGAGAAGGCAGGGGGATGTCGCTCTCCCACTGTGACAGCCACTGAACGGGGCTGGGAGGTGGGGTGGAATCTCTTTTTCCCCTGCCACAGCTGCCCTCCATTGGGGCTAGAAAGGAGAAGGATCACTCCCTCTTTTCCCCTGCAATGTCAGCTCCCCACTCTGTGGCAGTAGCCACAGAGCTGAGGCTGGAAAACAGGACTGTCTCTCTCCGGCAGCTGAAGTCCTGGGGCTAGGGAAAGTGGCCTTTCTCTGGCCACCGTAGACCTGCAAATCACTGCCCCCTCCAACCTACCACTTATTCCTTCCAAGGCCATCAGCTTATCTTACATATGCATCTTCTCTGGGGTCCAGACACCTAATTAGTGGAGCCACAATTGCACAGCCTCTCTAATTAGATGGGGAGCCCTTCATTATCTAGTGTGTGGCTGCCCATGCATGCGCCTTAGGGGGAACTATCCATATACCACCTAAATGGAGTTTGTTTGAGAACCTCTGCTCTTGCCATCCGAATGGTATCTTGGCACTACAGACTGTAATATTGAAATTCGCTCCCAGCTTCTGACACACAGGTTAGGGACACCATTTCTACTGATGGACCTATCCTCCATGAATTTATCTGGTTCTTTTTTGAACCCTGTTATAGTCCTAGACTTCACAAGAGTTCCACAGGTTGACTATCTGTTGTGTGAAGAAGTACTTCCTTTTGTTTATTTTAAACCTGCTACCTATTAATTTCATTTGGTGACTCCTAGTTATTGTGCTCTGGAAGGAGTAATTAACTCATCTTTATTCACTTTCTCCACACCAATCAAGGTTTTACAGACCTCTGTCATATCCCTCCTTAGTCTTCTCTTTTCCTTACCACTAATCATTTTTTGCCCTTTTCTGAATTTTTTCCAATGCCAATATATCTTTTTTGAGATGATGCGACTTCATCTATATTTATTGTGGGTGTACCACAAATTTATACAATGGCAATAAGATATTCTCTGTCTTATTCTCTATGCCTTTCTTAATGATTCCTAACATTCACTTTGCTTTTTTGACTGTGACTGCACATTGAGTGGATGTTTTCTCAGAACTATCCACAATATCTCTGAGATCCTTCTTTTGAGTGGCAACAGCTAATTTAATTGCCATCTTGTATACCTATAGATGGGATTATGTTTTCCCATGTGTATTATTTTGCATTCATCAATATTTAATTTCATCTGCCACTTTTTTGCCCAGTCTTCTAAGTTTGTGAGATCCTTCTGAAGCTCTTCCACTGTCTGCTTCCACTATCTTGAGGAGTTTTGTAACATCTGAAAATTTTGCCACCTCCCTGTTTACCCTTTTCTCCAGATCATTTATGAATATGTTGAATAGGATTGGTCCCACTCCAGGCCCCTGGTTGACACCATTAGTTACCTCTCTCATTCTGAAAACTGAAAATATATCTTTCCTATTGGCTGTCATTAATTATTTTATGAGAAATGTTGTTTCTTAAACTATGGACAGAGTTAAGACTTGAATGCTTATCACTGAATTAGCGCTCTTTATTGACTCATAAGATTTCAAGCTTCACCAATTCCAAGATAGAAATTTAAAAAAAACCTCTCTAGCTCAGAAACTATCATTATGATATTTTTAAATTCAGGTTCGCAAAACACATGCTTTGCTTCAGTTTCCGATAAATGTTCAGAATTAGGAGCCTAAACCCAAATTAATCACATACCAGCTTTCTGCTTATCTCCACCAATAAAATGAACCCTATACCATTTTATGATGATGATTCAGCATTAAAGTGATAAATGTATGTTTGACATTGAGAAAATCAGTATCAGAGCACTTTAGTCAACCATGCAAGAATACTAAAATGGCCACCAAGCACTAAGTAGTGTAACTGTGATTTCAGTTCCTTGTATTTCAAATCAGAAGCATTTTATGTGAGTGAGTGCTGGTAATATATTCCCTGTTTATGCAGCAAATATCTTTAAACAGTAACAAAGAGTTCCATCACAAATTAATGCTCACTGAAAACCAGAACAGCATTAGGCATCACATCATTAGTCCAGAAGAGATGCCAACAGGGGATATGTTATATAGAAAGGTGTTTGAAGGTGCTCCAGAAAGACCCTTAGCAATACATGGTCAGAGACCATGGTCTTATAAAAGGATTTATCACTCAGGTTCCAGAAAATTTCCTTGTGACAAGAGAGGTTTATTCTACTACTGGTAGTGAATGTCTTATACACCCATATCTAACAGGATTTTATGCAGCGAGTGAAACCAAAGCACATTCGAGGGTAATGGAAGAACCTGAGCAAATGTGTTCACTCAGTGCAGCTAGACTTACTGATGTGGCATATAAGGTGACACTGCCAAATCTATTTTGGAGCATAATTGTTGTAGGAGATTCCATATGGATCCATGTGTTGTTTGATCTCTACAGGATTACTTGAAAACAGAACCCTATCTGTACTCTGTGCATGTGTAAATCTGTATTGCAAACAGATAGAAGAAGTGGATTGTGCCCATGAAAGTTCATGATACCATCTACATGTTTTGTTAGTCTATAAAGTGCTACTAGACCATTTGTTGTTGTTGTTTTTTAGAAAGTTTAATGTTCAGGGGCATTGTCATGCACAAAGAATAATGAGCCAAATTATCCTGTTCTTACCATTTAAGGCCCAAATTTACCAATGCACAGAAACACTTACTTGGCTTCATAAATTTTTGAAGTCAATGGGACTCAACACATTTTTAATGCTTTGCTGAATGGGAGTGGTCTTAAAGTATACACTTAAGCTTTTTGGTGAATCAGGGTTTAATGAATGTGCTGTTACAGGCCAGTAGAACTTATAGTAGCAGGGAGTCAAGTATCAGAGGGGTAGCCGTGTTAGTCTGAATCTGCAAAAGCGGCGAGGGGTCCTGTGGCACCTTATAGACTAACCGAAGTGTTTGGAGCATAAGCTTTCGTGGGCAAAATCTTTCGTGGGCCAGATCTGACGAAGTGGGTCTTTGCCCATGAAAGCTTATGCTCCAAACACTTCGGTTAGTCTATAAGGTGCCACAGGACCCCTCGCCGCAGTAGCAGGGAGCAATTTTCACCCACATATGGAGAAAGGGAACAATTTGAATGCCTGAGAATTTTGAACTTCATGTGTCTTGCTTGCTCTCTAAAGCAATCTTCTCTGGAAAAATTCTGGCACTTGACTGTGAAGTTCTGTCATTTGGGTGCCATTTTGCCAGCTCTTGGATGTGAGGAGGAGTGAGCCAGTCTGCTGAATCTCAAATTACAATTACTTTGTTTTTTCTAGTAGCTTTTGTTTTGCTTTTTAACAATTGCTATTTTTAAATAGAGGGACATATTGTTCAGAAAACACTCATTTTAAAGGCCCACACAGCCTAGCATGTCTCTCATCTCTATTGGCAATGTTAATTCTGCTTGGTTCTGCACACATTACCTGCTGTCAGCATTTTTTTCATTCACTTTCGGTTTTAAATCCTTCCCAGGAGCCGTTTGGTGAATGAGGGAAAATAATTATGCACTAAACTCTTCTCAGCTGCAGATTTCCTGCTCTTTTTAATGTACCTAGTTATAATATGGATTGCATAAAATGTAAGCACCGCTGCAGTGTTAGCATTCCCATTTTCTTCTGTGAATTTTTCTAATAATATTCTACCAATTTACTTGAAAGAGAAGCTGGAGTCTGAGTTCACAGCTAACATGTCCAATTCTGTTATGATATTCCACAAAACAGTAAATTGGGTGAAAAAGTGACTGAATTTTCTTCTATTGTATTCCTCCCAAAGTAATCACCTGGAAGAATTATTATTCATCGCGGACTTTAAAATAATATCACCCTGAAACTCCTTGTTCAGGCTAACAGAATTACTTCTGACAAGAATTCATCTTTACTTACACTGAGAAAGAAAAGCATTGCAAAATTACATAGATCATGTGCCATCTAGTAAAGGGACTTCAGGATAACAAAAGTCCAGTTCACCTGTGCACCTCAGAACAACTCAAACACTCCTAAGCGATTAACTTGATTTGTATGTAGAAAAACTGAGCATCTATGGGTGGAGAAATGATTTGTAAATGAAAGGATTAGAGCTACATCAGTATTCAGCATTTTTGATGCCATGGAATGAAGGATAAAACAAAACATAAGCGGAAGAGGGAATGTAAAAGACATGAGGAGGACACTGTGCTTCTTAGCTGCGTCCTACTTTCTTTCCACTGGATCCCTCCCATGCAGCACAACTGGGGTAGTCCATTTTGAAAACAATCAAAACCCAAATGAATCTCTCCCCATTTCTAGAATTGAAACTTTCTTAACATTCCAAAATATCAGGTCATATGTGCACTTGCATTTGCTGGGCCAGAGCCAAGGGTGTTGCCAATCTCCTCAGCAAAGTTCTTGTCAAGATTTCCATAGTGGTTTTGCAGGTTTGAAAAAAGTTGGGTAGTGATGCCAAAATCTAGAATGCTTCCCTAAACTCCACCAGAATTCTAACCCTGGAGGAGTGGCCTTAGGTTTAAAGGGAGGATTTTAGGAGCACAGTCAGCTGAGTGAATATAGGTGCTTCTGTTTGTATCCCAGCAGCTAGCTCTTTCAGATGTGAATATAGAAAGTCCTCTTCTTCTCAGAGTCAAGCAGAGGGCTATGTGTATAATAATGTGAAGGACTGGTTTGTCTGCCCCAAAACTACCAGACATTACTTAAGAACATGTACTCTGGTATTCATAGGTGCTGACAATCTTCAATGAAGTCAGTGGGAGCTGAGAGTGCTCAGCCCCTTTGAAAAGCTAACCTATGACCAATTCTCACTGGAGTGCATTAAGAACAGTTGGTAAAGTACATGACCTTCCCTTTGATTTGTCTTTGTCCTTCTATGCTCTGAATTCTTCAGGGTATGGACTGTCTCTTCTTATGCATCTGTATTGTGCTTAGCACATTTTGGGTGCTACTGTCTCAAAAAAGAACAATAAGTGACATTGATATGGCAGAGTTATGTCTGCATCCAGCACTAAACGATAAAAAATGTCACTTTGCACCTAGAAAATGATTAGGAAAATAATATCTAGCTGTTTGATAGTGGTTTTCATCTATAGGGCTTTACCATTATCCTGAGGATAAGGAGAGGAACGGTCAGTGGAAGACCCATGTCTCCCTCTATCCACTAAGCCATGTTGTTTTGCTCAGATGCATCAGAAACATGGATCAGGAGCCTTCCTTGCTCAGCTCATACTACAGTCATAGAAAAGGGTGCTCACACAAGCCCTCTAGATAATGTAGAAAACACTTAAGCAAAGATACTGTACATGTTCTTCAACTCCTTCCTCATTTGGTGGGATGATTCCAACACTGAGCCCTCCTCTGCGCACACGACCATTAGACAGTGCTCTGGACAAAAGGTGGTTGTTCCACTTGTTTATAAGCATGGACTGATGAGCTCCTGTGCTTTTTTGGGGATGTCTTACCCAGGTCAACACTCTCTGCAGGCGGGCTGATTTGGGGGTCATGTTCCACCCACTAGTGTCAAACATTACCTGGCATTGAAGAGTCCCTCCCTTTTGTCCCACACATATTAGGGTTGCCAATGTTGGTTGGACAAACTACTGGAGATTTCATCATGACAGAATGTTTAAAGATTCATCGTTAATTCCTGGAGACTCCAGGACAATTTGGAGGGTTGGCAATGCTAATGCACGTCTTCCTTTTTCTCTGGAAATGAACTATTGTTATAGAAAAGAGCTTACTTGGAGGCAAAGGTCAAAAGGGGAGGAGACTTGTGCCAAACCACATCTAAAAATAATTACTGCAACTGTATACAATGATTAACTCTTTTCTTCATGAAAAACCAACTGGCTGCTAATTGACAATTTCCAGCAATGTGACCCTCCTACTGTAGCTATCTTACTTGTTCTTTCAGCTTTTACATTATTAATACAAACACTTTCGTTATCAAAGGTTTGGCAGAAATGAAGGACTGACCTCCTGTGATTGAAGATGCAGGCAATTTTGGCTTGTTAAAATAATAAATGGGTACCTGTCAAGGAGGCACTCAGAGCAACCGTGAGATATCTCTATAGTAGATTTTTTTTAAAACTCCTTCTTCTTCCTTGTTCAGATATTAATTAATAATAATATGTTCTTTCATAGAGAGAGATAGAAATACTAATTACTTTTTCCCTGTGAATCCCTTACTAGTATCACTTATCATGCAATAATTAAACAACCCAAAGAAATAACTGCTTCTAACCAGTTAACAATGGCATTGACTGCTGGCTAAAGAATGGGATGTAAATTATTTCAAAGGCAGCAACATTGATTGCCAAGCCATAAGTGACCATTCATAAAGACTATAACAATGTGAAAACAATCACAAGATTTTGTTGCATTCTACTCTCCAATTCCTCTGTTCAACTTTCTCTTGGCTCTGAACATGGGCAATTGAAATATCTGATGTCAATAATGTGGCGCACAACAAAACTCCAGCAGAATTAAAAGCTCCAGTACAGAGAGTTAAAGCCTATGGGGAGAGAAAAATGGAATCTTCTGTCCCATTCTGTATGGGCACGCTGGCATTGCCACATTAAGCTATTTCAGCACATAGAGCCTGTCCTGCACTGTGGTCTGCCAGATGCCCTGTTGCACACATGTGGAATCCTTTTGAAGTCAGTAGGACACAAATGTAGGCTCAGGATTCCATAGGTTGTCTGACGCCTCTCTATTGGGCCAGGACTGTATGCACATGCACAGACTCCCACCAAACTACAATCAATCACCTCCTTGGCCCCCAAAGCATTCAGGAGGGAGCCACGTGGCTACAGTCTGACCAGCTCTGGAACATGGGGAAGAAGGAGGACGCACGGCTCCAACCTCCCCAGCACCTGGAGCACTGGGAGGGTGGTCACTGAGGGCAGCAACACTCCGCCCCAGAACAGCAGGTGTTCTGGGGCCAGAGTGTGGGCACAGCCATGCCTGGCAGTTTGGGAAGGCAAAGCCTTCCCCTGCCTAGGCTACCGGACACCCATGATGAATCCCTTTGTATAGTCTCATCCCACTAATCTCCCTCAGTCAGTTTGTCTGCTACCACTAACTACATACAATTAAGTATAACGCCAGTGCTAAAAGCCCTAGGTTTCAGAAGGAAACAAGCTTTACTATACAAACTTGAGAGCCAATTGAAAGCAAATGGCCCATGTTCCCACAGCATTGCTTTCAGCTGCCATGTGCGTGGCACTCAGAATATCCAAGTTTCAGTGTAGTTACTCTGGATTTATATTAATATAAAGAAGATCAGTCTCGAACTCCTCATATCGCATGAGCTCAAGCCAATCCTTCCTGAGATATTCAGATGCCTTTACTGTTGTGGGGATATAAGACTATCAAATAAAGCAGCAGGTTATTGCCTCCTTTCTCTGAGGAAGGCTGGAGATGGCTTTATTGCAAAACTCTTCCAATTACTAATTCACTGTATTGTTAAGACCCCTGGTGTACTGCTTGAGAGAGAGGAATTGCATCTTGCTATGTGTACAAAGTAGGGAAACCTGTTCATATCTACAGTGAGTAATTGAATTCACGTGTAAGTTCGTCCATAATAGATTATTAAAGAACATTAGTTTTGGACACTTGAAGCATGCTGTGGAGAGAGATAATGAAATGAGCTGGTATTAAGAAATGGTCATCAGAATCTCCACTGGAAGTGAATCTAATGCTTCCAAGTATTTCTTAATGTAATTATTTTAAGCCATGTCTAAAAGCTGGAATTATTATACTGGAACTACGTGAACAGGAGATACCGTGTGTGTATATATAAAGAATTAAAAAGAAATGGCACAACAGAGTGCAAAGATAATGGTTCAAATATCTCCTTGCTGTGCTTTTATATGCAAGAAAATGGTCTCCAAATGGCCTCTGCTAAAAGCAAAAGAAAGAGACGTTTTACCCCAATGTTACTTTTATTTGTATCCTAGGCTTGTGCTGTGTGATCTAAGCCATTGGGGTGGACCCAATGGGCACAGAGCCCCAGTCGAGTCAGTCATGCTCACTGATATTTGCACCAGAAACCTAGCAGTAATATTTCTCCAATCAGAATCCTCCCACATGATCTCTGTGAAATCAGACAGCTCAGGTTTAAATCCTTTCATCAAACTGCTTGTAAATGAGTTACAGGACAAAATTTATTCGCAGAAATTGTTCTGCAAACAATTCTGAATACAGAACAAAATTAATGTGCGAAAATAATAGCCTATCCAGGAGGTATTTATTACCTGTCAAAGAGCTGAAACCCCTCGTATAAATTACATGCTGTGTATAATTCTCCTACTTCTACTTTACCTAGTGGAAGCACATTTTAATTATTTTATGAAATAGTACAGACAGACATATACACATGAGGCCAACACTGAATAAAGTGAGAAGAATTTTTCCTATAATAAACAGGGTCCTGATCCTGTAATGTGTTGGAAATGGGAAATGGCAAAGAAAGAGGAGTCCTTACACTACGAGCAGAGCATTTCAGGAATGAGGTTCTTTTAGCACACGGGTAGGGAATCCTTTTAGGGTCAGGGGACACTGACTCTCAGAAAAATCAGTCAGGGGCTCACACACGTGAGAAGCAAAAAAACAAAACAAACCCTCACCAATGTGGCCCCCGACTGAGAAGCAGAAAGACACTCCCCACATTTCCCTCACACACCAGAGCCTAGAGGGGCCTCGCCTAGTCGATTTTCTATTCTCCAGCCCCGCAGTGGGGTAGCGGGGTCAGGAGCGCCAGAGTAGGCTCCACAATGCTGGGGGCAGCAGGGCTCTGAGCCTCAAGGGCTGGATCAAGGAAGCCAGAGGCCAAATACGACATGCAGGTCTTAGGTCCTCATCCCTGTTTTAGTAGGTAATATTGTGCCACTCTTATTTATTTGAGAGATTTCTGTCATTTTTACTTCATTTTAAATTTGGTATGATTCCGCTGAGTTTTATGTTTTTAGGTGTAGATGGTACCAATGCTCAAATACAGTGTCCTTTGATCAGGTATCCTAGTGCTCAGAACTGCTTACAGGATCAGGCTCTTACTTTGTGAAAAAAGAATCATTGTAGAAGTGATTCACTGAAAATTCCAGGCCCAAACGTTATTACAGACGATCCTCTATTAATTCCGGGTCCTACAAATACTGAATGAAGATTATGTAAGAGCAGGGTAGGAACGGAAGGGGGAGAAACTCTTTCAATTCACTAATACTTTTTCTACCAAATTCCAGCCTGAATTATTTTTTGTGACTTGCAGAAGAGACAGTCTGTGAAGCTGCAGCAGACTGAATGGTGCCATTACAACTGACTTCCAACAGTGTTCTCATTAGCATTTTAGGTAAAATAATATAGGTTAAGAAAGAAAAAGAAGGGAAATTTTAGTGGAATTCTCTCTACAATAAATCTTGTTGCAGAAATCAAATCTTGATATACTGCGAACAGGATGTGAATAATTTTTACAACCATGGACTAAGGGACTGGTTCTAGTGTTCATTCGTCTAGCCCAGCGTTTCTCAAAGTGGTCCACGCAGTGCTTTTTTTGTGATGGTATTGCCTGGTACGCAGTACCGGCACCTCCAGACACAGTACCAGCACCTCTAGTCAGAGCTCAACAACTTTTCCCCTGGAGTACCGGCACCGGTTTTTTTTACAAAAAAAGCACTGGGTCCATGGATCTACTCTGAGAAACCTGCTAACTGGCTGCTCTCATTTCTTTAATTACCAGCTCTGCAGCCACACAGCCTTGTGGATCCCATAGGTTCTGGCTCACCATTTGCAGCCAACGGGAGCCATGGGAAGCAGTGTGGGCCAGTCTGATGCTTCCCATGGCTCCCCTTGACTACAGACAGTGAACCGGAGCCAATGTGATGCCGGAAAATAAACAAACCAGATTGGCTAGTTAGCAGGTTTCTCAAAATGGATCTGTAGACCACTTTGAGAAACACTGATCTAGTCAATAAAACACCATTGCTGCATCAGAAGCCTTACTAAGATTGATGGACATTGAGGCACAAATTTTATTTTTGTCTATGGCTAATCAAGAAAGTATTATACCCACTTTACAGACCAGGAACTTAATGTTTTACATGTCTGCTCTGAGTCTATGTCTAGACTACAAGCCTCTTTGGAAAGAGAACATCTAGACTACAAGCAGATTTTTTGAAAAAGCGAGTCTAGATGCTCTCTTTCAAAAAAGCACAGTTAGCATTCAATAGCGCCTTTTTTCAAAAGAGTACTTTCAAAAAAAGGAGTTATTCCTTGTAAAATGAGGTGCTATAAAAAAACTGATTTCTTTTGATTTATTTTCAAAAGAATGTGGCTGCAGTTTAGACACAGGTGAAGTTTTTTCCAAAAAACCCTGTAGTCTAGACACACCGGCTAAGTCTAGACTACATCCCTCAGTCAGCAGAGGGATGTAAATGAAGCATCTGCAAAAACAGGATGCTTTTTCGAAAGATCCTGTGAACCTCAAAAAATGGTTTCATTTTTTGAGGTTTACAGGATCTTTTAAAAAAGCACCCCGTTTTCGAAAGAACCGAATCTAGACTGAGGTTTCAATTTCGAAATAACGCTTTTTTGAAAGAGTGCTATTAAGTGATTATGCAAACGAAGTGTGGGATATTTAAATCCCGGCTTCATTTGCACTTTTGAAGTGCTTCATTTACATCCCTCTGCCAACAAAGGGATGTAGTCTAGACACACCCACCCAGAGTACATTAGCAGGAGGAATGAGGCACAGAAACCTTCAATGATTTGGTCTTACAAAATGAAAGTTCTAGAACTATTAGAAACCCCAGTATGAATGCTAAATATTAAGTTTCTTTGGAAATCATGTGTCAAATCATCAAATAGTGTAAATTGGCATAGTCACACTGACTTCAGTGGATCAGCAATTAAATACTCTCACCATAGATCTGGTCCTTACGAATCTTTCATTCACAGAGCTATTAGTCCACACATAATAGCTGTGTATGGTGCTGTCTACATCACCATAGAAAGACTGATCACATGCATACTGGGGTGACCATATCAACAAATACCCATATGTCTAACTCTTAGTCAGAAATACACCTGTTGGATTAATTACAATTGGTTTGCCTTTCTGCAAATTGTTTTGCTAGAGAATTTTCGCTACCAATTATTACTTGATTAACACATGTATAAACCATGATCAGCTATCACAAGAGAACAGTGTGTTCCATTAGCTTGAGTAACTTACAGCAACATCATGAAGGCAGGGGGAAGCCAGACAGTGCAAATGTAGCAGGAATGTTCTAATGTGTGCTCACGCCTTTTCCTGTTGAGCATCACAATTAAAAGTAATTACTTCTGTCTCCAAAGTAATAGGTACAACACCTTTTTTAATCTACCACACAAACCGGCGCGCTGAAAAAAAAGATATTATATTCTATTTGGGGTTGATCGGCTGCTGTGAGGTCTTTTCCTGCTTGATGCCACAGGTGTTCAATTAGCCTGTGTTGGGAATGATCTACTAATCCTTCTCTCGGTGATTCAAATTAAAAGACACCCAGAGGAACAGTTTCTAAAATAAATCCTAATGCATTCAAGAAACACTAGAGACTGAGTACTAGTAAGTAGTACATCTCAGTGATGTGCCACCCAGAGTCTTTCTTTGCTTCTTTAAGAGAGGTCATGCCTGTTATTGGACCAACTTCTGCTGGTGATAACCAAGGTTTAGAACTCCACAATGCTCTCCTTCAAGTCCAGCAGTCCTGTTGACCAAAGTCTTCTGTTTATGCACAGACCAGTTTTGAAATAAGTGCCAGAGGCAGCACAGATTTTCTCCTGTGATGCCCTCCCAGTCTGCCTCAGTCCTAAACTGGAGACATTCACTCAAATGCTGGAAGGCTAGTTTGAGTCTCAATAGCCCAGTCAGCCTTTGGTCTTTTGTGCTGAAACTGCAGCAAGGGTGTCAATTGTGACTGTGATTTTTTATTTTGTGGATGTGACCCTACAGAGGTCATCAAGCATACTTCACCCAGGCCACTAAAAATTAGAAAACACACTTATCTGATGAACTTCTAGATGAGATTGTAGCAAAGAACTCCATAGTTTGAAGCTGTGTGGCTGCTACTAGGTGATGGATATTTAAATTTGAGGAGCAAATGTCTGGTACAACACAAAATTAAATTGGATCCAAATCATTCACATTTCTTTCAGCTTTATTGACAAATATTCTGATTAATATGGAAGCAATCAGAACTATTCACAGTTCTAGCTATGGCTACCCTAAAGGCATGAAGATTTCATTCTTTTACTGCACATAAAAGAACTGATTTTAAAAAGAGTCTTCTAAAGAGTTTTTAATTGTTGCCCTTTATAAAGTTCCACATCTTACTTGCTTTAGATATTCAGGAATACTTGGGATCCCATAAAGAGACAACCAAACATGGAAGTCAGAAGTTTTAGTACAGAGATCATCAGCAAGCCTTCCAGAAAGGTTATAACTAGAAAAGAATGTACTCTCTCTCTCTCTCTCTCTCTCTCTCTCTCTCTTTTTTTCTCTGAAAAGTTGGTCCATACTTTCCATGTTGGAAATGTACCCATGTGGCACAGTTTGAATTACTTCATTTCATAGCACCTGAAAACAAAAATGTTTCAAGAGCTTTCCAAGTCATTACAATATTTTGCAGAATCCACTGTTGTAACCTCTGTGGGTGTGTGGAATATGAAATTGCTATCAGTCTTGTGGTTTTAAGTTTATAAATTGGAATGAATTGATTATAGGTGCTTTTGGAAAGGATACTAGTGTATTAAGTGTCCTGATGACAAGCAACAAAATGTTATTTATGAGACTATGTTTGAAACGATCTTGTCCACTAATGACTGTTTGTCTTTGTTATTGTTCTGACTTGTCATCTAACAAATTGATGTGAGGGTTGAGGTTTATCATGTGATCACCCCTGGAAACAAGAGACTTTACTTTTTACAATGGATGTAATACTTTAAAAGTTTGTTAGTGCTGACATTTTCCAGCTGAGCTGCTCTTTCACTGGGAATTTAATCTTAGAAATAGCTGCTACAAATTTAGTTAAAATGCCACTAATTATGTGTGTGTTCTTCCAACACTATCTGGCTTCATGGTTTTTTGCTCTCAAAGGAAATATATAATAAAGATGTGGAATTTACCTTCATGATTTGGAATAATTTTACTATATGCTAGTTAAGTAGCTATTAAATGACTGCAGGGGGAAGGACTTCATGGATATCTAGTGTTTTGATAATATCTTGGTATTGCTATTCATATCCTTCCACCAGACTGTTTAATCACCCCAAGTGTAAGTTGTTTGATATAATTTACAACATATATCATCTCGTTACAATTTAAATTATCCCAAAATACACTTGGCTGAGGCCCAGGACTGTCAACATTCAGTGCTCAGCAGTGAAATTTTAGAGTCTGATATCTTGTGATATTTCTTTCAGGGCTAGAATCAGTGATGTATGTTATCTAACTGGGAAGCTTCCCTTTTCCATTGGGACTAAAGTTACAGTTTGTAAGATCAATGGCCATGAAAAATCAGACCTTACTGATGTCACCACTGAAGACTGAATATTGCCTGGGAAAGAGAAGAGAAGATTCCACTTTTAGGACGAAGGGAAGAAGGAATCATCTGTCAGGTGGGAGGGATTTTTTTTTTTTTTTTGGTCAGAAGAAATGTAATCTGCTTGTATATACTAGAAATGATGCACAAGTTGATATGCTAATGTTAGGTATTAATCAGTAGTGTCTCCTAATTCTTTACAACATTATGAATATCTTGGAAGTGAAAAACTGAAGTGAGATTAAAATAGGAAAACCAAAGTTCTTAAAATAGTATAGAGTATATTTTCACTTTGCAAGGAAAGGTCCAAGGAAGCATCATAAGATCAACAAAGCAGGAAATGGCTCTGGATACCCATAATGCATTCATTAACCTTGGTATAGCTGATGTAAAACCCATAAAGTGGGAACAGGCAGTGACTGTGCATCCTGCCAGCAGGCATAATGTCTGCATCAGTACCTGAGTGTGTGCCAAACTGCTGGGCAAGCTCTGGTTCAGATGGCAGCTCACATCCCCCAGTGACAAATTGCACCACACCAGCACCAGGATGGAAAACAAGCATGTCAATATTTTTTCTACCTCTTGGATCTGTATCAAAATAAAATGTTATTTTCCTAGGAATTGCTCAGAAAAACCCAAACCTTCCAGCAGTGATCAGTGTTAGCACAACAAATGTGACTGACCACTTCAAAGATGTTATCCAGGTGTTTTTGTCAAGGCACAAATAGATGATGTTCCCTGTGCAATCCTTCCTTGCTCCATGCAGTGCATCACAGAAACATTTCATCATGTAATAGTTGTCACTCCTTTCAAAGCCATAAGCCTGGGATGTCTTTATATAGCCTCAGCAGCAGTACAGCAGTTCTCTGTGGCAAGCTTTATGGTTTTGACAGTATATGCCTTTGCTCTTCTTTAAAACAAAAAGGTTATTGAGGAAGCCCCTGTGGTTTTATTACATACAAGTGGCAAGCTCTTTACTTTTTTAGTAATCCACATCTGTCAGCCACTGCTTACTAGGTAGCCTGGGGCTTATCTGCCTTCCATTATTGCTCCAACTCCTATCATTTATTTGCCAGCCCCATTCAATAACTAGGATGGGTCCAGATTCTTGATGATTTTGTTGGCATAACACAAAACCCATCTTCATTTAACTCCTGGGTGATGCTGTGGCTACAGCTACATTCAGCAGCAGCTCTGAAGCCACAATATAAAATCAGCAACTTTGCTCAGCCATCCAGCTGTTCATCTTGTTCTACATCTTCCTTGGCTGCTCAGTGATCAGCCTTCAGCAGCCAGCTAACTTTATTTTGTCATCTTGGGAAGATGGCTCCTGCTGCAGCAAAATTTCCTTTGAGTGCAAGGAACATGGATTTGGGTTTTGCCTGGTTCAATATGTTAAGTATTAGGAGATAACGCTGAATGACTATCATTGTGGACTAAAGTTGTGATACATAAAATGAGAATGGATGCAGAAAAGAAAACATGCAGTATCCATGAAAAACTCTATTTATAAAATAAAAACCCTCTAGCTATTCTTTTATGTTGCTATATAAAGCTGTTTCCTACTCCCTTACCAGTGCTTTGGAGGTCACTGATGCTTGATCCCCTGCTGTGCTGTTGAGGATCCAGTTGTGCATTGCTTACACACAAATACCTGCATTACCACGATCCTGCATGGAGAAGGGTTGCAAGTGTTGGAATTGCCCTTAAAAGTGTCACAAAATGAGAGAGGAATAGGTGGAATTCTGAGCAACTCATTCTGTTAGATGAATTCTGCTGAACTTGAATGAAAAGTCAGCTGTAATGTTAGAGATAGAAACATTCTTCTGGCTGGAGGGGACAGCGCCCCGTGCCAGTGGGAGTTCTGGGCAACCCTTTTCCAAGGTGCAGAAAGCATTCTAGCATATACATACCCACCTGTTCTGCTCATCTGAGTGAGATAGCTTTGTTGGCATTAGCCTTGCATGGTCTATGCGTTGTCTAGACCTAATTCTCCACTGCCTTGCACCTTGCATAGGTATTTACACCAGGAGGTGTAAAATGCGACTGAGTCAGGTAGTGATTTAGAATTATTTTGCTCCAATGTGACTGTGCAAGGTTCAGGGTTCAGAAATTCAGATCCTAGAGTACAAGGACTTGGATGGAATCAGTGCCAGGCTGTAAGTAGGGGGAATACTGTCTTTTTGCCTGTTTCCTTGTGTGGGTCCTCTGCCCAGTGCTGGACGTAGTCTCACCTTCACTATTTGCAAAAGTGTTGTGACTGGGGAGCTCCTTGCTAGCCATGAAGGTGCATATGCTGTAGCTGACTAGCACAAATTTCCATTTAGAAGGCGAGCATTAACTGTGGGTTACTGCCTCTCTCACTGAGAATGCACAAAGTGTCACATCCAGCCATAACCTCTGAGACTTTTTACCCCTGGAAAAGGAGCAAGCCAGGAATTAATCCAGATGGTGAATGATGAGGTGGTGCCACACAGGAGAGTACCTCTCCAGCCTTCTCTTGGAGGCCCTTCCCATTTTCAGTAAAAAGCATTTGTGATGTGCAGTGTAGTATCTGCCTGCTTCAACTTCCAGGAGCAAAACCATCAACCAAGTTCCTTTTTTAACAACACTAGCTGTTGGAACAGTTTCAATATAACGTTCATTCAAACCATGTATTTCTTGTTTGCAGGATGAGCCAAAACCATGCACTTCATTTCAAACCCCCATCCACATCTCACCGGTTGATGATCTTGGATAACCTTGCTTTGTACTGTTTTATTTAATAAGCAGCCCCATCCCACTGTGTGATCCCAAAACTACTTCATTGCTGAAGATTAGCCCTTCACTATCTCAGCAGCTCAGAACATGTGGGAACCTCTTGCTGCACCAAGTGTGGAAAATGGTTCTTGACAGATCAATGGGAGAAGCTTTCCCACAAGGGGTGGTGTTAACTGTAGCACACGACTATCCTGGGGTTTATATGTCAGCCAAAGTATTAACCGTCATTGTCAGCCTTCAGCATGAGTTACAAAATACCTGAGCAATTCATGGAAGTTCTTATTTTATAAAGAATTGTTAAGTTAAACATGCTCTCATATGAGATGAGCTTTATAACCATCATTCATTTCACAGAGGAATCCATAATTTCTGTTTCTAAAGGCCCTTAGAAATCTAGTGGGCTGGGGACAGAGAGTTTTTACATTTTATGTAGTGATTGATCATTTAAATAATGCTTTCATTCATGAACTTTGTAAGAAATGGCTTACTAATTGCCTAGAATTTTCTCTAGGTTGCAGTTCAGTTCACAGGCTTTGACTGGTATGGAAATGATTATGTGTATGTGTGTATTTGTGTATATATATATATATATACAGAGAGAGAGAGAAAGGGGGAGGGGGGAAATCTCTCTATCATATAAAAGCATGAAAGCTTTCCAGAAGATAAGAGCCGATTTAGACATTTGCAAAGAAAAAATTATTGGGCCAGATCCTCAGCTGGTGATGTAAATCAAATCTACTCCATTGAAGTCAAAGGAATTTTATGGTCAATTTACGTTGGCTGGGAATCAAGCCAACCATATTTGAAAAAGGTTATACCTAAAAGACATTTTATTGCTTTTGTGGACAGGATAAAAAGCAATTATTAGGGAATCGTGTTTTAAATCTGGTCATTACATTTTAGAGCTCTCTGACAGCTCCCTTATTTTCAAGTATGATCCCGTGGTAGCCTTGCAATATGTTGTAATGGGCTCGACCTCTCTCCACTAGCTGGGTTGCAGGTGAGAGATTGGTTGTGTGGTTGGTAGGTCATAGTGCACTATAGAATTTATAATGTGCAGCTAAAGAGTCCATGAAGTCAGTTAGAAGTCAGTCATGACAGGTTAGAGGGCTGGAGACTCATACCCCATTTGCCATGCACTATAGCGCTGTACACACCAGCCTCAAGTGTTCTTCTGACAGGTGGAGCCACCTACCAAAGCTGTCTTTGGGCTCACGTTGCATTAATATTTACTGGATTTTGACAATGTGGCCTCATATGTTTCAGAGATATGATAATACTGTACATCTTTACTGTTCTCATAGGCAAAAAAACAATAAGCCTGTGTTTGAACATGGACAGTCACAATCATGTTTAAAGACAATAATTTGTAGCAAAGTTCTAGGTATTTCAAAAAAGTGCTATGCAGGCGAGGTGAATTAAATAAGCAGTTTGAACCTTCATTCATAAGTTAACCAAATCCTGACAGAAACTTTTCTTCAGAGGGGTAGTTGACTTAGTCTGTACAGGATAAACTTAAAAAACAACAAATGGTCTGGTAGCACTTTATAGACTAATGAAACACATAGCAGGTATCATGAGCTTTCATGGGCACAGCCCACTTCTTCAGGTGACTGGCTTTTCTGTAGATTGAAATTCTTTGTTATATTTTTATTACCCCCCCCCCCCACACACACACACACACACACACACAGCATTTAGGGTATGTTCTCTCACCCTTTTAAATCTTGGGTGCAGGGCTGGAAGCAGAAGAATCAAACTAGTAGGCAAGAGCCTCTTCTCTCTGAATTGCTAGTGTGACAGAACATATTGAGGAGATTGGTCTCATGAGAGATCCTGTTCTCTTCAGTTTCCCAGCCTAATGTTGCCATTAGGCAAGCTAGGGATACTTCAGATATGGTTTGAATAACCCTCCAACTGTCTAGGAAACAATCTGACCTGAAACACCAGAACTTTTGAGTACATTCTCCATGTAGATTTGGACAGGGGCGCTATATTTTATACACTGACATATGACTGGGACCAGGTAATCAAAATGAGCTGTTCGTTAGCACTACAACGTGTCAAAGCTTTTCACACCTCTGACATCTCCCTGCCCCAAGTTTTGGGTTTGTGCATCTAGTAATCACAATGAATTGCTTGAAACACTAGACAAAGGGTACTTCAGGATCTAAAAGCAACACCCCGTATCTGCTCTGACCATCAGCAGTACTCTCACTGGAGAAAGGTCATAATGTAGCGTGTCTGAGTATGGGCTCTACACTATTCAGATCCTGTGCTCTTGCATCTCTGAAAACAATAAAGGAGATTCTGGCGTATGACTCATAGCAAGTTCAGTAAAGCTACTTAGGCATTATATCTTCTTTGTCTGTTCTGAGGACTAACTAGAGCTGGCAGCAGAAAATCCTTCTAGCCACTGATTCTGAATCAGAGACTTCTTTCCCTTCTTCTATTCTGCCAACAGCTGATTAGCCCCTGTTGCTGCTAGCACTGTGATGAATGCAGCTGTATTTTAAGAAGTACACATCCCCTACTGAGGTCCATGCGATTGATAGCTTCTACTTTGCTAGAGATCATACCAAAGGTCAGCTTCAGGAATGGAATAAATTTCGGCCTCCCTGCCAGTGATTTGTAAGAGGAGAATGCGAGTATTACTGAGGCTACAGGCACAAATCAAGCAGCACTGTGTTTTCAAAGCTGAGATTCAAAGCCTGTCTGACCTCTCTTCCTCAGCCATACATACTCCAAAACACAAGGTGTAATTTTTAAGGGGGTGACTGGCACATAATGGTATCCCGAAATAGCTACCCTGTGTCTTTTAAATGAGCTTGCTATTTTGAAATATTTTTCAAAATAACAGGCGTGCTATTCCAGCATCCCTGTAACCCTTGTTCCACGGGAGTGAAGGGATGTCTTGAAATAGCATGTTATTTCAAAATGTGGTGCTCTTTAGACATGACAAATTTTGAAATAACCTATTTTGAAATACAATCGAAATAAGATACACAATTTGCATAGCACAAATTGCGTATCTTATTTCGAGTTTAGGGTGCTGTGTATACGCATTCCTTCTGATTAACCTGTCTGCCTCCAGGACACATTCCACAACCATATCAAATTTACATGAAAGGTGCATAATTTTTTTAAAATCAATCTACCATATACATTTTCTGGCCCAAAGTTACTCTGGTCCTGCACCAGTGACAAATCTATAAAAAGGTTTCATATTTAAATCTTGTTATTATATTGGCATACTTGGCTAGAAATACTAGTCTTAGGCCATTAGAAAGAGACATGCCCAGCTCCCAAATGGATCTTGTCCTTTCAAAGAGCTCAGAGCCTCAGAATGTTAAATTGTTTCTTCTTGTTATATATTGGCAAGCTGCTTGAGGATACATTTGGTGGTTTTCTTCTGCCTCTTTCTGAGCCTTGTACAGCTGTACTCATGGCAACTAATGATCATGTCTCCGCAGATGGAGGGCTATAAGAAATAGTCACAAGATATTTTTAAAACTCTCTAAAATATTCCCGCCATCATTTTTCTATAACACATGTGTGGTATATAGACAGTACACAATGGAATGGTGCTTTCCAGCTGTTTTATTGGGACTTATTGACAAAGACTTGCATACTTCTCATTTGACTTTGGTGCTAGTGATTAAGTAAACATTCAAACTCATGCCAATGAAATGCTGATGTCATATCAGATTATATTGTGAACTCTTCCTGAAATACCTTTTCCTTCCCTCGCTCCCTCCTGTAAACACTTAAGCCCAGGAGTGATTTTACATTCAGTGGCCTTTGTAAATTAACTAAAATGCTTCAGAGCTTGTCTACACAGCAGATGTTTCCAGTTATGCTAGTATAATTATACTGGTATAAAAAATCTTAGAAGGGTAGCAGTGTTAGTCAACTGTGTTAGTCTACAACTTTAAAAACAAGTGGTCCTGTGGCACCTTAGAGACTAACCACATATAGAGAATCATGAACTTTCATGGGCAAAACCCACTTCATCAGATGAATTGGAATGGAAATAGTAGCAACCAATCATATATATAGTAGCCCAGTGTCTGT